>JAPMOR010082767.1:58980-78097 GCA_026543865.1 Argiope aurantia | reverse complement strand
GAAACTGTGCAATAAAAATGGGTTTGAATTTCATATAGCCATTCAATTTTAAATTAATTCTAAATGTAATTATTCGGATACTCATCAATAGCTGATCCATTCATTTCTTTACGGAAAGAATAGAATGTAGATTCTGCATTTAACTTAAGACTGGAACTCCACCACGTTCTTTCAATTCAGCAATTCAAATTTCTGATTTCACAATAGGCGACAAACACGCTATGCTAACATAATTTTTTCACCCATTGCGCAATTTGGAGGAGGAAATAGAAAGTGCTGTAGCAATCCAGAGTTAAAAAGAAAGAGAGAAAAAAAAACACCTTGTGTGCTTAGACAGCCATTGATCCATTTTTAAAATCACCCTATATAATATTAAGGTATTGAAAAGCGTTTTTGTTTTACATTTTATACCTTTTATCGCTGGCAAAATATTTTGGATGTATTCTTCTGATATTTGATTCAAGAAATAATATACGATTCAAGAAATAATAATATTCAATAGTATTTGAATGTTAAGTAAGATAATGTCGATATTTTGAAATTTGTGAATGCGCCTCTAAATGCATCATTTTACGGAACATTTAATGCAAAGTAAAAACTACTCATAGGAATGAATTAAAAAATTTTATGCTCCAATAAAATGGCCTTGTCTTTCGATTTATGACAAAATTTAAATATATAGTCTTTAAAAATATTTTAAATTTTTTTTGCAAATTAAAATATATTCTTTAATAATAAATGTATGTTCAATATGTGTAAAATTATTTATGTTTTTATAACAGAATGAGTTTAGGTCAGTAATTGTATAATTTTTTAAAGATATAAATAAAGATCCAAAATTTTATTTTAACATTATAAGGATAATATTTTGTTAGCTCATAATTTTGAATAGAATGGACCTAGGCTAATAAAATTTGGTTTCCAGGAAAAACTTTAAATGTAATTTTGAACTTGAGCAAAAAAAAAAAAAAAATGGATACTTCTATTTGAAATTTCGATTTGTACTTATTTTAATGCAGTGACCGCTCCATATGAATTTCATAATTAAAACATTTTTAAGAGTACACTAATTCGTTTCGAATGATGCCTTTTTTATGAATGCTTAATGTACGATGCCAAAATGAAGCTGAGTGGTTCCTTTTCCCTCTCAGATTGTATATTATATCCAAGCAGCGAAGTCATTCCTTCCTTGCTAATCTAATAAAGTCAATAATATGCCCAAATTTACAGCATTTCTTCTCTCAGGAGGAATGCAGATGCTGAACAAGTGGTTTTATTCCGTCTTGTGATTCACTATCCGAGACGACTGTCTTTCGAGTCATCTCATTCTTATTTTCATAAATATGTGGCATTTACAGACACGTACAAAAGCTTTTGCAATTCAGGCTAATTTTGTGAAATTACTAAAATATGAACACTAAATGTCTTTGAAATATATGTAAAATTTTAAAGAAAGGGAATAAAAGACTAATGATTTCAGGCATTCGGGAAAATATTCAGCTTGAAATTACAATATAATTAATGATTACGCGTCAACTATAGGATTAACTTCATTGCTTCATAATATAAATGAGAGCAACCAAAAATTTTAAGAACACTGTTATTGCTTCGTTTCGTTTATTTCCTATCATTTTTTAATTCTTTATAAATATGCAGGAATCTTTCCTTACAAGATTAGAATAAGACTTTAAACCGATAAACTTTTATTTCTATTCTTTGAAATTTTACAAACCTTTGTCATACATTTAGTGTTTATATTTTGGACATTCCGAGAAATTAGCAGACACCAGAATAGAAAAACTTAATTATTTAATCTCTCTCTCCCAGGTGACAGGAATTAAAATTAAACTATACTATCGATTGAATTTTATTTTTCTCTAATGAATAATTATTAATTATTAATCATCAACTACTGAACTTAATTACTAGTTAATAAGAAAATACTCAAAATATTCAAATTTATTTTAATTTTATCGTGAGTGCACAAATAACATAAAATATTTCTAAACCTAACACATAAAGAAGTGAAAAAAATCAATTTCAAAATTTTATCATTACAAACGTGAAATAAATCCAAGTTTTTTAAAAAAATAGTCAAGTCATTATATGAAGTCTTGTTAATTTTCCCATCCATCCCAATGTAAATCATTCTTTATATTATTTTTGTACAGTTTGCATTTGCTTCAGATTGAAAATTAAGCTGTGTTTTAATCTCCCCATGATTATTTATAACAAATTAAATAACTCCAAATACAGTTACTTCCATCAACTGTGATAAAAACCTTGATAATTTTACATTTCGGTAATTTAACTGACTATATTCTAAGTATTTTCTTCATCGTTAATGTTTACTTAGAACTATAGCATTCTTAATGCACATTATTTTAATGGATTCAAGAAAATAAGAATATTACTCTAATCCTTAAATACAAAAAGTTATTTTAACCGATTCTCGAAATGATTGTTATTTTCATTTATTTTTCATTCTTTTGCGTTTTATCTGAAACATTCAGAAAAACAAAGAAAGAAAGAGTTTTCATTTAGGTCTTACGGCACATTTCCTCAATTTAATGCTTTCTTGAAGCACTGTTATATCCAAACTGAAAAAAGTAAAACAACTAAGCGATTTTAGTGACTCATTAAATAATGAAATAACTAAAATTCAATGGTTAGTGAAAAAAAAAGTATGATTATCGAAAGAATTGGCTACCTAATGAAAATTTTTAAAAATGACTTATACTGAATTTTTATATAAAATAAGTGCGTACAATTGCAGAGTAAAAATTAATTACCTAACATTATTCTACTACCTGTCATCGCATATGAAAATTAATATTATCATTTAAAAATAATAATAGCTAAAATTGAAATTTTCATATGGAATTTTACGCATTTAAAATTGTTTAAACTTTAAAATTTTCTATAACAAGCTTATTATAATGTCATGAACCTATTTCCAAAGGAAAGGTTTTTGCAAAGCAAAAATATTGGTTGTTAAGCATGATTGCAAAGGTGATATTTGACATTTTATGTTAAGGGTTCTTTTCTGTATTTAGATGTATAGTATTTTGGTAATCTATAGACGTCTACAGTAGTACTTTTAAGTGATGCATTAAAAGAATTTGGATGATTCAAATTGTATTGAGAATATTATTGGCAGAAGTTTGATTCTTTTAAAAAAGTATTCAAAGTCTTATTTGGATTGAAATTTAACTCGGATTACCCTTACCCTCAAGGAATCAAAAGGGAAGGTTTTGTTGTATAAATGAAATAAATAAAATTAATATCTTATTTATAGAGAGATAAGATTCACGTATTTTCATTCCTTCCCTGTTTCATTTTTGTGTTTCTTTATCAATATATACAAAGAGGTGACAAAAGTCATGATATGCGTCTTGATGACATGGTACATTTCATTCATTGATAAATGCAAATCAATTTTCTTCCATGAATCAGCAGCAACTTAGCGTTCCGCACAATTGCATTTTTACCGCAAAACATTTCACTACATGAAGATATGCATCTAAAATACATGCGTGTATTACAAATTTGGGATAAAAATCACATATATTGACCAAGTATTTATTCACCTATTCCACATAGCTTTCATTTCCATGACTGTAGTATGTTTTTAAATAGTGTGTAGTATGTGTTTAAATTTATAATTATAGGTATAATTCATGCGTATATAGTTATAAGAATAATGAATTCAAAGGATGAACTTTAGAAGAAGAAAATAGCTCTGTTAGTGAAAATTTATGAGAAAATGTTTGATTAAACATAGAAAAAATAAATTAAATTAGTAAATAAAAAATATGGCATCAATGAAAAATACAAAGTGCGTCATAAATTCCTGCAAATTTCGAAAATTCATATTAAAACAAGTAATAGTCGAAAATCAATTCTGTTTGAGCGAATAGGATCAGAGGGGCTTTAGAGTCTTCCTCGTGTATAAAAAATCATTCCTAAAGTAACGGAAAGACAGCACTCACACATCATACTGAGACGTTTTATACAAATCAGGCTAGCAATAAAACACCTAGCTGAAGATATATTCATCATTCAATCCCGACAGCACGTTATCGTTGCCAGATCGAGTGTTGGTGTTAAACTTTAATAAAAAAAAGGTGAAACCACAATTGTTGCATTGCAAAAAAAAGCGCAAGAAAGCCTTATATCATTTAATGGAATACTGGTTATTTTTAGAGTGACGAATGGGATACTGGTTACGTCATAGTACGACGTTTTGTGGAAACGAGCTATTGGAGGAGAGCCCAGGTAATGACAGATGAATTCTTGAGCGCGGATCGAGTCCACTTTGTAAAAAAGTGCATCAAAGAATTGAGAACTGAGAATTAACTGGGAGAAGCAATGCTTACAAATATGGGAAAATAACAAAGATTTTATAATTGTCAATCAGATATATTTTGCATGGATTTTAATCCAAATAAGATACAGACTTCACCATTTATGTATTGTTGGCAGATACAGATGAAAGAGGAGAGACTGCTGGCATAAATGGAACGGGATACACAGTGGTTGCTGAACATCAAATGGACAAATGAAGCCTACGTTTCACTGCATGGTGAATTCAATATGCACAACAGTCGTAACTGGAAGACGTTAAAGCCTCCAAATTACCTGCACCATGTTCTCCTTGTGGGATTGTTTCCTGTATTTTCATTGCATCTAGACTCGTATTCCTTTTGTGGAGCACTATTTTGCATCCAGTTGGAAGACCGCACAGTCACTGGAAAACCGTATATGCTGCCCTTTTGCTTGACCATGATAAGCCTTCTTTGGTGGAAAGACATGCATTACATGTCGTCACCTTCTTGCAAAATGGCACCCCGCTATTTTTTGCACAGGAAATCAAGACTTTTTGGTTGCACTTTCACTAAAGGTCGATGAATAAGTCGAGGGTGGTAAGATTAAGTTGCCCTCACAATCACTAGATTTGATCCCAATAGAATGTTAGTTGTGGCGAAACTTTAAATCTCGTATGGACCAAGGTTCTTCAATCACATTTGCGGATAGATGTCATTCGAGGGACCGTCGATGGCGTCATTGCCGACTTGCTACATTCAGATGCAATTAGCGTAGTAACGCATCTGCCTTGCCTGATACCTTGTGGTGGTGGCCATGATATGCAGAGGCATGTTATTTTTGCTTGTTTCAACGTCGGTTCGTTTTTGTCGGATTGGCATAAAACACCTCAGTATAAAGTGTGAGCGGTTACTGCTGAAAACAGTTTCTATACATAGAGATAAACAGTCTAATATACTTCAGTTCATATTCACGCAAACATAATTTTTTTTTTCAGTGCTTTACTTCTTTTATTGTGAATTTTGTATGTTCACATAAAACAGATGATTTATTTCTAAATTTAGATAGGTTGGTATTTTAAAAAATTTAGACATTTCACTTTTGCAAAATTACATAGCGTGTTAAAAATTATTTTTTAATGATAAATATGTGGCACTGTATGTAGAATATCTTTCGTATCTTTATATAAAAAAATATCTTTAGTTCAATGAGTATATTTATTTTAAAGTTATAAATATATTTTAATAGTTACTTTTATTTCAAGATTACGTTAATGTTTCATTAAAAATCCTTCAGATTTATTGATTTTATCTAATGCTCTTACATTTTAAATTACAATTGATTTCTTATTCGAAAATAAGAGCAAATATAATTAGAATCTATCATTTTATCTTAAATATGTTTCAATAATGATCCAGGTGAATTCGTATCGAATTTAAGAAATTTTTCTAACACACGAAGTATAATAAATAAAATGATCCAGGTGAATTCTGAATCGAATTTAAGACATTTTTCTAACATACGAAGTATAATAAATAAAATGATCCAGGTGAATTCTGTATCGAATTTAAGATATTTTTCTAACATACGAAGTATAATAAATAAAACTGTTAAAAAAGAAATGAAAAGAAAATAGAATAGAATAGAACGGCAATCGGATAAAACACTTTTCCTTTCTTTTGTGAAGAAAAACGATACTGCCTTTTATTTTCGTCACTAACTCCAGTTCTGTGTTCCATTATCTCTTGGCACTATGTTTGACGAAAAAAGTAACGGCTTTTTTTTTCAACGACATTATTGGTTTAGTTTTCTTTTCCATAAGCATTATAGCCTTAAAATAAATCTGGATTATGGCAATTTCTTCCCTCCCCCTATTTCTTCAAACGAGAAGGAAACATGATATTCTCGTATCAGTAAAATGTATCAAATAAAATAATATCTATTGTTTTGGAATTCAGTATCATAGAAAGTTCATATTTTAAGGAAATCAGTGGTTCTATATAATATGATATAATCTCTGCAAATGAGATAATATGATTTTTTTGTTTTTGATTTCGTGAAATGATATCCTTCTCTAAACGTTTAACAGAGTATTATTAGGAAATCTTTTGAGATTATCATTTACTTTTCTAATTTAATGCTTTCTAACATTCGTATTATTGAAAGCAACTTGATGTTCTTAACTTATAGATTTTATTTTTTTTCTTCCCAAAAGAGGGCTTATATTCTTATATAAATAAAATGTACTAAATAGGGCAGTAGTTTTAAATTTCATATTTAATGCAGCACAGTAATTGCAGAATTTTTAAATGGAAATTTGTTCAAAAAATATAAACTTTTCTTAATGATTTCTGTAGCTTCACTTTAGAAATTTCATTTTTATTCTACAATCTGAACTCTTTTTAAATGTTTTGAATACGTTTACATGAACAGGCACATGTGATTTCCTTAGGATGCTTAATAACAATTCAATTCTTTATTTTAAAATGCTAAAACAATGCTTTATTTTTAATGCTTTTTTTTATTTTAAATGAGAAAACAATTCGAAATGCGAAATAACAATGGTTTTTTTTTCTGTTTACATCTGAGAGTAAATGACATGTTTAGGATACTAAAATATGATGTATAAGACAATAGCCCCCCAATAAAAATTTATTGCTGGAAGAGGATTTTTCGAAGAACTCTAAGTTAAAATAAATTCGACTTATTATATATATATAGTATAGTATGTTAGTATGTTCTTCTCTTTTTGTTTTAATAATTAGTTGTTAGTGTTCTTTTACAGTTTATATTATGTTATTGTAATTTTCGCTTAAATCGGAGGTTCTATTTTTTGCTATTAATTATTTTATTTCTGTAAAAAAGGGTGTATTTCTTAGACCTCAATTTCAGGAAGTTTTCAGGTCACGACAAATTTTTGTTGGACAAAATTCAAGGTCATTTTTCACTGATCACATTTTGGGTCACGACAATTATTGACAATATTGTTGGACAAAAAGTCAGACCCCTCACAGATATAATCCCTTTTTTTGAATTCCTGCCTGAGGGTGATCCTTGAGAAAGTATTCAGGCCGGATTATTTTTTATTTTTGATTGTACTTTTGATTCTATTTTTATTTCTTTTTATTTTTACTAAGTTATTTCTATTCATCTGTGTTTAGTGCACTGGTGTGCAAAACTTAAGCAACAATGCAAATTTTAAGCAGATAGCCATGACATTGCAGAAAAGGAGTTCTTGCGATCAGTACAATGAACACGTAATTCAAGAGAAAGGTCATGCGTATGCAAATATCAGGAACAAAACGTCACAGGCGACGTGAGCGTACGCAAAACGTGCGGAAGGCGCGCGCTGCTCAACACTACAATAAAAGGAAGGACGGAGACGCAATTAAAGACATTCGCTGCAAGTGCACGTGAGTTAATTCGTGAAATATGGCTAGCAGAAATCACCTGGACGATTTCACACGTGGAAGAATGATTGGAAAGCGGGAGGAGAGGCGTAGTGTGACCAGTGTAGCTGAAGAGTACGAAATCAACAAAAGTGTCGTTTCGCGCGCTTGGAAAGCCTTCCAAACCACAGGTACAGCTGTGAGAAAGGTTGGTAGTGACCGCCCCAGGAAAACAACTGCAGTGGATGACCGACATATCGTCCTGCAGGCGAAAAGAACCCGAAACCAGTCAGCAAGTGCCATTGTCCAGCAACTGTGTTCAGCAACGGGACGACAAGTATCGCGTTTTACTGTGTCCAGACGTCTTCACAAAGGTGGCCTATTCGCCCGCCGTCCTGAACGCTGCATCCCTTTGACAGTTTCCCACTGGCGGAACCGTTTAGAGTGGTGCAGGGAGCACAAAAACTGGACATCTCATCAATGGAGCCGTGTCCTCTTTACAGATGAGGGTCGTTTTAGTGCCACAAGCGATTCCCAACGCCAGTTGGAGAGAGGTCGGGACACGGTTTCATCCCAGTAACATCACGGAAAGAGACCGTTTCGGTGGTCCTGGAGTTGTCCTTTGGGGAGGCATTATGATGAACGGGCGGACTGAGCTACACGTTTTCGACAGAGGTTCTATAACTGGAGATCGCTATTGTCAGGAGGTGATCCTTCCCCATGTGCGTCTGTTCCGAGGTGCCATTGGATCAGACTTCGTTTTTATGGATGACAATGCACGGCCACACAGTACTCAGGCTGTTGAGGAGCTCCTGGAAAGGGAAGATATCACTCGAATGGATTGGCCGGCATGCTCCCCTGATTTAAATCCGATAGAACATGTGTGGGATGCTTTGGGGAGACGCCTTGCGACACGATTACATCCTCCTGAGAACACCCGACAACTTAAACAGATGCTGATTGAGGAATGGGCACTCTTACCTCAAGAACTGTTGGACAATCTGGTGCTGAGTATGGGGAGACGGTGCGAAGCAACCATTGCAGTAAGGGGAGGGCATATCCCATACTAAGGAACATCTGCTTGCTGTTCTTCTTGGACAGACAATCATGTGCAACGATACTATGAGTTCAATAAAGTCTTTTTTTGTTTGATTCCATACTGTATTCATTTCTGCTCAACTATGCTTACAGCATTTTGTTCTGAAAGAATGACGTATCTCATTTCTGAATTTCATGTCTCTCAGATGATTTCTCGTGAAGTTATTACAAAAAACATACCTGTTGCTTAAGTTTTGTATACCTGTGTAGTAGCAGCATAGCATTAGCGCTCTCTAAATACAATTGTGCTTTTTTAGTTTGATTCAGAAATAAATTTAGTTTTTTTAGATTGTTTCAGAAATAGTTTTTAATTTGAATTTTCATATATATATATATATATAATCTTTTACCGGGAGAAATAAAATTCTCATTTGATGTACATGAATATGGCTTTTTAATAATTTATATCTTTATTCTTGAATATGTGAAATGTATAATATAAAAATTATCGTTTCATAAAAAAATATCGAAAATTTAAATAAATAATTTTACTTTTTAAATTAATGGTTTCTTGAAAGTGAAAGCCGTTTTTTAATATTCATCACTTAAGTAATTCTGAAATACTTCATAATCTAGAATTTCAAATTCAATTTTTAATATTTTTGTACGATTTGAAAGATTTAAAATTTCATATATAATCTTGATAGAACTGAGCTATTATTCTTACTTTAGCTACAACTTTCTGCGACTAAAATTAATCTTGAGTGAAGAAGAATGAGAAATTCTGTTAATGAAATCTATTTATGCTTATCATTACTACGCACTGATTATTTGGAATAAGTAGGTTAACATTTATTTTTCAATTCAGCATTGAAGCGAACCTGTACCAAATCAAGCAGGGTTTTTGCTTCAATTCGTGTCCTTCAGTTTAAATGTGAAAATTATATTTAAAAAAAATTAAAATATTTTTGTAAAAATATTTATTTTTATTTGAAATGATTTTGAAATATTTCAATATGAAATTTTTAAATGAATAATTTTGAATGGATTTATCGATGGTCCATTTTATATTCTATGTAAACGAAAAGATATTCTGACCCAATTGAAGGAAAATATGATTTCTAAAACGAGAAATATTTAAGCATATGAACATATTTAATATCAAAGAGATATTTTATGTGTCATGTTTCAGTTCATCCCTCACTCATTTCCATACACATTTTTAAAAGTATTGTTACAAACCTGTAATTTTGCTTCCCAGCACAAATTGTGTCATCATAAGAAAGACCATTTTACAGTCGTCTGTATTGGATGCTGTCGGATGCCGAGCCAGTGATCCCAGAGCTTGGTGACAAACTTGGCGACCATTTGGCCACGATGGCGACAAATTTGTTGACTTTGGCGACAAAATGGATAATGCTCGAAACTTCGAGAATTTTGTGGATCCGTCCATTAGGAACCGAGACACGCCTGATTCGTCTAGAAGCGTCTAGCCCCTCCTCTCGGGAACTATAAAAGTCCGGCACAGTCAATGTTGTGAATTGTCGTTGTTGTGAATTGAATTGCAATCGGAACGAGTCTTGGAGAGGATAGCGAAGAAACAGCGGAGTGTTAACGTTGCGTGGAGCGAGTGCTGAACTGATGTGTGCCGAATTCTGTTGTCTACTGTGGGAGAAGTGTCGTATCCTTTGTGTAGTAGCCAGTTGTGAGAAGTAGTGAGTCGGCAGCTAAAGCGAGAAGAAACACTTAGAAGTTCAGCCGTTTGGGGATAATGTTTGAGGATCTCCTCTCCTGCTAGATTCTGTCTGGTAGTTTCGTGTTCTGTGGACGAGTGCTGTGGGCTACTGTCGTCTGTGGTGTGGTGTCCTGTGTTTTTCTCGTCTGTAAATATGTGTCGTCTGTGTATTCATCTTCTTTGTGTTCGCCTCTTCGTGTGTAAATAAACGACGTTGTTTTTTTTACTGAGGCCTGCTAATTGTGTTCTCACACCATACACTCACTATCAAAAGAACCCAGCGTGAAAAATCCGTAAGAGTATTTTATCTCACTTCATCTAAAACAAAATGTAAGCAAACACTCTCATAAATTAAAAGTAAATTTAATAATTGTTATTTTTTATTTGATGGTATACAATAGGTAAGTTAGTTATTATTTAAAAAGTTGCTGATTTACTTATAATTGTTTTTCAGAATAAAGATTTAATTTTTCTTTCATAATGTCTATAATTACAGAAAAGATATTAATCGAAGAGAAAAAATTCAGATTCAAGCCAATAAAGTTAATAATGAGCATATTTAGCTAATAAAAGCATTGTTTTATCTGTTCTGAAGCCGAATGTAAGAAGCAACTTGTCAAATATATTATGTATTTAAATCAATTCTCACATTCAGACAAAATATACTTTCAAACTTTAAAATACAAAATTCGTAAAGTTATATTTAGATATGAATATTCATCAAAAATTAACACTTTTCCTCAGCAATTAATTTTTGTTATAGAGCGATTTTTTTTGTACTAGATTTTACTCCTATTAAACATGTTCTTTTTTTAAAATTTTCTTTCTAAAAAAATCTATATTCTTTCATTTACTTGGTTTTTTTTAAAGAGAAACCATAAAGATATAAATAATAAATTGAAAACACGAAAGTAAATACAAATAAAAACAGATTAAAAAATTTATTGAAATTTATGAATAAAAAGAAAAAAAAATAAAGACGAAAATTCAAAAGAAATAATTTGCAGGAAAAATAAATTAAATCTAAATGAAGTTTAAATGTAATTCTGTATTTAGAAGCAAAAAAAAAGTGGGAAATATCGTATTCATTTAAAAAACTAGTTCACCTTGATCCCCGCTACAAAAATTCTTAAATATATTTTTCAATAATTTAATAATTTGAAAGGAAAATATTCCTTTTTTGACAAATATAGGTATATACAATACATTCATTTACAGATAATGTTTTGAAAATTTCTTCTTGAGGAATGTTTCTAAACTGTCAAAAAATTTCTGTCTTCATTTGTTCTATCATGATTCTGAAATTTTTTATTCTATATTATTATTCTATTCATATATTAACTGTATAGAAATATTAAAGTATTTTTTCTTGTATTCTTTGCATATATTACCATTTTGAAATATAATTTTAATATTTTAATAAATAAATATTAATTATCAATTTCTGCACTAAATTGAGATCTTTAATTATCCATACTATATTATCTACCATTCAAAAGTATTTTAAAATGGGAATTGATGGAAAATCGCTGCCTTTTTCATCAGTTTTCGAAGCAAAATCCTTTTAAAGTTAATTTTTCTTTTAAGTCGGTATAGTGAATTCGGAACTATATATATATTTGTAAATAATTGCATTTTAAATTAAATTGTGCTAAATTTTGATACAATACACAACTGTTTTTATTAATATCATTTTTAAGTCTTTCCATTTGAGAAAAATGTGTAAGAATAAACCGTGTAAGAACTACCATATTTTCAAAGGCAATTTACATAAAGTTTAAAAAGATCTTTGATTAGACTTTGTTCCAAAATGTATAAAGAAAAAGGTTTAAAATAGCGTCTTTCATTAATTTAAACTAAATACCTCGGAGTCTATTCAGGCATTTTTTATCTCCCTAATGAGATAGCTGGTAGCTCCATAACTATAATTAAGTCACCTCACATCAGAAATAATTAATTCATGTATTAATGGGGAAGGCTCTTTTAAGATGTATGCAAACATCATTAAAAGTCATATTTCCATAAAATAACCACTTCATTCCATCTTCTTATTTAAAACCGTCCTCAATTCAAATTCAGCCACCCATTTAACATGTTTTTTGCTCTTAAAAGGAGTTAGAAGCAGATTATATGTGTCGAACACAGTGTAAACTATGTAAAACCGCCCTGTTAGCACGAAGAACATGAAATAATAATAATAATAACAAAAAACTATGCTCAGTTTTCTAGTTAGGAACTAAATTGCGGTGACGGAGATCAAACATCTGAAATAAAAGAAATCTACATGATTCCTTCTTATGCACAAGATTCAATCAGTCTTTCTTTTTGTATGCCGAGATGCGTCGCCAGAGCTCAAAGAATGATTAAAGAACCTTGTAATATTACGTGAACAAAAAACGTAAAAATCTAATTAAAAGTACGCACTCCATCATACATCGAACCTCTTCTCATTTTAAATTGAAATTCACGAACTGGAGCGATTCCTACGCTTTCCATCCATCTCTCTTGCTCTTCTGTTTTCCATTTTTTCGATCAAAAGAAATATTTGAGTTGAGTGCTCGGGAAAGAAACATACACGCAACTAGAAGAGCGGGAGGGGATTGAAGCTCGTTTTAATTTAGTAGCTCGGAGGGTGGAGAGTTCCTCTCTTCTAACGCAGAAGATCAATGGAAACTTTTTCTCTTATTAAAATGCAGACATTTTTATAAAATAAAAAATACAAAGCTTCATTTTATGCGATTTATTCTTCTTCTTCGTAGTTTGCATTTTATCATGATCTCCCCATTTTTTTTTTCCTTTCTGAAGCAATTTTCTTTGTGCGGGATCAGTTGACTGTTTTTATGGATGAGAGATAAGTTGGTTCCTATAACGAAAAGGAGAAAATATCTATTTAAATGCATATGTATTGGGAATAACATAACAGAATGAAAACCTTTTGTGTTTCCATTATCATTTCCAGCAGCAGAAACAATCTAATGTGAAATATAATACTTAAAATGTAGTATGTTGTTTATTTCAAATCACCAATTTTAGAAGCTATTTTAGCACCTAAGACCCAATTTCTTATAATTTTAACTCCTAATTCTATCTATTCTCAATGACTTTTTTTTTAGGTTCTTTACCTTTTAAAAGAATTCTCGTTGTCTCCAGCAACAGACAATATGAAATACGCTTCTTGTTTACACTAAAAATGATAAAAATATGTTCAGAGAATAAAACTTTTTTGTTTTGACAAAATTAAAGGGCTCCTGCTTACATGCCTGCATACGGGATGTAAGAAATCCGCATTACCTGCATTTGTTTGTAAGAAGATACTCACATAGACTCACACTTTCTGTTGATTTTTTTTTCTTTTTGAATCTTCGGCATCTAAACTTTTTAAAATTAGGCTTAATAAGTGTATTGTTAATATGTCTTATTTTAAATTTTGGCACAATTTTATTTTCTAGTTTAAATATACCTTCGAATGTCGTATTTCTATTTTTCACTCAATTATTCGCGAACCTGTTTGGTTAAACTTTTTCACAACTCGTTTTGCTTTCCATTGCATCTAAAGATACTGTTTTCAATTTATTTTAATGAAATAAAAATTTAGCTCCACATTTAAAATTTATCTTGAATAATCATTTAGAAGTTCCACATAATTAAAATGTAATATCTTTCCAGCTATTTATATGCGAGCACATTTCATATAGGCAGTAAGCTGTACTAAAATTGATTACATCCCATTCAAAACTGTGTTCGGCAAAAACAAGTTTATGGACGAGAAAAATAATTTATTATAAATAATGTAAAAATATCTACTTCTAAGTCTATGTTTAAAATTAAATTATTCAAAATTAGAGATAAAAGACTAAATTATTATGTATGAAAAATGTAATAAATCCTCACAAAGCTGATTTAAATTTTATGAAATACGCATTTTTTTTTCATTTAAATAGTTTGCTGGATACTTTTTTGACTTATATGCTTTATTTCGATTTAAAAGCAGTCTTAAATTTTTAAATAATCAAAGAATTGTCCTTTTATGTTCATTTCCTTTCCCGAATCTCCCGATATTTATATTTATGGCTAGAATTCTCACGCAGTTATTAATTATGTGTTGAACAAAAGGCAAGGACTCGGGAATTTATTTCTTTGGAATAGCAATAAAAAAAATCAGCAGCTTCAACAGATATCGATCATCTTTACTGGTCTATTTTATCTTTGAAAGCGGTTTATGAAGTAAAATCATAAGACATCGAAATCCCATAAATTTAAACACATATAGCTTTAATATGCAGCTCGATAAGACTACGGCCACATGGGGGTATCAAACCTAATTTTATTATCTACTGATGTTGCTGGCATTTTTAAATGTGGCTGGGAAATTTCTTGAGAAAAATTATTCCATTTTAAAGGAAATTCCCAATTTCCAGTTACTAAGCACGAGTAATTTATAAAGTGCACGGTGAAGGTTAAGCCTGGAGATTTCTAGCTTGCATCGAATCATGCGTGGCATTCTTTTATGCACTAAACTTTTTTCAATGAACTGACGAATTTATTTATTTTTCAGCATTTAAAAAATTCCAGTCTGATTGCATCGTAATATCAGCACATCTTACAAAGAATATTATAAATTCAAAGAAAGACTATTCAATTGTTTTTCAACGTAGCTAAACTAATGACGCGGTCAAATTTGAATAATTCAAATATAATTAGGAATAAAAGAAATAATGCAGAAAAAACCCTCTTTTAACGGGGAATTAAAAATGAAAATCATTTTTTTTTTTCAAATATGAAACTTAAAACTGAAATCTTAAAAGTACAAAGATCAGATAGAAAAGAATATAAGAGTAATAATTATGTTTATAATTTAATTTTTATATAATGATTGTTGAAACTTTTTCTTTCTCATGATTTCATAGAATCCTCGTATTGTTTCTTTCGATCAAGTCTTTAAGATTTTTTTTACTCCAAATACCTTTTTTTTTTCTTTTCATTTCGAAGTTTTAATAAAAATGGATTTCAAGGGAAATTTTTATATATTTTTATTTCTAGACTTCAATCTTTATTATTATTTTTTTTTTAATTTTCGATTTTGCTTTAAAAAAATTAGCTTTCTGTATCTAAATTTCTCTGTAATGTTATTTGATTCTTGATAGCATTCGTAATAGTATTTACATTCGATTCTTATTTTTTATAATTTTAACATATTCAGTCTTTAGCAAATTTCATAACTCCTGATTGCAAATGAATTAATCCGAAATATAATATTTCCCAAATGAATTAAAATCGCTTCAAATCAGTGAAATTAGTTTTTAACTGAATTAAATGTATAAAACAAATAAATAAATGAGAGTTCCAAAATTAATTAAATTCTCTATTGTCGTAGGATGTGTCAATTTTCATCTAGGAGGAGGGGAGTGGCAAATTGATTTTATCCTTACAAACTTGGAATATGAGGAATTGCGTAATAGCATTTAAATAAAAAAAACGACTTTAAATAAATTCAATTAAAAGATATGCAACAAAAATGCGAAATCTAACTGAAGTTTTTATATAAGAAGCAAAATCATTTTTCAGAAGAAAATATAAATCAAAACTTGAACAGTTATTTCAAGCACATAAACTCTTTATATATTTATCACCAGCGATTACACGATATTTAAATCTTTACTTTAAAACATTATAAAAACCACTGCCAAGAGTAATGATTTTTGCCTTGGGTAGTGGCAATCTGAATAATCTTTTCAAGCCATTAACGTAAAATAGAACTGAAAAAAATAGCGGTTGAGAAGTTCAAAGTCTTAATATTGCTGAGCAAAGGGGTGCATATAAATTCGCTCATTTTAAATGTGTTTAATTTAAAACTTTTAAAGTAATAAGATCTTTGAAAAAATAATGAATAAAATTAAAATCGATCGAAAAATTGCACTAAAGTGAAAGTGATATCGTTGAAAAGGTATAATTTTGAATTTGAAGATCATATAAAAATACATTCGGATAATTTTCTCCTAAATTATTATAAAAAAGCAAGTAAAATTTTGATTATTTCTTATAGCTTGAAATCGTCGTTGCTCTTATTAAATACCTTACTCTCAATGGCTTTACTTTTCTTGCCTCCTTTTCGGCTGACTTCTGCCTGCTATTAGGTATTTCGAAATCAATGCTTTGAAGTAAATGAAAACCTGGTGGGAAGATGTGTAATAAAATAAAAGAAAAAAAATGGTAGTAAAATAAGGCAAAGTTAACGTTAATTTTAAAACTTTTAAATGTTTTACAGTTAATAACAATTGAAAGAAATAGTATGCAAATATTTAATTAGTATCACTGAAATAGTAAAGTGATGAATTTTGAAAAGGTATTTAAAAAACGCTTTAAAATTATTTGCTCTGAAGTTATAACAGCAAAGCAGGAAATACCGGTTAATTGCTAATAAATTGGATAATTAATTAGTTTTTGTAATTAGAAAATTTGGCAGTCTTTCCACCTCATGCCTTGAAGGATCAACTTATAAAATTTTATTAAAATCGGTGCAGTCATTTAGAAGGAAATTTGTTACACGAACATACACGCAAATGCAGCTACTTCTAAAACACAGATGAACTGATACTAAAGTATAAAAATCAAGTTAATAGGAAAAACAAATGAACCAAATAAAAAGTATAAAAAAGAATCCGGCCTGGCGAAAGGGCAAGAACATACCATCAACAGTCAAGGAAATTTTAAGCTATCTATTGTGATTCCCGCTTATTAAAAACACAATGCTAACGGTAATTTAGGTAAAAATTGTAAGCTCCCAGCGCCACCTATTGAGTGATGAGTGATATATTTTTTTCTTTAGTGTTATTTTATGGTATTTTGGTTTTTATTGTTTGTTTTTTTTGTTATTGTATTTTTACTTATTAGTGGTTTTTTTTCTAATTTGTTGTTTTGTATTTTCCTTTCTGTTAAAATGGTATATCTCTTGGGCCTAATTTCAGGGGATTTTCGGGTCACGAGGAATCATTATTAGACTTAATTGTCTGAATTTCCTTAACACAAAAAATCCCTTATTTTGAATCCTTGCCTGAGGGTGACCCTTGAAAAAGTCTTCAGGCCGGATTCTTTTTTATATTTTGTTATATTTTTTTATTTGGTTTATTTGTTTTTCCTATTAACTTGATTTTTATACTTTAGTATATATATATATATATATAAGCCGCTTTCAGATGATGAGGATGACACCCGTAAATCAAATTTTAAGAGTGTTTATAAGGGGGTTTCTTTGTTTCTCATTAGATACTAGCGTTTACAAAAACCATCTTGACTTCATATTACAGTGATTCCCTCATGTCAATGTATAGGAGAATGCTTATAATAAAACTCTTTCTGACTATAATCTTGGGATTTGCATAAAATATATTATTCTCTAAATTTGAAAATAATGATACATTCTTTCATATGATAGAAAAATTATGAAGATGCTTTATTCTTCCAAACCCATTTCTCACCTCCACATTTTGTTTCCTCAGAATATTAAAGCCTTCCAACAAACTCATTCGGAAGCTCATTTCTAGATGAATCCGAGAAACAATCACCCTTATTAAGAAGAGTGTCGTTCTATTCCGATTACGGCTGAAGTTGCTTGGAACCCCTGAGGCCAGATAAAGCGTCCTCAAAAGTGCTATAATACACCCAATGATCTGCCTTGCGGGCCTCCAGCCGAGAAATTTGCAATTGAGGATTAGATTCGTTAACCGGTAAATTAGATTTAGGCCAAAGCAAAGGCGTAATTGGAGCAGTTTCAAGGAATTTGTTATGTTGAATATAATTTGCAAACCCATGATTAAACGATGCTGCCTAAAAATTTTAGTATATAATGAAAATAGTTATTTTTTTTCTTTGCCATAATCATTTAACGCTGAAGATGATAGGAAATCTTAAATCTTAATCTTTTGATTTGTATTTCCATTTTCTAATCTATTATTATTATTATTATTATCTGTAATATATCTGGTATTTTCATGCCCATATACTACAATTAGTATTTCATGTATTGAAAGGATTACATTTGATGCAAAATATGATATTTATGCCTTTAATGTTTATTTCATAAATTTGAACCTTTTCTTTAAGACTGAACCAAAACTATAATAGAAAATGTTTTGTACCTACGGCCATACCTCTAAATCATTCAAACTGCATTCCTCTCCAAGACATTATCAAAAAAATTTCTAATTACCAAACATTTAATGTGAATCTTTAGTCCCATTTGCATAACTGGTAGATCTGTCTCATCTTATTGATAAGTTGACAACACCATGGAGTGTAGAAAATGTCTCCAATGTCATTTTAATGTTAAATCGAATGAAACCGCTGTTCTGTATTTTTTCAAGACGTCTCACTTAAAGAGGCCATCTTGAGAATTTATTTCGTTAGGAAAAGTGTGGCTCACCCGAAGAAGAGTATAAAAAGACGAAAAAAAAATGGTGAACATGCTTTTCTTTGGAAAACAAAAAGCCTCTGTTAAAAATATCCAAAATATGTAAACCATCATCTAGAATTAATCACAAAATGTTTTAATGGATTTAATGCAATGAATGAACTTGGGGATATATGAAAAACACATAGTCGCTTTTGATTTCAAGGATGAATGAATGAACTT
>JAPMOR010082767.1:48049-58970 GCA_026543865.1 Argiope aurantia | reverse complement strand
TTTTGATTTCAAGGATGAATGAATGAACTTGGGGATATAGGAAAAACTCATAGTCGCTTTTGATTTCAAGGATGAATGAATGAACTTGAGGATATAGGGAAAACACATAGTCGCTTTTGATTTCAAGAATGAATGAATGATCTTGAGGATATAGGGAAAACACATAGTCACTTTTGATTTCAAGGAAAACAATTTAGAAATATATATTAAGATCGCGTCAGATTCGTCGCTTTAAAATATTAAGCAAAACGAATGACTAAAGAAGTTATTCATACAAAAATCATTAATTTTAAAATTGAAAGAAATACTTCGATTAAAATATTGAAACTCTTCTATTGTCTCAAGATCTGTAACTCATAACATATTTAAAATAAATCAGCAAAAATGTCAACTAACACAAAGCATGACGTTGGCATCGATTTCTAAAACTGCAGTTTTGTTCCTTTTAAATCCCTCATTTATGTTACTGGACATCCTAACATGGGATTTATGATTCCAGAGTCTCTGTAAGAAATTCGACTGAAATGATTTTCTTCTCTCAATGTCAATCGCAAATAAATTCTGAAAATTATTTTCATTCATTCTAGCTCACTGATTCTTTTTTTCATAAACCATGAAAAATCCAGAAAGAATAAAGAAAAAAATATCAGCATTAATCGCACGTATGCGAGTTTTCTAAATACATGGATGCCATTCCATCATTCGTTTTAGATTCATAATACAGTCACGAAGCACACATGCCTAGAAAAGCCTTTTTCGAAAAACCCCACAACATAACATATGTATCTATTCCCCGCTGTGCTGTCCGATCAATACAGATTAATACACATTTTACGGCGATTGATCAGTATAAATTTTTTAATCATTTTGTCTTATGAGTATTGTGGGAAACTCTTCATTAAGGCACAGTCGACAGAGATGGCCAACGATGAAGGTTCCTTAAGGAGAAAATTTCAAAGAAATATGTTTTAAATTTTAAATGATTGAAGATTTTCCGGAATTCTCTTAGTTAAAAAGATTTCTGGCGAAATGAAAACATCCGAGTATCCTTCAAACATTTGTTATTTCTTTTTCATTTGAACAACTTTTTATTTGCTTTTGAAGAAGAAAATTGTTTTAGTTTCATAAGCATAAAATTTAGCTCGATCTGTAGATTATAAGTGACTCTCATAGTTCCTAATTCGTTCTAGATAATTTATTCAAACCGCTGAATTAATTAGGATATTTAATTTGATGTATGACATTTTCTGTCACAGATGAATATTTGTCGGTGATTTCGCCTTCATCTGAAAAAGTCATCACACATTTCTGTAAATGGCAAAATTTCAATAATATTCGAAATGTAGATAATTAAAGTAACAGTTGCAGTCAATGAAAATATTTGATTTGCTTTCTTCAAGAAGACAGTAAAATATTTTCTGTGCTTCAGATTTAGCTGCAAGATTTTAAATTCTGATATCCTTAAAATTAGAAACGTATTGTTGCGAACTTTTTCTATACCGGGGTTCGTTTGGATAGTGGGAGTGATATGGTGTAAAGAACGCTCAATCAGCAGGCAGAAGTAGAATAAAAACAACGACGTTTATTTACACGAAGACACACAGGACAGCACAAAAGCGACAACTATATACAGCACAGAAGACGATTATCTTCACCCGAGACGTGTAGCATACAACAGCATACAACCAGAATCTACTGCAGACAGTAGCGCACAGCTCAGTTCAGCACGAGCTTGACTCCGTCGTTTCCGCCTTCTCCGCTCCGTCTTCGGACTACTCCGTCGTCTCGACTACTGGCTTCGTCGTCGTACTCCACTCGGACTTGACTTTCTGGTAGCCGCAGCCCCTTTTATAGGTCTCAGGAGGCGGGGCTAGAAGCCTCTCAACCAATCATTAACGATCGAGGCGTACCTCGGTTCCTACTGGACGGATCGGGAAAATTCTCGAAGTTTCGGGTATTATCTATTTTGGCGCCAAAGTCGCCAAATTCGTAGCCAAGTCGCCAAATGGTCGCCAAGTTTGTCGCCAAGCTCCGGGACCTCCGACACGCTAGTCCCATTCAGATGACTGTAAAACATTCTTTCCAATGATGGAACAAACTATGCTGGGAAGCCGAATTGCAGGTTTGTAACAGTATATTTCAGAGCAAAAACTACGAAATTAAGATAACTTTCTGTGAAAATCTGCAATATAATGTTGGTTTATATATATATATATATATATATATATATATATATAATATTATGATTTCAAAGAAATGACTATAGTTTTCTCTATTCTTATATTTCCATGTTAAAGTAGCTCTCTTTAAAGTCGCATCAGAAAGAAATTTCTTATTTTCTTCTTTCTTATACCGTGTCAATTAAAGTGTCTAAATAGCATGACATAAACTTGTAGCACATTTTTTTATAAATTATATTTTCATCTTTAAAACCAAGCACTCATCGGTGAAATGAGGCTGCATGTACATGTAATTAAACAGAAGCTATATAAAATGTCTACTGAATTTTAAAATCGATTTCTCTTCTTTCACTCTCAAAATAAATCCGCTTCCTCATGAGACGCACATGCTCATCTATAGTCTTCGTAAGTCTGACAGAATGCAGCGAGAGAGGAAAGGGGGAAAAATTCAATAAGGGTGGCAAGTTTCTTTGGAAAGGAACGGAAAAAGCAACTCGAGCAGTGTGCATTCATTTGGATTTTCTAAATACAGAGGATGTCATTCCATCATTCATTTTAAAAGTATGGCACCGTTGCCAAGTAAATAGTCCCCAGAAAAGCCCGTTCCGGAATACCCTGGAGAGCAGCAGATCCATCTTGCCCCGCAGCGCCTGTCTGGCCTATATAGATTAATGACTGGGACTTTCTCCGACGATTGATGATTAGAAATTTTTGAATCATTTTTAATCTATGACTTTTGAGGGAGAACTCTTCATTAGAACTAATCCGGGAGCTTCGAGGAAATGACCAGTGGTTAAAGATGCGTTGCAAAGGGAAAAAAATATTTAAAATATTGTTTGCAAGTAGAGCGAATTTTTAGAGTCAGAATGTTTTCAATGGAACAAAAATGATAAATTCAGTTCCGATTGATTGTGTGTGTGTACACACACACACACACACACATATATATATACCTTTCTAAAACATCCACGACTTTTTTCTGTTAAATAAATATAAGGTATTTATCTTTTAATAATTTCTTTTATAGTTAATGGTACTGATGTTGACATAATGACTCATTGATATTCATATATATTGCGATATTGACTATACAGTTTTCAATTTTTTTCAGCTGAGAAATTGTTAATTACAAATTTCTTTTAAATTTTCATAATTTATTTGAAATGAAATAGAAACTTATAAACGTGAAAATTCAGTAATGTTTTACATTGATTTATCAGAAGGAATAATGATAAAGAGCGAATAAATATTTTTTTTTGTTTGGTTTAGTTTTAGTTTAGTTATATTAACGTCCCGTTTGAAGCAACACTAGGGCTATTTTGGGACGGACCTCGTAATTTTGAACCGCGGTCAGATGACGAGGACGACACCTGAGCTGGCAGCCCCCTCTCCACACCACACCAGCGGGAGGACGTTTGGTCAGGACGGATTTAACGTGCAACTGAGCCCCTTACACGACGGCTCTTCGGTGGAATCGGGTCTCGAACCTGAAACCCTCCGGTTCCGAAGCCGAGACCTTACCACCAGGCCACCGCGGCCCTTTTTTTTGTTTGGATCAAATGCAAGTAAACATGAGGAGTATAGCTTCTCAATACAGATTGTGATATTATTATGAGTGAGATTATTTTTGAATATTTCATTCGATAGACGCTTTGCGACATTTTACATATTATCTTTCTCAAACAGAAAATGTATCCTTATTCAATTTTTAAAAGCAAAGAGCAACATTTACTTATATGAAAGGCCTACAAAATAATAGATGATAATTTTGTTAAATGAGAAATGAAAGTTAATGTAGAATATAGAAATGTTTTCTGTATTGGAAATTCATAAAACTACTTACTTGGGCATAAGAAGATTTATAAAAAACAAATATATATCATGTTTTTTTCTAATCACGAGTTGATTACTTATAATAATCGTTTGTTTTAGACAAAATAAAGATAACAGATAGAATAAATAGATTTTAGATGAAAGTTTAATTTTAGATTTTTATTGTTTGTTTTGTTTTATAAATGATTACAATGCTTATTTTTAATTTATTAAATTTTAAAATATGGACTGAAAATTTAAAGCGATAATATAATGAATTTAAAATTTATTAAATTAACCGTGTAAAATGTATCTGACTGATTTAATAAATCGGATACTGTAAATTTATTATAAATACCAGAAACATAATATTTTGTGAAATTACAGCTGCTTTCATTTGCCGAACATTAAATTTATGTAGCAGGATTAACTTATCACCATTCCAAAGTAACGTTACCTTAGCCACTGTCAATTTGGGCGATACATTCTCAAGTTTATTTGATCAATCTGAATTCGTATATGAGTCTTCTGTTTTCTGACTAGGAAATTTAGGTTGTCTGCAGAATTTCTGGAACTCACGTAATAGACTTTGCTTTTGAAGATAAAGTTTCACAAAATTTGATCATTTTTTTTTTCCTATTTTCTAAATTTTTTGCAATGTTAGTCCTTATAATATAGTATTTTTTGAAAACATTCAGGACGTAACTTCTAATCACACTCTAAAAATATTTCAGACATCATTATGAAGATAAAACATTTCATTAATCAATAAAGGGGTTTTCAAATTAGCGTTATGCAAAAATTTATATTTTTTCATCAAGCAATGTCTTGAGTCAATGCTCATCTTTTTCACTCTTCCAGGTTATGGCAACATCGCACCGAAGACCAACTGGGGCAAGTTGGTTACCATTCTGTACGCCATCTTTGGTATTCCCCTCATGTTCCTGTACTTGACCAACATCGGTAACATCCTCGCCAAGAGCTTCAAATTTGTTTACGGCCGCCTCTGTTTCAGGCGAAAACTTGGCGATCACCGTCGAAGACGACAGCAACAGCTCGAGCAGTACCAGATCCACCACATCATGCTGCAGGATGCGGCGTCTCCCAACGCCGGGACTAACTCGATCGTGGACTCATCAACACTTATCAGGTGATTGAAAAGCTCGCGTTGGTTAGCAAAATGCCATTATTTTGTTTAACTACGCTGACATCGGACTAACAGTTATGCGGTAATCGTAGCGGTGAATTCTTATGGTATGATTATTGGCATATCGTCATAAAAAGAGACCTCATATTGACCTTGCAATGAGGAATAATGAAATGTAATTCATTGGTTAAGGGTGAAAAACATTAAATAAATAAAAACATCATACGATGCACGGTCAGTTGTTCGTGCAAATTCTCTGAATAAGGACAATGAGTATTTTATTAAGTTATGAAAAGGATAAAATATTTAAAAAGAAATCACTATCCACGTATCACAGTCATCATCTGGATAATATTTCAATATTATATTCATTTCTATGATTTGAATTCAAGAAAAGAATTTTTAAAACAAAAGACGAAAGAAATACATAACTAGTAGCTAAAACATAGCACTTATTATTTCTTAGATACAGAAATTAATTCATGTAAAACAAATTGGGTTTTCTGCAATATAAAAAGATGTAAAAAGCGTATTTCGCATCAAATGCGTATTTCGTATTGTCAGCATTATTAGCAAGGGATCATATTATTAACAAAGACATATTTGATTGTCATGTTAAATCCTTCGTCTTTGAGAACATCATTATCATATTATAAAATAATGACAATCCTTCTATAATTAATACTATTATAGAATTAACTTATTTATTTATTATTACTAATTATATTACCAAGAACATATTTCCACACTTCATTATGGGCAGTTATCCTTCAGTGGTTGTCATTTTGCATCTGTGAATCCACTTTTCATAATTTTTTTGTAATGAATTTCGTGTGCCGCAATGACTGCATGCACAAAATTCAGATCATTTGATCGGCAATCAACATCAGCACTATCTATTTTATTGAGAATTAGAAGCAAAAAAAAATGATGTATTAAAAATTTATATTCAGCTAACTTAAAAAAAACTACTTCAGTTTTTAGAAAATCAATTTTCTAGATTCTAATTTTTATTCAATAGCTACTTTGTCTATAATGTAGATTATGTTGGATTTCAACTAAGTAGAGAATGGTTAAAATTAAATTAATGGTACTCAGATACAATTAGCTACGTTTATACTGAAATGATTCGAAAGAAACTGCATAGATTTATTACTTAGACAAGGGTCCGAGTAATCTTTCGGAAAAAATAGTTTTACATTTTTGTTGCTCTACTGTTCAAAGCAATATACTGTTGAGTAACTCATTTCCTTTCACTGTAAAAGCGATATGTATGGTTTGAAGAAATCATTCGCCTGCAATGAACATGCATTGCAAGAAAGAGCACAAATTGATAGCAAATTTCTTTTATCAGAAGCAAGCAGAGTTACAGCAGCATTCCGTGCTTATCGGCGGAGGAAAAATTTATGAAAAGGGCATAAATGCAGTTAAGGGCTGGATGTGCAAATCTGATGGCTTTCGAGAAGTTGCACTGGAAGAGCAGGGCGCGCAGTGGCAGGTATGGAGGGAATTGCAATTGCAACAACTGAAACATCTTAAAGTTCTTTAAATTCGAGTGTAAGTAGCCACTCAATCCACGGACACTGAACCTTTTTTGGGCAACAGTGGGCAGGATTTTATGCAAAATTCTGTACCCTTACAAAAAGCATTTCGCGTAACATTTGAAACCACAAAATAATTCTATACTTCTTACTTCCTTCTTGTGTTTTCTGTGAAGGATTGGTGCTGGTCATCCACATCTTACGGGCAGAGGAAGCTCGTGTTCATTTAGACAGTGTTTGTGAACATATACAATTACCGCATAAGGAATTCCATCAATCCTCATGCCTTGCAACAATGGTGTCTACATTCCCAACAGTTACACATGTTAATCTACACCATGCCATGATGAATGGCATGGCGTAGATTAGCAGCGAATTTCATTCTTGCCTGTACTTTCTCGTGGGAGTCACAGTAAACAGGTTCGTTTGATACACAGCGACGGATGCAACAGACTTCTGAAAAATCATGTGTCACGGCTCAAAGGCAAATAGTCTGTCTATTTAACACAGTGATAATGCAACATTATATCTCATCATGCGATGAAACGTGTAAAGAATGTGATTCGAGCTCAGTTCTCTGATGAGCGTTGTCATCACTCTTTCCCACTTCCCGCGGGATCACCAGATCCCTTGCGACTTCTCGCTGCGGGGTTTTCTCAAATATAGCATTTCGTTATAGCGAAAGCCTGTTTCAAATAATTCTTATCAAACTGAAATCGCGGTTCAGGTAACGAATAAATGTACTTTCATACGGATCTGTTCGGTAGAAATGGATCTAAGAATCTCTAAGCACCATCCATTTGATTTTAACCATCATGGTATTCAGGGTTCCTTCAGTATAGCCTTTTTAAATCGAGGTAGAAAATGAAGTAGATTTCTAGTCACTTTGTGGGATTGGACCTTTTGAATAGTACTTGTCAAACATTCAAACTCTAATAAAATCAAGGCTGTATTTATTACCATACACGCTACGGTAACTTCAATCATATGCTACAGACAACAGCATTCAAATGGCGAAGCTGATTTGTGTTATCTCAGTAAGTGTTTTGTGTTATGTTTATAATTTCCTCAAAAAATTAATAAAATGAAATCAAAACATAAACTTCCAGCACGAAATTGTCACAAATAAGAATATATCCTTGATTTTAATAATGATCACATGTTTAAATATCTTATTAAAAGTTATTTGAGTTTCCTTACAACAATGACAAGCATTTTTGATGATAGAAGATTCTAAAATCCTTAGAATATTTTTTTTAACTTATGAAGATCGGAAAAAAAACTATACATCACTAAAATATGTATCATAAAATATGTAATATTTTGGATTTTAAAGTGTTTTAAAGATGTATTTGCGGTAACAGGTCTGAATTTTATTGGCAAACCATGGGTGTATTTTGCTTAATGGTTTTCATTTAAAATTTTAACTACTTTCAATCGAGGTGTAAACTAATCTTTAAATTTTTCTAATGAAGCCCTTAGTACTTCGTCTGTTTAATGATTCTGATAACAAAAAACTGCCAGGTAAAAGAATTTAGCCAAATCCGTTCAAAACTGTCAAAGATGCGAAAGAAAATTATTAAAAACAGTATCAATAAATGTAAATGTAGCAAACAGGTCTATTAATATTTCCCTTCATTCATGTTATCGTTTTAGTAATCGATATGGAAACTTCGCCCTAAGAGAAATAATGTTTTTTTAAATGCGTCGTTAAAAAAGAAGAAACAAGATTCAATAAGAATTGGGCTTGTATGATTTTATTTGCATGGTTTATTAAAAACAAGTATTGATTCAATTGCATTCTCAAGGCATGACATTTCAAATAATCCAGATAACACTAGGAATGAATACTAATAAAACAAGCTAAGTGGGATTATATTGCTTCATTCCTGAAATATTCCTTCATAATTGAAACATGAATAGAATAACACTGCTGGAGTATTTTCCAAGTTATCGATAAATGATATTTTAAATTATTTTTACAAAAGCTTTTCACACAATCTCTTTTTAAGAAAAAGAATATTATGTAAAACAATTCATTCACAAAAACCATTTTAATCTTTTGTTTTAATTTTTAAAAAGTAATGTTATTGAATTGCAGCGGCGCTGTATTATTCACACACACAGAATGTTGCTTTTATATTTTATTCATTTTATATTTTATTCATTTCAACAATATCTGAATTCATACTTCATACAGACTTTTGTTTATGTTCTCTTTTCATTAACGGATGATCATTTCTACGAAAGTAATTGTACCAAACTAAACTTAATATCAAATGTAAGGAGATGTGGAATCTGCTGCTAATTTTTTTTTCTCTACATCTTCGCAAATATTTTTAAAAAAATAATAATATAAATTAATCTGAAGTAACTTTGTAAGACATGCTTTGCAAAGCTGACACTTTTTCAAAGAAATAAAAAAAAACATGTTATTTTCAAGGCGTTTGGTTACCATTGCATATCTTAAATTTAGAATTGCAGTAATTTAGGTTTCGCACTTTTGGTTGGTATCAGAAATATTCATAAATTTCAATTAAATATATAACATGAATTAAAATTAATAAAAAATAAAAAATAGGCTTTTATATTTTTGATAAAACAAACGTTTTGTCCCTTTTATGAGTATTTTTAAGTGAAATAAAAATATAATAAAAAGTATCATCAAGAATTCATAATATCTTTAAATGTATTGAAAAGACGGAGGTTTCATTGAACATCAGAAATATTAAATTTCCATTGTTTATCAAACCTCAAAATTTCAAAATGTTATATGCATTAGAAATATTTTATTTGCATGATTTGGGTATATTTTTTCAAAATTAGATGCTGTTATTTGAAAAAAACTGAGTTTGCGTTAATCTGAATATGAAGAAGATCCTTTGCATGAACAAATAATCCATAAACTTAATAGAGAAAATAATTCTATAATGACAGGACTTTAAAGTTTCATTGGTCGATACTTATTTTCAAAATAATGAGCATTGTCCTGATACCATTTTGATGGACTAGGCAATATGTCAGACCATTCGATAATCTCTTAAAAGCCATGAAATGATGAGATGTTGAAATTATTTAGGAAAAATAGAATTAAGTTGCATAAACAAATGAATAGAATGAAATAGCTTATGAAAAAAATAGCAAATGTTTTATTAAATTTTTTAAGTGCGTTATTCATTTCAAACAGATCAAGTGTAATATTTTCATTTTTTCGTAATTACAGAAATAATATTTAAAGTAAGACTATTCTTTACCTTACAAAAAACTGCTTCTAGAAAAATATTTAAACTTCGCAGTCTTTAAAATTCATTTAAGCTGTAGTGCAAAAATAGAGTGTATAGTATTTGAAGATATATGTTATCGAAAATTAATTAAATTCGACTTTTTTTAATTTCCTCTTAAAAATCGTATTTTCACAAAAAAAAACACATCCATTTTAGATTTATAAATTATGAATACAATTCATTTCACACTGGATGGACCTAATTGAAAGAGAGTCAGGCATCATTTGCTAAGACTTGAATATATCTTGGATTAAATGTGGAATTTTATTAAACTTTTTCCCTCCAAAAATATTTTGAAATAAACTATTTCTTTTCAAAATGAAATATATAGATATTTCTATATTATCGACATAAATTTAATATATTCACTTAACTTTATAGATAGAAGCATTTCTTTTGAAATATTAGTAATCCAAAATTCTGTAACGAGAACCTATTATATGAATGTGATTAGAAAGATATTTATAACAAAGTAAGCCTCATTTAATGCCAACGCGTTTAAAGCTTCATTCATTTTATACTATCGAACACTTCTGAGCTCTAACAGACGTATGATATGAATATATACAAAAATATTGAACTGATAATATTAAATAATAATGATCACTTTATTATTTAGCATTATCGGTTCTGAAGTAGAATAATTTCGATTTATTCACCTTCAGTTGGCTCTAATGGTGATCGTTCTTGGAATTTCTAGTTTCGTTTATAAAGAAAAGTCTCGAAGTCATTTTACCACGAGAGGTTTCCACATTATTATGCCTGAACTAAAGCGATTTGGATTGATTTAAATTCAGAAATGTTTTTCCTGCGATTTGATTACAACATCAAAATAAATGAAAAATGTTTGATTTGACTATTAAACACGAAACTGAAATTCTTAATAAGTTTGAAATACTTAAAATTAGTTAATGTAACATTGTAATGTAAAATTTTGAAAAATTGTGAATAAGCAAT
>JAPMOR010082767.1:0-48039 GCA_026543865.1 Argiope aurantia | reverse complement strand
TCTTGCACTTTCAGGAACAAATTGAATTCTGATCTTGTCAAGGACGACCTCGATGATGACGGCATAACCACAAACTACAAATCCAAGCCAAGAGTCACTGTGCCGATCACTCTTTGTTTGCTGATCATCGCCGGCTACATATGCGGCGGAGCAGCCCTGTTTTCCGTCTGGGAAGGCTGGGACTACCTGGATGGATCATACTTCTGCTTCGTCACCCTCAGCACGATAGGATTCGGTGACCTGGTGCCGGGCGACTCCGTGGTTTCTGATGACGGAACCCAAGAAAAACTTGTTATTTGTTCTCTTTATCTACTTACCGGCATGGCCTTAATCGCCATGTGTTTTAACCTTGTTCAAGAGGAGGTAGTTCACAAACTCAGAAGAGCAGGTAGAGCTTTAGGTCTTTTAAATGATCGCGACGATTCTGATGACTGAAAGTTGAATGGACATCGCGAAAATATCGAATCATAAGAAAAGGATCAGTAAACTCATATTTTTTCCCTCATTAGACACAACTGGAAAGGACGCTGAAAAACATACGAAGTCTCAAGGAAATTGATAGAATATTATTTGAAGCCAGTGTATGTAATAAAGGGTTCATTGTGGTATTTTTGTTGCAAGAATTTGTTCAAGAATTATCTAGGTTCTTCTATCTCTGAGGTAGTTAATATGATACATCATTTAAATATTTTCATGATTTTGTAAGAATTTTATCCACCGACTTCTTTTTACCCACCTACTGTATGTAAAGTGCAATGAACTCCCTGCTGAATTTTTATACGAAGATATTTACTCGTGCTGTCGTACTACACCAGGAAAGATACGCAAATCCTGAAAGAAGCACGACTAACTTGGAGAGGAATTCATTTGCCATAAAATGGATTCACAAAAGGTGAATTTTGCATACCATTGCATCACCATATACAATTAAGACTTGAAATATTATTCGGTGAAAGCTAATTTTAGCAGGTGAATATAACAAGGTAAACATGAATTAAACCACCAATTTCTTCTCTCATTTTAAATTTGCTTATTTAATTTACTTTAAGTTAATTATGAATTTTTTTTGTGTGAATGCTATTTAAGTTGAAAAATATCATATACGGAACATTCATCTTTGTTTTACTAAGATATAACTTATTGAACTGATTAAAATAAGACCACCAATATACCTGTATATTTCAAAAGTTGGCAAATAATTAAAGCTTTCTCTAAAACACTGAAATGTAATTTTACAACTTCATAACATATGTTTTCACTATTTCATGCAAGCTAGAATGATTATTTAAAAAAAATGAAGTGATTTGCTTTATTGAATTCATATCAAATGAAAGGGTTGTTTTCTTAAAAGTCTGCAAAGAATGATGAGCATTGATTGAAGGAGCTCATGATTATTTTGCTAATAACATATATCAAAGCATTTAAAAAAAGATACATTTCAGATTTATCTAATAAAAATTCATAAATATTCGATCATTTTTTACAAATGCCAAATGAAAAATCTTCTACATTGTACAGAGTATTGGTTTCTTTACAAAGAAATCACGACAGTTTATATTACACTTAATTCTATCTTTCCAATGAACAATATATATATATGATAATATACAAGTGCGGGATTGGTTTATTATAGAATTATAGCTACATTCCTCACGAAAAACCTTGTTACTAGGAAATAAGTATTGGGAAGTCGGCTGCAACAATGAATGTAGTCTATCAATTGATATAATAAAATTTTATGTTCGTTAATTTTCTGCTCATTTTTTATTTTTAGAAATTACTCTAAAATCAGTCATGAAAATTTTGGCTCACGAAATTGTATAATTTCAATGCATAGGCAATTATCTTTTTTTTTTCTATATTATGTAGTTAATTATCATTAAGAATCAATAATGTAGATAAATAAAAATAACAGTAATATAAGACTATTTGAATATTTAAATGATCTAAGATTTAGGTATAGGCATGTTCCATTAAATTAAACAGCTCACATATTAAATTGAAACAATTTCCTATATTCATTTTAGATTAAATGTAAGATGAAAAATATAAATCACGTGTACTATAAAAAAAATCCAGAAGTTTTATTTGATTAATTTTCAATATGAAAATTAAAGTTTTCACAAAGAAAAGCATGTAACTGAAGCTAATAGTCATAAATTCTCCTTTAAAAATTCTCTTTAATTTCATGTACTCGTAATATAGCAGTTAATATTAATTAAAAGAAAATTGGATCTTATGTTGTTTTTATTTTCTCAGATGTATCATAATGCAGAAATCCATTATATTTAGTTCTTCAAACGGAGAACCCTCGAAATTACATCTCACTAAATAGTAAAAATAAAATATAAAAACAATCGACATGTTTCGTAGAATAATATTGATTTGCCAAATTGTATTTTGTGAATTTTCTTCCTTACTAATACAGGACAAATATAGGAAATTTACTAATATCTTACTAATATACATTTCTGAAAGTCAAAATTTTGTATTTTTTTAAAAAAATCCGTAATATATTAGGTCTACCGGAAAGTTCTGTCCGCTCCGGTTACAATCATAACTAGGGATGAAAAGTGGATTACCTATGAAAACATCATAAGAAAAAGGGCATATTGTGAACCCGGAAAACCTGCCCCCTCTACCTCTAAACCGAAGTTGAGCCTGAACAAGAGAATGTTGTGTACATGGTGGGACATTCGAGGACCAATACATTTTGAGCTGTTGAAACGAAACGAAAGGCTAAATTCGGAGAGGTACTGTCAGCAATTGGATAAATTAAAAACAGCACTCCAAGAAAAGAGGCCGGCGATGTTCAATAGGAAGGACATCATACTGCTGCATGACAATGCCAGGCCACATGCTGCTTTGAGGACTCGTCAGAAAGTCGCAGAGCTATGCTGGGAAATTCTGTCGTATCCACCATCCTCCCCGGACCTAGCACCATCTGATTATCACTTGTTTCTGTCCTTACAAAATTTCTTGCAGGGCAAACAATTCAAGAACGAAGAAGATATCAGACAAGCACTGGTTCAATTTTGGGCCTCTAGAGATAAGACATTTTTTAAAAATGGGATATACAAATTGCCATCACGCTGGCAAGAAGTCATAAATAATGATGGCAATTATATTATTCAATAAAGTTTATCCAAAGTATGAAAAAATGTATTCCTTTGTTTCATTCTAAAACTGACAGAACTTTCCGGTAGACCTAATACATTCTTTCCTATGGTATAAGTAACAATCATATATTTGCTAAAAAGCGAAGTAACAAAAATAATACTTACTATGCTCTATTCTAAAATAGTGAAATTTAAAACATATGTTGAGGAAGTGTGTACTGCTTTATAAGGAAAGTGTATTACATATAGGCAAACATCGTTTATCATTAATAAATAGATACCAAACATGATATAAAAAATTTCTTTATATATAACAGTAAATATTCGTTATGGATAAATTATATTATCAGATTTCATTCCTTAAAACACATACGTAAAATAAATATTTTTATGAATAATGAACGCATTAAAAATATTTATTTCTTTTGTTTTAGGTTTGCAGTTTATCATACATTTTATCAACAGTTTATCATATTATTTTATTCATAGATAAAGATTTTGGTTGTTTTTCTTATCAGAAAAGAAATTTTTTGAGAAAATTCGTACAAGCATTTAGTTTCGAATAAAGTCACATTTTCAGTGTTCAAAAATTTCTTTTTTGATGATATTTTCTAAAATATTATTGATGTTATTATTTTCCTCCGAAAATGAAGCAAATATTTACAAGCACTCAATCTTGTAGATTTATAATACTAGATAAAATTGAACTCTGTCCAGTATCCATTCCAAAAGCGGAGCATAATAAGTTTGTTTGCACATATTCTTGTTCAAAACATATGGACAATCTAATTTAACACAGCCAATAAGTCATACAATTTTTTAGTCAAAAATGATTAAAAAAGATAGCGAGTATTTTTATTTCCCTAGTTTAAACAAGAATATTTCAAAATGGGGTTTTATTTATTATTTCGTTGTGTTCTTGAATTTTTTATCTGAACAAAGCTATAGTCTTTTGTTTTTAATTCCTAATTGTAAATATTACTGAATTTTTAAATCAGTTATTAGTTTACACTGGTCGGAATTTACTTCAATTATTCGATTATATGATCGGACAGGAAATATTAAAATAGAATGTATAGATTTGGAATCTCAGATTTTTAAATTAATTCTCTTGATTAAAGAAATGAAAATTCAGATGTCAAATTCCATATCACTGCAAACAAGAGTTTAGTTTAGTTTTATTAACGTCCCGTTTGAAGCAACACTAGGACTATTTTGGGACGGACCTCGTCATTTTGAACCGCTGTGAGATGACGAGGACGACATCTGAGTTGGCACCCCCCTCTCCACACCCCACCACACCAGCGGGAGGACGTTTGGTCAGGACGGATTTAACGTGCAACAGACTCCCTTACACGACGGTTCTTCGGTAGAATCGGGTCTCGAACCTGAAACCCTCCGGTTCCGAAGCCGAGACCTTACCACCGGGCCACCGCGGCTCCACTGCAAGCCCAAAGCAAGTCGAGTTAAATAAAATTACTTTAAAAAACGAGCAGTTTGTTCATATACTTCACAAAAACTTTATCAAATGCTTAAATAATTTTTGCGCAGTTGTTGTAACATGCAATTAATTAATCTGAATTAAAGAAGGGGAACTATCAAGTGATGGAAAAATATTAACTTTCGACTGATTATTTTTTAATGAACATTTATAAATCCCCCGTGCCCCACAAAGTATCACACGGGGCTTACAGAAGTAAGTATAGAAGTAAGTATGTAACACATTACATAAAGAAAAAGAAGAGCAATTTAACAGTTATGAAGGGTTGCAGATGTCAACAATAAATTTACAGAAATTTTCAAAAGCACTTCTAGTGGAAATAAGTTGGTGAAACTCTGGCGGCCAGTTTATATTTATGTCCTTGAGAGCCAGTCTTAGGATCTGTCATTCTTTGACAAACTTGGAAAATAGAAGGAGCACATGTTCAACATTTTCCTCCCCACCAATATTACAATTTCTCTTTTGAGCCGAGAATGAACTTTAAACATATTTCATAATTTAGTGCGATCAATATTATGTTTATTTGTTATGAAATAATAAATTATTATATTCTTTACTTGTAAAAAATATTCTTTCCTTGAAAATTGGTTGTTTCACTTATCATGAAATACTCTAATAAATAAATTGGTCTAATTTTTTCAGATATTTAATGAATTCTTACAAATATTTATCCAATAAAATGTGCGATTTAATTTGCACAGAATCTCAGTTTTTCCTGAAAATACTCACCATGAACATGAATGTATGAAACTGAAATATAATCCACGTATTCGTTGAAGTGTCTGCCCTCTCATCGCTTCACATCATCCATCATCCACTCAAGACGTCATCACATCGGCACTCGACTAACCGAAAGAGTTTACGTTCATGCCTCGCCATTCCTTGTTACTTACTGAATACATTTTTGATTTAAAATTCAATAAATGATCCATGATATGTATTTTTTTCCACCATTCTGAAAAATACTTTAATACTTTTTTTTTATTTATCTCGAAAAAGAAAGATTAAGAAAAGACTAAAAAATAGTACATTCCTGAAGTCTGTTATATAGGACGGATTGTTAGTTAATTATAACTATCTTTAGAGATTCGAAACTAGCATTACAGAAAATTCCTAAAGGAATGTTTAATTAAAAAAGTAACAGCTTTTTAAGAAAATATTCTTCCGATTTCACAAGTTTGATCGACAACCTTTAAGAAACTGGACACAATGTCTCGCAATCTTAAACTTTCGTTAAAACATTAAAATGCAAATTTACCTTCTGAGATGTTTGGCAAGAAACTCATCAAAATGCAAAGATGATTTCTTTTTGTACCTGAAGTTTTGAAGAAAGTTAAAACTGTAAAGAAAATTTTTTCCTCTCTCATGGCTTCTGCATTCCGTAAAGAAATAACTTAAAAAGTAATGACTTTTATGATTCCTTTTCTGTCGTGATTCCTTTTATTGCGATGGCTCATTTATGTGATCGTTTTCTCAAGTAATTTTTTAAAAGACTTTAGTTGTGAAATAGGGACATTAACAGAGGAATGAAATGAATAGGAGAAACGTTATTAAAATAAATTTTATAATGTCTACTGCGTTTCTTGAAACATCTTTAGATATTTTTAAATACAGTATTTAGTATGACTTTTTTTTTCTAAGTTACAACTTCTTTTAAAAAGTATACTTAATTGTTTTTTGTTTTTTTTTAATTCTCAGCTTTTTTGTAAGACTATCATATTTTACTAAGACAGCAACTTTTTTAAACATTTATTTGGAAATTAAACATAATATAAATTTTTAACATGTATATTCAAAGAACATTATTAAATACTATATTTTAATACTCCTCGATTGCATTTTTTATTAATAACTAAAACTGATATATTGCTTTAAATTTGAAAGAAAAAGGAACATCTCATTTTCTATTGAATTTCAATATAATTGAAGAAAATATTACATACTTTCAAAGATATTAACGTAAATGAAAGTTTAAAATATTTTCAAATTCAAAATCTGTTTCTTTTTTTAGTTCCAAAGTAATAAAAACATTTTTCCTACTGATTGTCAATCCATTCTTTCGGAGCGATCTATTCTAAAATGATATTCTGTTATGAAAGTTCCAATCACGATACAGAGCGGGATAAAAAGGGATTTACTTAGAAAGGTAAAAATGTTCTCTAGGTTTGATGTCTTCGTTACAGTTCCTAATGATGTATTTGGGATTTGTACATATGTTATGAATATTTCCTCAAGCATGACACTCATTCATATTCCTTTGTAAAATTTAAAAGTTATTCTGAAAACTTGTATTAAATCTTTTTGGCTCTAGAGAATTAAACGTTGTTGTTTTTAACTTTCTGACGGCATAATTCTTAATTTCGATATTGAAAAATAGATAATCAATACATTTTTCACGATTTATAATTTCACTTTTTATTGTAATACTTTATGCTTAGAACAGTCTTTTTTCAATGACATTTCGGATTTCTTGAGATCCTAAAACACTTCTGAAATGAGAATGCAGCGAAATCAGTGGAAAACAGTTTTTGGGTCAATACTTTTGTGTTCTTCGGGTTCACATTTCGCGAAGAAAAGTTGCCATATAAATAAACATGTTCTAATTTCTTAGTTTATGATTCCATTGCGCCTCAAAGGTGTATATATTATTATGAGAATTCCACGCATATGACACTCATAATGGCATCTATTATGTGTGTTTCATAGCACTCGCTTTATTACTTACATTGGTCCTGTTTTGCATTTTCCTTGCACGTTCCTATGGCATAGCGGATAGTCCATTATTTTTATTTAGTATTCATATTTGAAAACCAAAGCTTAAAATTCTTTAATAAATATTTGTACAAAAAAAATATACAATTTTTCCACGGTAGATATTATTTTTTGTTTAATTTTATTATATTTCGTTATTCTTAGAATTTACAAATTCTATTGAAATTTTTTACTCTCATTAGTCCCAGGTTTTATATAATAATCTAAAACTAAGAAAATAAGAGACTTGGGTTAATAATCAATTGTTTTTCAACCAGCTCACAATTTTAGCTTTCATGCAGCATACTTACACAAAACTTTCCAGTGAAGGCAGTGCTCTTTCCACCTTAATAATAATTTAGGTACAGAGTTAGGACATTGCAAAAATATGATTTCAATAACATTGCGTATTATAACCGTAGAATTTCAAGATTCTATCTAAATGCCCTCAGAGAAGTATTTAATTAATTGCTTCAAGCAATTATTTTGAAATTAAATGTAAGTATTTAGAGTGTAAATTCAAAAAGTATAATGCAGAAATTTATTTATTCTTCCTAATTCATTTTTTTTTTATAAAATCATCGAAAATGAACTTGTTTAAAACATCTCTAATTTTTATAGTATTTTTGCATAAAATATAAATCTTATTTGAAGTACCATCGAATGATCTTAAATAGTTGAAATTCATCAAGATACAAAGATGGTATAATTAATGTAAAACTCAACGATTTCTCAACGCAGTTTATTAGATTTGTTCGTTCCATACACTTACGAAATTTACACATGGATTGTCTCATTCGGTTCATATGAATTTTTCCTTATAGAGTCATTTGAAATGAACCTCTCAATTCTTATAACCGTCAAACATAAAAAATGACAAGATAAGTGAATGAAAAGAATTTTTAGACGATAAGAGCATTTTTCTATTTTCCCTGAAGCAAATTTAACAGGCTTTATAAAAGCTCTGTGTAGCGGGGTTTTTCAAAACTTAAGGTAAAATATACATATTGTTGCGAATTTTTCTTTACCGGGGTTCGTTTAGATAGTGGAAGTGATATGGTGTGTAGAACGCTCAATCAGCAGACGGTAGTAGAAAACAAAACAACGACGTTTATTTACACGGAGACACACAGGACAGCACAAAACGACAACTATATACAGCACAGGAGACGATTATCTTCACTCGAGACATGTAGCATACAACAGCACACACAGCAGCATACAACCAGAATCTACTGCAGACAGTAGCGCACAGCTCAGTTCAGCGCTAGCTTGACTCAGTCGCTTCCGACTACTCCGTCTTCTACTTCTCCGACTCTGACTCGGATTACTGACTTGACTTCTTCGACGACTCTGTCGTCTTCGACTACTGGCTTCGTCGTCTCCCCTTGGCAGTGGCGGCCACTTCCTTTTATAGATCTCAGAAGGCGGGGCTAGAAGCCTCTCAACCAATCAGGAACGTTCGAGGCGTATCTCGGTTCCTACTGGACGGATCGGGAAAATTCTCGAAGTTTCGGTTATTATCTATTTTGGCGCCAAAATCGCCAAATTTGTCGCCAAGTCGCCAAATGGTCGCCAAGTTTGTCGCCAAGCTCTGGGACCTCCGACGCACACCTGGACTTCGTCCCATTCAGATGACTGTAAAACTTTCTTTCTGTTGATGGAACAAACTATGCTGGGAAGCCGAATTGCAGGTTTGTAACAATATTTTTGATTAAAAGGAAAACAGTGATATTGCTTTTTTGAATGGTCAACGATATTTTTCTTTACAAATAAAGTACTTCAAGTGCTTTAATGAAACGAGTTTCCTTTTGTTAGAGTTATCATCATATTATTAATTAATAATTAAAATTCACTCATCAACTCTCTGCATACACTGGAGCTGGATAAATTGAACCTTCTTAAACAGTAATGTGATTTTAAAGCGATCCCATCATAAAATTCAAAATAACATCATTTAAGCTGCCATTAAGCTATTACTATTCTGCCAAGAAAGCTAAGAACATGCTTACTTATCCGTCAGCTCTCAATCTCGAAATTGATATGCATTCCCTTCTTCTAGTGGGCAACCATATCAGGGTAAAATAGAAATTTCGAGATACATGGGTGGTATAAATAATCACATAATATTATGCAAAATTATTCTGTTTCAGAAATTCGTTCGCATTTCTTTTAAAATTTTGTAAAGCTAATTAACAAAATTGTGAAAGCTAAAGGATAAAATGAAATTATTTCAATTTTAAAAACATTAAAATAATCGTTCTGTTCTTTGGCTTTTAAATCAGAAAAGAATGAAGGAAAATCCAGCTGAAGCAAATTATATGGCATTTTCATAATATCATGAAAAAGCAATCATTTTAAATATATTTTGAAACTTCGGTAATTCCTGAATATTTGCTGAATGGTATTTAACCCTCGAATACAAAACAGTATCTCACAAAAAAAAAAAAAAAAAAAAAAAAAAAAAAACTTATTATTGCAAGGGAAAATGCAACATCATTCGTAAATGTATTGTTAAGAATTTCTTGGTAAAAACTCGCAATTAAAAAACTCAAGGTATTAAAATTAAGGGCCCAAAAAATCTTACAAATAACTTAAAGATTAATTGCGCACATCTGCGCAATCCTAAACTATTGATAGGTAGAAATTTATAGATATTAAAAGTTTTACACAGCCGATTAATTACTTTTTAATGCCGTGGCTCAAAAGAAATTACTCCAAAAATATCATTAGAAATTATCTCAAACAAAAATATGGATAAGAATTGGAAACAAAAACAAAAAATTCCACAGCAAATATATAATTCTTTTGCAGGTGATAAAAACTACACAGAACACCAATACACTAATTTATATGTTAGAACTAATTTATATGTTAATTAAAAAATAATGAAAATAAATGCTTAATTGAAACAAAATATTGAATTATCGAAAGGTCATAATATATGTCATGATGTAAACTTTTAATGTTTTACGAAGACTATTAAATTAAGGCTAAAAGAATCAGATTCTTTTAATGAGTATGCATTATCTAAGGTAACTTATCGTCGTTATTCAGATACTTTTATAATAATCGTTAACTACTTTATAATTATTTTTCCTTCCTTATAACTGTTACTTCAAACCTAATATCATTACAAAAATTACTTGATGAAACTTTTACTTAAATTACCTCTAAAATGTAAATATCTTTATGGTATTTTTCTTAATAGAATTGGTGTTAAGAGTCCTCGGCTCTCAAAAATGAGCTTTTTCTATTACCTTTTCACAATTTTGGCCATTCCTACACAATCTTGGAATAAAATCTGAAACTTTTATTATTTTTTAAAAAATGTTAAAAGTTTAAGTGTTTAGAATTTTCATATTTCTTTTCTCAAGTTTATCTACAAAAGTAACAATTAAAATTTTTAAAATGGCCAGATTGCCAATTCCATACTAACTTTTGTTGTCAAAAACTCAAGAAATATAACTTCAACTTAAATAATTAAAAAAAAATAAGTATTTTATCAAAATTTTGAAAACTTCAAAAAAATTTTAATATGAAGATAATGTTAAATTAATTTTTTATTAAACTGATTTTTAAAGTTGAAATCAATTAAATAATATAAAAGATCATTAATTATTTTCAATAACACTGATATCGGAAAAAAGTGAAATGTATTATGTTGCTTTAAAATTACTCGGCAGACCTTTGAATCGAGATTGCGCCAAAATTCCATTGACTCATCAGAATCTTGAAATCGTCACTCCATACTTATCATTCATTAATTTAGTTAAGATTTACAACAGCACAGTGATTTAAAAGAACTCATTTTAATAAAATTCATACTCAAAACATTATACTGCTTACGACATAGTTCCTATTCTTCTTTTTAAAAAAACAATAAAATGATGAGTTGTAAAGCATTATACAATTCTGAAGAACTTCTATGAGTATCGAATCATTTTAATAAAAAAAGTTATGTACAAAGTTTTATTAAAATGAAAAAAATATTTGGATTTAATAACTAGCCAAGTTGTGAAAAATTTATTCGCCTTACTAATACTTCTGAATAACTCTGCATTTACTTTTATAAAATGTCTAAAACTATAATTTTTATTTTCAAATTTTAAAATTTTGAATTTATATTTTTATAAATTTCTTTCTAAACCTTTTGGTGGCTTTATATGAACATCAGCCATATTTAAATTTAAAGGAAGAATGTCTTAGAAAGCAGCTATTGAATAGAATACTCTTCCATTTCGAATCTCAAATATAAAAAAATTACAATGAACTCACGTTCACATCAATATGAGTAGCTTTTACATAATAGAAGATGGGAATTCTGGGAGAAAGAAAATAAAGGGCAGATCGTATTCTGCGATAATTTCATTTGTCTTCACAAACGAACAGGTTGTTTGAGTGAAATTGGTTTCCTTCAGAAAAGTGTTTGGAAATTTTCTCGTTCTGCTCCGCTAGTTCTTTTACCGGCGAGAGATTTACATTTTCGGTGAGATGTGTCTGTGCATTTCAAAATACACCAACAAACGATCTGGGATGAGATGTTTGTGTTTCCAATTTTCAGCTCATTGTCGATAGGAGGGCAAAAGAGTGATAGATGTACAACTATCCTTGCAAATATTTTCTTGTAAGGGATTCGGAACACAAAATCAGAGATGCACCAAGTATTTTTGACGAAGCAATGCCTCCGAAATGGTATTTTGGAGCAAACGTCTCGTGGCGTATCAAAGGTCATTAATTGATTCATTTAATGGTAAATAGTCGACAAACTATTGCCAGAAGCAAGACATAGAAATATTTAATATCAAGAATCAAATCTCGAAAAAAAATCATGCGTTAATCTACTTGGGATTTCTCAATGGGCACGTTTGATTAAAGTAACAAATAGTTTCGAATGTTCTATAAATTCGCACAATTTAAAATGAATTAGTGGGTGATGGAAAAGGATACGGCAAAATATTTTTATACTTTAACAGCTATGAAATAATTAAGCAACTAAAGTATAAAGATATAAATTTAAAAATATACTATTAACATGTTCAAAACTAAATAGCAGTATAATGACGATAAAATGACGATAATAAAAAACTAAGAAGTCAAAAGCAAAACTGCAAACTAAAAAATTTGTTATCCAACTTGAAGAATACGGATACTTTGGAAATTAAGAATGAAAGTTTAAAATAATGCTTCAATTTACAGATGGAAAAAATTTAATCTTTTGAATACAACATACTAACAATATATATTGAAACCAAATGCAATTCAATGCATGAGAGTCGAGATTTTCTTTTCCAGTATCTTTGGGCTTTTCAGAATTTTCTTTTCTTGTTTGTTTGTTCATGTACTGAGCAAATTTATCGATTGCTCATAGAAATGTTGGAAAATTTCCTCTGTTTCAATGTTTTAATTTTTAACATTAAAATTTATGTTTAAAATAGTAGAAATAAAAGCATTTGAACATTGACTTTAAAAAAATAATCAAAAACAACTGAATACATTCTTTTTTAAATTGAATTCTCCTTAATTCAAGAAGTTATTTATATCTTAAAAGAAAAATCTTCATGGAAATTTGTTAAGGCAAAGTAAATACATTTGAGCTCATGATTGCAGTCATAGAATTCAACGGTTTTGGTTGATGCATTCCGCTTTTGTTATATCCTATGTGAATGTAAAAAGAATTCATTATTAGCGCGAATGCCTGTCTTTTATGATTTAAACATTTTTCTAAAAGTACAAGAGCTCTACTTATTTATAAAACGCGCAATACGTCCAGATACAAATAAAATTGAAACAATTGCTGTTTTATTTTCAAATATACATGAAACGGGTAAGAATAAGTTTTACTTTGAATTAAATTGCTGACAATATAACTGATCAAAGAAAATCATTCTATTCTTCGAATAGTAATTAACAACTTAACATGCTTTTAAAGCAATAATTTCTCTTCAGTATGTTTTGAAAATCCTCAAATAAACATTAAATGAAAGTCTGCAGAACACAAGCATTTTTATAATGCAATGTATATACGATTACACGAGATACTATTTCAGATTTCAAATGAATTCAAAAGGTGAACTTACTGGAGCTTTTATGCATTTGAATTGAGAGAAAGAAAAAGAGGCTCTAGATGATAAAACAGATATAATGTATTAAAACTTCACACCCACCTAATAATACAATTACACGAATAACTCTATTATAAGCCATATGCAGTAAAAAGAGTGATACATATGTAAAAAGAGTGAGACTCAGTATCGACAATAAATCTTTAAAGTACAGGATGAGTATAATTAAAACGACTCTACTCAGATCAATGCAGAGTCCATTTTGAAACTTGGATTTTGCGTTACATGGGCCATAAAAAAGAAATTGCGAGGTAATAATCATTTATCGTATTTTGACCTTTAGTTGGCAATTTTCTTGCAAAGTAGAAAAATCGTTAAATTAATAAGGAATTTTTAAAATGAAGTGCAGTAACATCATTCTTAAGAATATCAAACCTATTAAAAGTATCCTTAGAGATCTACCCTGGAATACGAAATTAAAGAAGATTAATATTTTAAAAATTACACTGTTTGAAAAAGTTGTTTGATAACAAATAACAAAATCTAGGTCTTTGCCTCATTTCAAAGTTGCTCTACCCAACAGCGACAAAAATGAGTGAATATTTCAACTTGATAATGCACATTTAGGACAAAAAATTTTCAGTGTTTTAACTATTTTTCCATGGTGAATCAAATGCTTGTTTTATGAAAATTAGAAGTTCGAAATATTAAAAAAAAATATTCATAGAAAATTCCCCTAAAAATTCAATAACTGCTTGTATAACTGAAGTGAAATAGAAATAAACTGCATCCGTTTCAATCATAAAACAAATAATATGCATAAAAAAGTCAATGTTAATCATAAACCATATTCTGAGTGCTGTCCTTGCCATATGTTTATGAATAAGAATACTCAATCTAAAATTAACTATGGTTAGGGCAGATAAACAAGTTCTAAAGTGTGTGCAATTAAACCTTCATACTAAATTCATATCTGCGACTCAACAACTTATTTTAAATATGGAAGCAGATAATATTGACTGTGCACTGGTTCAGGAACCTCATAGTTATAGGAAATCTCTTCTGGGTTATCAAAGTACTTATAGACTTTTTTTATAATCCTAATTCAGACATTATTAAGGCAGCCATTATTGTCCGTTTACGTGATCTTTTAACTTTTCTTGATTATAAGAATACTGATTACAATATGGTCACTTTAGAAGTTGCCGCACTGTTTACTTTTTTCTCATATTATTTTGAACCTTCAAAAAACATTGACTCAGATCTTCATAAAATTAGTCAAGTTTTTTGTTACAGGAATCTCAATCGACTGGTTTGGAGTATGGACCCCAATAGCAAATCCGAATTATGGTTTAGTTTCTATTCAGATGCATGGAGAGATAAGCTGCGTGAATTTATTTCTGCCAACAATTTATTTATTATTAATGAAGACTATAGGCCTACTTTCCGTGCACCTCAGGGTACAAGCTATATTGATGTTACAGTTGTTGGTTCGGGTCTACTCTAGGATATTTCGAGTTGGTGTCTTTCTGAGAATGAATCCCTTTCTGATCATGTGATGATAAATTTAGAGTTTTGTCTTTCCACTGCCCTACAAGAAACATCAAGAGTTCCTTTTATAATATTCAATACAAAGAAAGCAAACTGGTGCCGTTTTCGGGAATTTTGTTCTTCTCTTATAACTCGTATATTCGATACTCTTAACAATTGTAATGATTGTTCTTGCCTAAATACAGTTATTGAGGAACTTGGCTCTGTTCTTTATCAGGCATGCTTGTACTCAATACCTATTAAGAAGCCTAGCAAGCATAATGTCCCTTGGTGGTCAATCAAGATTGGCTGTGCGAGAAAGATGCTTAATGCCTTTAGGCGTAGATTTCAGCGTTGTAGGAATCCAACTGTTAGAGAGCTATATAAAGATAAATATTTTGAATACAGAAAAGTTTATAATCAAACTCTTACTGATGCTAAATCTGATTCTTGGAAGAAATTTCTTTCGACCATTGATGTTCAGAATGTGTGGGAAAAGGTTTATACATATGGTGTTAAAAGAGAATTCATAAAAAAATTGAAATAACATGTATTAATCTACCCAAGGGAGAAACAACCACCTCTTTAGATGAGACAATAAATGCTGTGCTTCAGAAATCCTTTCCTTCTGATTCAGAGGAAAATGACAATCACTTACAGAAAGTGTATCGTCAGACCGCGCGTTATGCTTACCCTTCTTTAATTGCTCCTTCCTTTTCTTGTGATGAATTTAATACAGTTGTTTCTATGCTGAAGCCAAATAAATCACCTGGTCCGGATTCTATTTCAAATAAGATTATTAAACAGTTTGACTTAGCATTCCCTTCTTTTCTTCATAAACTTTTTAATGTTTGCCTAGATGCAGGTATTTTCCCACGCGCTTGGAAACTTGCCCAGGTGATTCTCATCTCCAAAATAAATGAATTTATAATTCCCCATTTGGATTACCTTAGATGCATAAGCTTACTTCCGGCTCTTGGTAAATGCTTAGAGAAACTTTTTGTTTAAAAGATTTTGTTGGTATCTGCGCCGTGGACCCTTTCTTTCTTGTGATCAGTATGGTTTTCCCCCCCCCCCCAAAAAAAAAGTACTGAAGATGCACTTTTACATTTGAATGAAATTGTTCAGAGAGGTAAAAAGAAACATTTACACTCGATCTTGGTTTCTCTTGATATAAAAGATGCTTTAGACAATGCATGGTGGCCTTCCATTCTGAATCTCCTTAAAAAAAGCGGATATTCCGATTAACATTTTTTCACTTGTTGCTGACTTTTTAAATGACAGAATGGCCAAAATTCAACCGTGTTAGACTTCTACAATCCGTCGTCTTGAAAGAGGTTTCCTTCAGAGTTCAGTATCTGGACCTATTTTTTGGAATATCATTATCAACGATCTCCTATCTACACTTAAAAATCTGGCGTGCTTTGACATCATAGCATTTGCTGATGACATCCTAATTTGTTTCCAAGGTAGGGAGCTTCCAGCGACTTTCCTACACGCACAGGAAACTTTGAACCTCACTTCCGAATAGCCAAACGGTTTTAAATTGGACTTTAATCCTGAAAAAACCAGAGTCATAGCTATTGAAAAACGAAACGTTTGCTGTGATGCATTTCAACTATATCTCAACGGATTAAGCTATCCCTTGATCATGGTAAAACAAATGAAATATCTTGGGGAATTAAACAAATGAAACGTCTTGGTAAATTTTCTTGGAAGCAACGCTCTGAGAAATGTGACACATTACAGCGTGGATTAAATCGGATTACAAAAAACACGTTTGGTATAAATTCCAATGTACATACGCTCATTTATAAGCAAGGAATCGAACCCTTCATAATGTATGGTTCTAGAGTTTGGGGTGCGGCGCTTAAAAGGAAGGTGAATTCTAAATATCTGCGATGCATACAAATAAGGATACTTTTGCGGGTCATATGCGGATATCATCCCATAAGTTACGGGTCAGTTTATGCAATTTCTGGCTTCCCACCAATTGATATTGTTATTCTTCATTCTTCATAATATTGCCTATAAGGAAAATCTCTCTGCTTCTTACATCTCTAATTATGATTATATTCTGTCTCCATCTTTTCTCCCTCATCCCTCAGAGAGAACCGCTATCAATATGGCAATAAAATTGATGGCAGAGTTGGCTTGGAATGTGTTGTTTTCAGAAGTGGTATTAATCCGAGCACTTTCAATTCAGAATTCGTGATGAATGCATAGTCTTTGCAGCTGAACTCTTATGTTTGAAATTCGCCATCAAATGGATCGCTGAACAAAATAGTGTAATCTCTGACTATCTTATTTGTACCGATTCTCTATCGTCCTTGGTTTCTCTGAAGTGTATTTCCTCGTCTTACATCTTCCAAAAGCAAATTAAAAGCCTGAAAGATAAAAATATATCGATAGTTTTTGCATTTGTTCGTGGACACACGGGCATTTATGGAAATGAGCGGGCCGATTGGCTTGCAAAAGCTGCCACTAAGCGCAAAATTTACATTGGCGTTATTATTCCTAAATCCTTTTAAGGCTTTATCACACGGGTAAATACCGTCGACACTTTCGTGGACAAACGCGAACAGAAAAATGTGAATAGTGACGTCACGTGGGGATTTGCTGTATGGTGAATCTAAAACACAGGTGTACTTTATGGCTAATTTATCGCTCTTTATTCGCTTTTTCTGTTTTGTGAATATCTGTAGTTTACTCATTTCATTAGTGGGATTCCTGTTCATACATTCCGTACATTATATCCTGGGATATATTGCTGTTATATCAATTTTGTTATTTTTTCAGTAATAATGACAGGTTTACGTACAAAAAAAATGTAATAATTACATAATGTATCCGTATTGATATTTTATAGATTAAATTGTGAATATCAAAGTTAAAACAGATATATGCTAAAAAAGAGATTTTGTGAGTTGGATATGCAATTAATTTTAAAAATAAAAACTTCATTATTATTTATTAATTAAAACATTAAACAATAACAGAATCATTCATATTCTGCAATTCCCTCAAATGTACTATATAATGTGCCGAACAATATTTCAAAGGTAAGAAAGTGAATTGGTCCTTATTAACTTTCACAAAAGCATAGGAATTAAATATTTTTTTAACTGTATGGAAGATGTAATTACATATTTTAGAAATTCAAAAATTCCACAATTATTTAAAAAAAATAAAGATTTAATCTGCTCAAATTCAGTTCACAAAAAGAAGACAATTCACATAAACATTAATAATTTTTTTTTAAATTCTAAAAATAAATTTTCTTGGTTTTGATGACTATCTACGGATTTCAATATCTCTTCATCTTCTGATAATTATTGTACGAATTTCTTCGTGTAACATTTTTGTTTAATGATGAATATTCAGTAGATTCCAAATAGCTGGCGTTTCATGAATAAAGCCGACCAAAACCCATTTTTTATCACACGACCATACAACACTTTTTACCGTCTTTTAAGGCGATTCGAAAATGTGTTTACAAATTAGTTTCATATTGGCGTCAAACGCACCATTCTTGGCAACTACGTCACTACCAAAGACATGCACGATTGGTTGAATTTCGTTTGCAAACAATCTTTCCGTCACTATCGCCTACACTTTCAAGCCGGTTGAAAACAGTCCACGATGACAAAAATCCTGCTTGACCGGTTGCCTGCAGGTATAGATGGAAAACTGTCAACGAAAGTGTAGACGGTATTTGTCCGTGTGATAAGGCCTTTACAAGAAGATTACGAGAAAAAAAAAGGTGGAATTTTGGAATCAAGAATATCTTCTTTCAAATAAAGGGAGCTTAACAAAGAAATTTTTTCTATCCATTAATAAGAGACTGTCATGCCATCACTTTTATACTAATTACAAAATAACCCAATTTCTAACTGGTCATGGTAACTTTAAAAGTTATTTGTACAAATTTAATTTGTTTCCGTCTTCTTCCTGCGATTGTAATATTGGTTAGGTAGAAAATGTTGAACATCTGCTCCTTCTATGTTCCAAGTTTGTCAAAGAAAGACAGATCCTAAGACCGGCTCTCAAGGACATGAATATAAATTGGCCTCCAGACTTTCACCAACTTATTTCCACTAGAAATGCTTTTGAAAATTTCTGTAAATTTATTGTTGACATCTGTAATCCTTCATGACTGTTAAATTTTCTTCTTTTTCTTTATGTAATGTGTTACATACTTACTTCTGTAAGCTCCGTGTGATACTCTGCGGTAACACGGGGGTTTTATAAATGTTCAATTTAAAAAAATAAAAAAAAAACAGGAAGCATTGTCTTTTGGAGAGCATGCAAAAAAAAAAGGGTAAAAACGAAATAATTAGCATAGAGTCAAAGGTCTCTTTTGCCAATGCTGAAACACCTGTTAATTTTTCGTAATGTAACTCAACAAAAGTTCAAAACACCCCTAATCATTCTGAAAACATTTTTTCTATATTTGAAAATATAGAAGATACAAATGACATCATGTGTGTTACTTCAGAAATAAAGATAATTCAGAAATCTCGTTTTCTTTAATCCATCCGTGTCTCAGTGACATAGTTAATTGCGTTTCTCCCATGCTCCGAGTGATGTTTGATTCTCATGCTTTCGTCTCCATTTTCTCAGCCGAATGAACTTTCCCTAATTTCTCGGCTCCTCTTATTCCATTTTTATTGATTTTTTTTTACAAATTATACCTCTCTAATTTTAAAAACCTTTGTCTCTCAGTTGATGGAGTTTATAGTTATTACAAGCCATACTAATTCCCTGAGATGAGCTGATTATCACAGTCGGATGCCAATGAACAGCAATAATCCTTTTTCAATATGATGAATAATAATCTTCCCCGTGCCTTTAGATAAGAACGCACGAACTTTTCTGGCCGAGTTGACTTGCTAGAACTGCATTAATGGTATGCTTGAGAATGTATACCTTGACAAGCTTGAGAAAAAGACCTATGTCTGAGATCGAATTTAAAAAGACGATTGTAATATTTTAATAGACTGGGCAGTTGCTGTACTGTCCAGCAGAGGATGGTAACACATTTCTTTTAAAGGTGTGAAAGCTGTCATTAATGTTGTGATCCAGAGGATTGAGGATTCGTAATGTTTTCAACACACGCTCGGGAGGTGTCTCTCGATTTGTCTCTCTCTTTGTCTACGATGCAAAAGGTTTTGCGTTTCATTTTAAAGTAGTGTCCATATCAGATCCACGTGATCAAAACCTGAAGCTTCATGATCCGAAACAATGTTCTGATTTGGTTAACTACCTAAAACAGTCTCTGAAAGTGCAGGGTCTTCGAAGCATTTTGTGGTCAAATGAAATTCATTTTACCCTAAATGAAGCAATAAACAGTAACAATCGTCGCACATGAGTTGATGCACGTCCTCTGATAGCTCCATCAGAGCATTCTCCGTATTTTGAATGCATTCCTGCGTGATTCGGGATTTACTGCTGATTTTATTCTTGGTCTATCTTTCTTTGAGGAAAAAAATTCTTGAAAGATCTGAAAAAGGGTCACCGTAGATCATCAAGTGACTACTGCCTGACAGGAACACGAATCTTTACAGACAGATGACTGTCTTCAAGCAAGATTGTGCATAACTTCATGCCCCCTACTGGCGAGTAACTGCTTCGGGCGCACTTTGAGATGATCGGATAATTTTGAGAAATATTTTAAGTGCCTCTTTATTTTCAGGATTTGAGTTCTTGTGATTTCTAGCTGTGAGGATTCCCGAAAGATCATATCTAAGGAGAAAGCATTCGGACTCTGCCTGAATTGAAAGTAATAACATGTTATGTTGCTGCAGTTCCTGAAGAAGTACTTCATACTGCTACTGAACTCGTTATATCGCACTTTGAAAACGTGATTGATGCAAATGGAGTAGGCTGTGAACAAATGAAGTAATTAAATAAAATCTTGTGTTTTGTCTTTATTCGTCGCCTTTTCACTTGATGGTCGAAAGGTGAATTATTACATTTTAATGTAACATTATTTTCCCTGTTATCCAAATAACATATATGTCGAAACGGAACAAAATACGTCAACAAGAACGGTATCCGCATAAGTCTGCATAAGGTATTCGAGAATATTAGGGCCAGTCTATTTCAAACCAAAATTATGATTGCTAAAAGGTTGAACTAATAATCATGTATTTTTCATGCATGATTATTAGTTCAATTCATTCATTTTAATGTATTTTGAAGAATTTTTTTAAATTTTATTTTTATTTTCAAATTTATATCTTGAGGTGCATATTTATTTGAAAATAATACATCTATAGAAATTAATTCAACCAATTACATTTAATTTCCATTTTCCTAATTAATCCATTTCTATTGAGTTTTATCTTAGTTCAATAAAGGTGCAATGATAAAAAAGACACAACTTTTTTCTTTTTATTAAGATAATTTATATATGTCCATTTGAAATAATTTTAATATCAATTATTAGAATTCCTAAAAGTAGAAAAAAAAACTATTTTTCAATGCTATCAACGTATAAGGAAAAAAAATAAATGGAATTATCTGTAAAAATGCACAGCGAGAAAAATATAAAGAACAGAAGAAGTTTTGAAAAAAAGCAGTTGGAAGACGTGGAAATATTGCTGGCATTACAACCAATTGTAGGCTTATTTCTAGTTTGATAGATTTATAAAATCTCTTGTGATTCAGGCAAAAGCTACATTTCGAAAAAATTCATCACATTATTGAATATTATTAAAATTCCTCTCCGATTCAATTGCTTATTGCATTTCTTGAATTACAAAGCTTAAAAATTCTGACTTCATTTTTTTATGATTCAAAATGCACGAGGGATGATGAGAATGTAGAAGACCTGCAAATGCAGATTTCCACAGAAAAAGTAGCCCTACTTAATTCTGCTCGTAAAGCTTCTGCCTGTAGAATCTCAACTTTCTTTTCTAGAAAAATGAACCCATCTTTGGTAGGAACCTAGTTAACGTTAAAAGCCCTTATTGATTGTTTTGCTTGATTCACATAGAAATGATTCACATATCGTTATTCATAAAGATGCGTTCTTTTTCCTATTGTGAATTTGAATTTTACTAAAACTGGTCTTCAGATATTATCTCGATTAAGCCTTTCTTTTTTCGGGAAAGAGTTCTGTATAGCATTTGTCCTTTACGACTGATATCGCATGTTCTGTTTTTAAAATGATTCATTTCTGTCTCACTGAATTACCTTCAAATTCGTCGCATGCTTTTGAATCGCCCTGTCTCCATTATCAAGTTATTATTTATCGAGCTCTTTTACTCATTTTTTTGAATTTCGACTATACATGTTTCTGATGCATTGTAGCATTTGGTAGTTCACCCATCATAAATGATATCTGAGTGCCCTTCAAGACATAGTTGATGAATTTAAATATAACTTTAAACAATACAGTTGCTTTCCAGAAACAATAAAGATAAAATAAAATAATAATATGCTGAAAGATGCGCTATTAATATGAAATTATTATTTATCAAGATTATATAAATACAGAGACTATAACTTTCAAAATTAAGCTATGTTTCTTTCCTTTCTTGATTTCGGAAATGCTGTCTTTTAGAGAGTGTACACTTATTTGTTAGGAAGTATTTTTAAAATATTCAAGTGGATTAAATGCAATAAACGCATACATTTAGTAGCTTAAATCATTTACCCCGCTACTGCAAATAAAATACATTCTCTATTCATAAAAAATTTTTATAGCTAGTGAATGATTCATCCCTTTATATCATAATTATTCCTAATGGCCGCTATACTGTTGTTATCTGCCGCACACTACAATCTCACTTTTCTACCGACCAAATTAAATACATTGTTAATGCAGTTCAGAATGAATGAATCGAGCGGGGATCGAAGGTGTCCTTGGGAGAAAGCCATCTGCCGTGAAGTCATCTTGTATCTGTGATTGATGGTACTGTCTTCAGGCATACAGTGCATTCGGCAGTTGAAATAGCAAATGGCCAACAATATTATTAACGATATCAAGGCTTGTTAATTGCTTCAGAGTGCCAGAAACTCATGAGCAAAGAGTCAGAAGCTGAGTAAATGAAATTATACACAGATCATTGTTCATACAACACTTCGGAAATTGTATCGCTAACATTTTCGTTACGACTTGCTGTCTATAAATATTATATATATATATACAGAGAGATATACAAAATATTTCATTTAATATAATCGCATACAGAGTGAATTAAAATTCAGCTCATACACAATACAAACCACTCCGGAATCGCTCGATTTATTCACGCTAGCAAATCGAGCATATAGGTTATGCTTAAATGATCAGAAAATAAGGAAAAGACTATTTTTATTGGCAAGTAATATACATTTGGACATCATATATAGTCACATATAATTCCATATTAATCGCTCAAATCTTAGTTCCAACTGCTTTAGTCAATTTTAATCTTATCCAAGTTCACAATGATTTCTCAAATTTCGTCTCTTCTCACCCTCAGTTTTAACAGTCTTATAGCAGAAATAGAGAAAGCTTACAAAAATATCTAGCAGTTTGACCAATATTTACTGCGGTTTTCTTGAAATATGAATTACATATTAAATGAAATATGAATTAACTAGCATCATCCTGAACGCAGCGTCTAAACATTCTGTGTTCCATAAATTCCAGTAAAAATGTCCAAACATTTGATATGTAGTCCGCCTAGCAGCATGCAATCGTCATACAATTTTTTTGTTGCCACTAGACATTCCAACATAGGATGAATGACCGTTTTAGCACGTTCCACAATTTTGAAGCCTTTCCACTGAGTATCCCGCCACATGGTGAGCTCAAAGTATATCGAGAGAGAGGCGATTAAGAAGAACATTTCAGTTTCTGCAAATTTGCGATTGCAAAGACAGCAGATTTGGAAATTCGCGATTTAACTTTAATTTTTAATTTCTCCACAAAATTATTTATAGTGAAAAAAGAAATATATTTCTTCGTTTATTCCACACTCAAAAGTCGATGCTATTTATATCTTTTTCAAAACGTCAGCATTTAAATTCTTAAATGCCACCTACCCTTACAAAAAATTCATCATCAATATGTGCTCACCCTAAATTGTTCCTCAAAAAAGGCAAAAATTATTCGTTTTGAAACTATTTTGATTCATAATTTTTTTCTTCAAACAAATTTTTTTAGTATTTGAGTTAACCCTTAGTAGCCTGATTTACGAAAGTGATTTATTTTTAATATTACTGTGTTTGCTTGAGAGTCTAGATGAAGGGAAAAATAGCCAAAGAATTAGTAGGTAGGTTTTATGTAGGGCGGAATGCCTGAAGTATCAAAATTGATACTCACAAAAATAGCACTGGTTTCTTCAAGTAAAACATGCACTCGCAAAAAATAATTATATCATAGCGAAAATAATATATTCACTTACCTCAAAAGTATTTATATTCTTCAGAAAAAGAAAATATATCAAATTTGTATTCAACAAAACTTTTAGTAAAATGTGTTTACTTGTTCACTTTGCCGCGCAAGTAATATGTCATAGATAAAATAAAACAATAATGTCATTTGATTTTTTTTAAAATTTCGTTGGAAAGAATATTATACAACAGTAAAATACGTACAGCCAACCTATAAAAAAAACTAATAGTAATGTGAACATTCGGTTTAAAAGATTGGTATCAAAATTGAAACTCTAGGTCATTAAGGGTTAAAGGAAAATAGTCAATCATCAGTGTTTTAAGATGAAAATTAATAATCCTGCCAGCAACCGAAACCAAAATAGCAATTCAGTTTCTTTGAGATGAATTCAAATACCAGTTCCTAGAAACATGAACAAAACGTCCTTCTGTTTTTCCGAATTTTTAGTTGCTTAAACAGATTTTTTAATTGTTTTTTTTTCTCAAATAGCGGTGCTTTTGAATATTACCTGAGAATCTTGTCACTGTGGCAGTTACGTAAAAAGAGGACAGTTTTATTTCGCATCTCAACAAAATGATAACTAAATAAAAGTAAAGCAAAAAGTTTAATGAACAAAAAATTAAGAATTACCACTTTTTTATACTATGAAAAGAATATTCAGTTAGTCCTTTGTTTTTATCTAATCACTTTAGTGCTTATGTTTTGTTTGCTTATGTTTTATAGTATTTTCCTATAGCTTCACTATAATTTTTCACGTTTTTTTCAATCGTTTGTTGCCTCATGTTTCTTGCTTTTTTATATAATAGTTACATTTCCTCATTTTGGGAAATGTTACTCTTTTCACAGTATATCTAATCGAGTGTTATAAAATCACATTCGTGTATTTTTTTAAGTATATACTATTTAATTAGAGATACTCTGAGATAAATCATGCTATTTTTCACGAGTATTTCAAGTGCTACTTGAAGTTCAGAGCCATTTAGCAAATGTGAGGCTTAAAAGTAATAAATAAAAGTAAAAAGATACATTTTTGTGTGTGTTTTTTCGAAATCTGAATATTATTTTCGATTCTAAATGTGTTTTGCTGCACAGTTTACGAAGCTTAAAATGTACTCGGTGTATGTTGGTGGAAAATCGATATTTTACCTCTCCTTTCCTGAAAGCTAACGATGCGATAAATGATCTTGAAGCTCGAGCGTAATTAGGAAAGAAGAAAGATCTTGATTGCCTTCAGGATCTTCTTTGTAGTCGAAAGATACATTTTCGTAGCTTCTGTCAGTGCCGCCTCTGAATAAAAGAAATCGAATTTGTGTAAGAGCAGGAAAAAAAGTTCTACTTTATTCTAGGGCCCTTTTCGAAAGCAAATCACTCATAATTCTGTTTGAGGCAAATGCTAAGAATTCATAATGATTCCTCGATTGATATTTAAAATTTCAATACATTTTTTTAATTCTTTATTTTAACATAATTACAGATTATTGTTACAGATATAGAGTTTAAAACATAAGATATCTGGAACCACAAATAATCATCTTATCGCATTGGTAATGTTTTAGTCAAAAAAGTTCTAAAGTATCCTACTTTCTTTCTTTTTTTTATTAAATTAGTCTGTATTACTTCATTCTAAAATTTCTTCATTATTATTTTTTCTTGTTTTTTCCTAAGAATTGAAAAATTTTGATAATATTAATTTATTGATACGGAATCTATCTTCCAGGCTTACCGAAAGAAATTTTATTTTGAAGATATATCTTTTCTTACTTGTAATATTTGATGAGAATTTATTCTTCCTTAAAAATTTTCATCTGGTTATAGTTTCAGAAAATTCTTTACATGCTTTTCTTTTTCAAAAAGTGACAAAGATCATGATTATTCAGTACGCCATATATAGAAAAGAACAGAAATAAAACAAAAATGATAGACATCTTAAGTGAGAAAAAAAATGAAAGAAATGACACACATAGCAAACAAAGGCGAATTTTCGCCGGTTAGGAAAAAAACCCCGATGAGTTAGCAGCGCTCTCAGCTGGCTCTGGCCTAACTATAGCTCTGGTAGAATCTTCGTCAAAAATAGTAGACTACCTTTATAACTTTGCTATTTATTAATGTGTCGTCACAAAATTGGTATGCATGGAAATATCTCAAGATGACAAGTTTATTTAGCTAGATACATTGACTATTTGGAATAATTAAAATAGCTAATTAATATTTATCTCAAAGTTTTCTCATTACGCCTATTAATTTTTTCGCTCAATCGATCGTTCATTGAGAAATCATCCGTCCAATTGATTTTTCTAATCTCCTGTTAGATGATTTATATTTTTATTATTTATTTTATTAGTTATTTTTTTAAAGTTATTTTTTAAAAAAATGGTGTCTCCAGGATTAAATGAATCATAAAAGCCTCTGATAATATATAAATTTATTTTATCTATTTACAGGAGAGAATTATGTTCTTTTAATGAGCCAAAAATCACTTGAGATGTAAATTGTAGTTTCTCATCCGTTGTTGATCGGTGGCACCTTGGCAAATCTGCTTTTTGAATGACTGTCTGTGGATGGAAAGAAAAACCCAATATGAAGCGAGCATCTTATTTTTGCTAACATCTCTCCCCCCCCCCTTTCTTTTCATCCTTATGCATGTCCACACAGTTAAAGAAAAATAACCTATCCTTTGGGAAATTCAAGTACTTTGCCTCCTAAGGCATTCATTAATCAACATATTTAATACCAAAAGAATGAATTTCTTTGAATAACAGCTTCAAGATCAAACATTTCCTATCAACTTAAAGAACTGTGAAATAACAAATGTACAGTATGTTTCGAGTTACAGAAATAAACCTTACACCAATACATTACAAATTACATCTCTTATGACTTAAAAAAAATATATTTATATAACACACAATGGAAATACCTTTACATTAATTTGCAGTTACATAAAAAATGAATACATAACAGCTTTTTTTTTACAGTTTTACATGCAATGTACATTTAACAATTAACAAAAAAAAGACTTTCTTTACAACATAACTTTACTTTTACACTAAAGTCGTATTTAAAAAACAAACATTTTAGTTCAACTTGAACCATTTCACATGATCTTGTTCAAACGAAAGTAACAAACTTTTGAACTTCAATTCTTATGAAGAAATGTCCATATTACAGATTAGGGAATATTTGATCTTTGAATTTTTGTAATTCAATTTTAGTTAGGGGCTTCGTGAAAACATCGGCTAGATTGAATTTACTTTGTACATACTTTAAATCAAATATCTTTTGATATACCAGATCTCTCACGAAAAATAATTTCACGTCTATATGCTTTGTTCTGTGATTTTCGATAGGAGATTTTACAAATTCAATACTGGCTTGATTATCAACCATTAATACATTATCTGCTATAACCTGTGTGATAAGTTTTGATTCTTTTACATTCACTTAGAATTCTACTAATCCAGATTAATTCCTTAGCTGTCTCTGTTAAAGCCACAAATTCTGCCTCCGTTGTGGAGAGTGCAATCGCTTTTTGCTTAAAACTCCTCCATTCGATCGGGACTTTACCTAAAAAAAAAATTATCTGCTCTTCCATGGAAGTGCAATCATCTTTATTGTTAGCGTAGTCAGCGTCTGAATAGGCTATCAATTTCAATTCTTTAAGGTTTGAAATATTCAATTTAAGTGATTGTGTATACTTTACAAAACCTAACAATTTTAACAATCCCTGCCAAGGAGCCATGCCTGGTTCTTGCTGGTATTGTGAAAATATGTTTGTAGCATAGGCTATGTCCGGCCTAGTTCTGCTTGCTAAAAATGCGAGTCATCCTATTAAATTTCTATATGGAATTTTTTCCCATCTCTGCCATTTTAGCTTGCGATTGTGGGCATTGTTTCTTACTATATATAGTTCCTTTCGCTATGGGAAGTAAAGTTATTGGGTAATGGAATTCTTCATATTTTTTGCACATTCTTTCAATGTAATCAGATTGATCTATGCAGATTCCACCATTATTTTCAACAAAATTTACCCCTAGTAATCTTTTCGTTTTCCCTAGAATCTTCAAATCCAAATGTCTTTTTAATAGTTTAATAGTTTCATTTGCATCTGTTTCACTTCTACCAAAAATCACAATGTCATCTACATACAGTAACAGTACAGCGTTTTTATCAAATTTGTACGCGCAGTTATACCACGAAAATTTTTCAAAACCTAACTCTTTTAATTTACTATTAATTTCAAAGAACCACTCCCTTCCAGATTGATGTAAACCATATATTGCCCTATTCAGCTTACATACATGGTTTTCACCTGTTTCAAAACCTGGAGGTTGTTTCATTAGGATATACTGTTTTAATGGGGCGTACAAATATGCACATTGGACATCGCATTGCAGATTAAACCATTTGTTATAACCAACCAACAGTGCAAAAAAAAAAAATCGAATGATACTAAAATTACTGACAGGACTAAAAACCTTGTCATAGGTTTCACCCCTTTTTTGACGATTACCTTGTGCTACTAGTCTCGCGTTGTATCTCTATTTTCCCTTGTGCGTTTCTTTTTATGTTAAAAAGCCATCTGGAGCCTAGAATTTTAGCGTTATGCCCATACCTTTCTTTCCTTTATTATTTCTAGTTCCTTCTGCATTGCTTTCATCCATTCCCTTCTTTGAGGTGTTTCTACGGCATGTAGATAACAGGATGGAATTTTTACCCGATCCTCTAGTCATTCAGAGTAATAATCTGTAGAGGGGTTGAAGTCTCGACATGAAATGCTTGCTTCTAGTGTTTGGTCCCCAATTACAACACCATTAAATTGATTCTCGCGGGAAAAATCAAATAGTTCACTTTGAAACTTAATATTGTTTTTCTCGCAGTACTGTTCTATTTCCCCCAGCGATCTCAATCTCGTTTTTGTTTTCCTCTCTGTAGTAAATACCATTTGAACCTTTTCCACGGGGTACCTTCCTTAACCAATTTACTATTCTTTTTCCCACCTGAGGTTTCGGTGTCCCGGTGCAGTATCCGTCAGTTTGCAATCCCACCCCCTCTGGGTCTGAATCGAGTTCGGGTAATGTTTCTGGACAGTCCTGATATTCATCTTCAGAATATGTTTCTATAGTCCTACTTCGGGTAGTACTAAAAGTTGGGGGGTCCACATAGCTTTCCTTAAATATTTCAGGTTGAGATTTTTCTTTTTAGGGAAAATTGTTTTCGAACCTAACGTTTATTGTTTCAATTATTTTTCACGTTTCTGGATTTCAAATACGATACCCTTTCGTTCGAAGTGCATAACCTACTAAAATTCCCGGTTTTGCTCTTGCATCGAATTTTTTCCTTAAGTGTTTTGGGATACCTATGTAGGTTTGGATTCCGAAAGGCTTCATGTGCTTTACAGATGGTTGTTTCCCTCCATATAATTCGAAAGGGGTCTTGTTTTGTTTATTATGGCATATTCGGTTCCAACTGTAGAAAAAATGTTGTAATGCTTCCGACCAAAATCCGGTATTTTACCCACTATCACGTAATAAAACTTTAATGCCATCCACGGCGGTATAATTAAACCTTTCCGCGATGCCATTCTGTTCCGGGGTATATACATTTGTAAGTTCATGTTTAATCCCGAGATTTTCGCAATACTCCTTGAATTCGTAGTTCACGTATTCTAGCCCGTTATCCGAACGAACATTTTTTATTTTACTATCTAAGAATCTTTCTGCGCGTTTTTAAAATTTGACAAAAGTCTCTAATGCTTCTGATTGAAATTTTAAAGGAAAAAATATTTTTCGTGAGAAATCATCAATCATAAAATATTGTCACGTAGAACTATAATATAGAATTCAATGACACACACAAGAGGTAGAGCTAAACCAATTTATTAACTGAACTCAGAATACAGTAACTGACAAATCCTCTGCTTTTATATAAGCAGAGAAAGTTCCAGAATACTCTTCTGGAGACAGCAAGAAAAGTCCAGAACACCTGTCTGGTAAACCAAAGAAATGTCCAGTATCCTCTGGAACATGAAATAAAGGAAAGCATAAAATCAAATATTTACATATGTCATTAATCTCAGGGTCTCTAGCGGGATTCGAACCCAGCTCTCTTGATCACAAGACCAGTGCCATGACCATTCGGCCATGGAGATTCGACAGTCTTTCTTCAATGCGGCAATATCTATGTCCGTGGATAGATGTAGTCGGCAACGGACCACACAAATCAGTGTGTACCACTTCAAGGGGTTTTCTGGTAAAAATTCTGTTAATGGGTTTAAAGCTAACACGTTTAAATTTGGTTTCTTTACATGGCCTACAGGCACAAACTGAGCCTTTAAGTTCAGGTAAAACATACACACATTTCATTTTACTTGTTCTTACTATTGCATCCACATTTATGTGGACAAGTTTTGCGTGCCACTCGGCTAAACTTTCACTGTAAAATTTGACGTTTTTTACTGGTTTCCCATTTTTAGTTTTGATACATGATTTAAGATTAGGTTTTACGTTAGATACATTTAAATTACATATTTCATTCACATTATGTACACTATCACTTTGATACTCATTATCGTCATCACTTAAATTTAGACATTTATCAGGAAATATATAATAAAGTCCATTATACAATTTGGCAGTACACAACAACTTCCCATTTTTGCTAAAAATGTCTAATTTTCCGTTATTGCCAACAATTTAGCACTCTTTTGGTCAATACATGGTCCCGAGATAAAATTCCTACGTAACTTAGGTGTATACATTACATCTGTGAGTAATAATTCAACATGACCAAAAATTAATTTTACAGTACCTTTTCCTTTGATGACTGTGGTTTGACCATCCACTGCTCCAGTCAAAATCTGGTTGTTGATGGGGACGAAATCATCCAGGAACATCTCCCTTGAGTTGCAAAAATGACAGGTCGCCGCTGTATCAAAAATCCAAGGTTGTTGTTGCATCTCAGTTGTTGATACCTCCATTAACAAACTCTCCCCACTCCGGGACCTTGAAGCAGTTTTACCTCGCTCTTTCTTTCGCCTTTCTGTCCTGAGTTGTCTCCTGTTCCTTCTTTCGCAAAAGGAAGTCTCTTTTAAAATGTCCTTTTCTATTGCAATGGAAACACACTAGATTGTCCTTGTATCCTTGCTTTCTTGTGGTTGTCGCGTAAGTAGCAGTTGGCCAGTCAGCTTTCCTTTGATGAAGTCTTCCTTCCTCCCGAATCAATTCATCCAATACTTAAAAAAATTTAAAGTCCTGTTCCTCCCAGCGGTAGATGTTTTGTATCACATTCTCCATTTCATCAGGCAGAAAACGCAAGATTTGAAAACATCTATCTTGTTCGTCTATGGGGTGACCGCATTCTTGAAGTTGTTCTGCAATCCTTTCAAGTTTGCTTCCATAGATGGCTATTTTGTCATGTGGTTCTGTGCGAAGATTATAAAATTCATTTTTAAGTGCCATCGTCCTGTCTCTTGAATCGGGCTGGAAGTAGTCTTTTAATTTTTTCCATGCTAGTACTGGGTTTTCTACATTTTCTATTACCGGGCGTTGCTGACGTACATAAAAATCGTAGCGAAAGCCTTATTTCGACTTATTTTAAAGTCATTTACCAACTTTACATCTTTTATGTCCGCTTCGACCTCCTTTTCCGTAACTCTCTCCCACAAGTTCCGTTCAAGAAGTATAACTTTAATTTCTTTACTCCACTGCGGGAAATTCGAATCTTCTAAAAGTGGTATCCTAAAGTTGATCACCCCGGCGTCATTCATGCTTAGCATCTGTTATGTCTAAATTTTTCTGCACGGGAAAACTTCAGGCAAAAAGTTTGATCTTTCGTCAAATAAGCTTCTTCGACTTCTAGAATCCAGCGTTTAGTCACATACTGCAATTCGTTGGGTCTGGGCCCATAACCTAAGTTGTCAGACGATATTTGGGTTCAAACCCTGTAATTTTCAAGATCAATCGTCTGTAAGGCCCGCAGAGTAAAATGTACAAATAATAGCAGTGAAAAATGCCTGTGACTGGTGCTTGAAAAATTTTGCAGGTCGAGAAGACTTCTTAAAAACACAGACTTTTGTTTCTTGAGACAAACAAATATTTAATACATTATAAAATATCACATATTACACCGACACAGACTACGAATACAAGTGAAAAAAAAAGAATCTGAATCTACGTCTAAGTATGCGCGCACGAGTGCTTCCGCTCTTATATAAAGTGAAAAAACATTTGCGTAACATTTGCATAAAACCGTCAAATAACATCTTGTATAAATAATTGGGGGCATCATTTTATTTCATGTGATAAATCGTTACGAACGGGGTAATTCAACTCACAGTGTTAGCAACCCTATTACTCACATCGAATCATCAACAATTTATGTACACGCATTCGGATGGAAAGAAAAATCCAATATGAAACGAGCATGCTATTTTTGCTAACATTTAGTTTCGCCCAAGTTTATCTTTTCTATATACAGATAAGAAAAAGCACATCACAAATATTCTTTAGTCGCATTATATTTATATCGAATCTTTTAAAAAGTATTAATAAAATCAATCGTAATTTAATGTTACCCTACAGAATTCTGTTAAATACATTTTCTACCCCAAATTGGACGCAGATATATAAAGATTGCTTGACGCTCATAGTATATAACTGGACAAGGGGGAAACGGTGGTCATTTTTTCATAACTGAAAAGTGATTTTCAGCCTCTAAATTCGGTTACTTTTAAAGAGATACACTTTTCCAATTATTTAGATGATTAGAAAAAATTAATGAAATAAAAATATAAAGGAGAGAACTATTTATTGTTAGTTTTTTTTAATGTATTTCATAATGATCCTTACTTGAAACCGAGAATGTAAGTGTTCTTATTTTGATTTTTTTTTAATATTTTCTAAAATTAAGCGTTTCTTTTCCTGACAATATGAATAAAAATGAGAGACATCAGGAGCAGGCACTTGCAAATTGATAGATGTGTGTTTATGGGTAGTGAATTTCTCCTCTGAATGCGATTATAGGTTATCGAAGAGAATACATATTTTGCTACCTAATGAAAATGTTTATCATATAATTGCTTTATAATGGTTAACCAATTTACTCAGCCGATGTCAGATACTTTGATAAGGAGTAAAATAGACTACTGCTCAGATTTTAAAGTATATTTTGTAATTTTTATTAGATGTAATGTAATTTTCTATATACTTTTGAATTTTTTGTGTTGTTAAACTACATTTTCTTACTTGAATTCATTTTTAAGTCAATCTCATTTATATAGAACGTTTTTTTTTCTATTATTATTATTCAGCCGCTTCTCTAGTCTGATGTCGGAGGAAAAGGGGGGCATTACTGAAACTTTATTTTAAAAAAAAGACAACCGTGGTAGATTTTATACAATTATATTTCTTTTTAAATAAAGGACATATTCCCTTTTATTTCTGATAATAATCATAACGTAACTATTCAAAAGTGCAATACATTGGAACTGAATTTTTAATTTTAACTAAGGTGACTGTATCATCCCCCCCCATCAAAACTGAAAAATGAAACGAATTCTTAATTTGTATCATCAAATGTTATTCTATACCTTTAATTGAAAAAGAGTCATTGCAAGCGAAGATCAATTTATAGAATAGAATTTAAAATGAAGAAGATAAATTTTTAATTCTTGCTTATTGAGATAATCTTAGAGCATTTTATTAAAATCTTTAAAGCTTTTCAGTTTTATAAAAATTTCTAAGAAACCTATTTGCATTTTACTTTTTTATAATATTTGCTATTTTAATATTATTTATTTACAACAAACTATGCAATGGCAATACAGTCATTATCTATGGCTGCTTTAATATGCTGTTCTTTAGTATTTTTATCTAAGAATTGGAAGGAGCCAGTTTGATGAGAGGATGTTGATTATCATTAATTTTTGGGCGTTTAACAATGAAATGTTTTCATGTCCCACAAATCTATGCTGCTAAAGTCTTAATTTAATTCTTAATGATGATTTTAATTCTTAATATTTTCCCTTTACATTACATTAAAATTTCGCATATTGTTTTTTCCATAATATTTTTGATTGCTGTAATGACTCTTTTCTTTGCTGTAGTTCAAGTAGCATCAATCATTTTTCAAAATTAAAATTTATCCATATACCAAAAAATTGCTGATCTTTTTTTATGTATAAGTTTGTAGAATATCATCACTTTTCTACTGTGAATAACGGCCGCTTTATTCCGTTCAATGCGATTTGTCTTTCAGTCTTTCGAGTATTAATGGTTTGTTGTATTCACGGCATAGTTTGTTGTATTCACGGCGTATTAAAAATGATATTTCTGAACAGTTAAGCGTTTCGCAAAAAGCAATCTGAGATCATTCAAGAAACGGGCATTGATATAAATGAGGCCAGAACTGAATGCAGTTCTACAGTTTGATATGAATGAGACTTTTTGTCTTGATCTTGAATTATAAACATTATCACAGAATATACTTTCACAGGTTTTATTCAAAATTTGGCTTTGATAAACAATTATGATTTAAAGATCCAAATTTTGCCAACATGTTTGGCTGTATTCTTAAGGCAATGTGGGTTTCGTTCAAAGAAAGACAACTTTTCAGCCACGGGCGAGTCGAGCTTGCTGCGTTCTAAAGTTGTGGTGTTCGCGAGCAAATGTGCGCAGACGAAGAAAGACACATTTTGTGTATTCTTTATTACACATTACATATACATACATATATTATCATTTCTTTAATCTCATTCCGGTTTTCTGCATTTGGTATTTATGAAGTGTTGATATTCTTCCTGAATATTTCGATATCAACATTTCTAAAAAAAATTCCTTCTCTATTCTTGGTAAGGAAAGGCTAAAAATGGTACTACAATGCCAATCGAAATCACTTGCACTACGTATAAAGAAAACAACTAAGTGTAATTTTCTTTCAATCAGAAAGTACATTTCTCACATCAATTATTAGAAAATGGTCGTTGTTCAAATACAAGTAATTTTCAAACTGAGTTTTTACTTCAACTGCGAAAAGTTACTTTCGTTGAGAAATCGGGTTATTAAAAAATCACGAAAGTTTTCCAACTTTCTAAACTCTTAAAACTGAAAATCAAAACACATATCAATTTTTCATGTATAAATATCGAAGTAAAAATACTTGGGTATATGTGTGTTTTATATACAAATTGTTGGTATTCCAAACTGATCCCAATAGTGTGGGGAAAGGCAACGACTAGCATTAATATGAAAATATATTTATTATAATTAAAGGACAAAACATTACTATATTAACACAAAACACATAAAATTGCATGAGCGTGAGCTGTACGTCTTACAGACTCACTGCTCAACTCTCGTCTGCCAATAATGGCGGGAAGGCATCACATGATTAATGACGTGACGCAACATGGCCAGCATGGCGCCATACAGGATACGGGATCTGTCAGCAGTTCCCACATCGGCCACAGGATAGGCGACATCGCCTTATGGTATACAGTACATTTATGTAAACATATTATAAAACGATAGTAAATGAAGAAAAATTAATAAGATGCAAAATTGAAATATTTACAAGATAAGACCAACAAAATAGTCATACCATTCATGACAGCATAAATATATAGCTATACAATAGCCTGCACTGGAAATATCGAATAACTAACTAAAAATAAAGATAATATTAGTGTTCAGCATATAAAAATATAATAACACAAAATAAATAGAATAAAAATCAAAGTCTATATCGTCCAAATATACACATACAAAAAGAAGGAAAATAGTTCCCTTTTTATTTAAGTAGTGTTCAGTGTTTTCTTTTGAAAAAAAATTCAAGTGATATGTTCTATATTGCTGGACCATGGTTTCATGTATTCAGCACAAGTTGAAGTTTTTGATGGTCCATCGAAGAAATCACTCTTTTCGACATTGATCTTTAATTTCGATCACTTTATATGGTCCGAGAAATTTTTGTTTCAATTTGAGACCAGGGCCAAATTGAGTGTGCATGACTGTAAAAAGATCATTCAATTGAAATTTTTGAGCATGCAAATTGTTGGAGAAATGCAAATTGGATCTCTTCGTTGGCGATTTCGAGGATTTTTATATCATTCTCAGATTTCATTTTAGTTTTAAACAGAATTTCGAATGGAGTAGAATTGATATTTCGTTGAAATGTAGAATTAATAATTTGCTGAACGGCAGCAACATGGCTATACCATTTTTCAGGGTTTTCTATGGATAGCTTGGAGAGTACAGCTATGATAGTAGAATTAAGTCTTTCTACCTGACCATTTGATCTAGGAAGTCCAGCTGTGATAGCAATATGGGTGATATGCTGATGCTCACAATATTCTTTGAATGACGTAGATGTGAAAGCGGTACCTCTGTCCGTAATAATCCTTGAAGGATTGCCGAAAACTGATCTTTGGCATTCGAGCTTATTGAGAACTTCAGCGGTGTGAGTGGACTTGGTTGGGTAAAGCCACACAAACTTCGTAAAGGAATCGATGATTGCCAGAATATGCTTATATTTCTTAGAAGTGCTGGAAAGAGGACCAAATGATCAATATGGTATGTATGAAAGGGAATATCGTCTTGGTCAAGGGGATGCAAAGTGTCATCTAATTTGCCACGTTTTCTGTTATTTAGAATGCCTGTTACACAGTTGTGTATACACCGTTCAATTTTCTCTTTCAAGAATGGAATAAAGAATTCTTTGTTTAACACTTTCTGCGTGCATTTTACTGCAAAATGGCCTCGTTCATGACATGATTTAATGAGGTTGGCCTGCATATCAACAGGTACGACAAGTAAATCGATGCCTTCTATCTTCTTATATAAAATGTTGTTCTTGGCTATGTAGTTCTCGTAAGTTGCATTTTGAAGTAATGCTTTTATAGCTGTAATATGCTCATCTGTCTGTTGAGCTTTGAAAATTTTAAGACTGACACAGTCTTGAATGATCATGCAACATGGGCTTCGGCTAACAGCGTCGACATGAGACATCTTTGAACCGTTTCGATGCTTTATTTCATAGTCAAAATCCTGAAGGTATAATGCCCATCTCGAAATGCGGGAATTCATTTCTTTTTTATTTAACGTTTTGACGAATGCATTACAGTCAGTGATAATTTAAAAGTGTGAAGTTTTCTAAGAGCTTCTACAATGGCGAGTACCTCCAGTTCATAACTGATGTATTTTATTTCGTTCTTAGACGTTTTCTTGGGCATATAATACACTGGATGGAATTTGTTATCGTCTTTCGATTTTTGTAGTAGGACTGCCCCCAAGCCATCAATTGACGCGTCTGTATGAATTTCAATGGGACTACCTTGATTAAAAATAGTTAACGGGTTTTTCAGAAAGTAACTGTTTTAAGCTTAAAAACGCAGTTTTTTGCTGAGCTTGAAATAAAAAGGGGCTGTCCTTACGAAGCAGATCACTAAGAGGTTTTGCTATAGTAGAGTATAAGGGGATAAATTTTCTAAAGTATCCCGTAAGGCCAAGAAAACGTTGTACGTCTTTTGCATTTTTTAACTCAGGATAATTAAGAACGGCTTTAGGTTTGGAGGGTGAAGGGAACCATTTGCCGTGTTCTGTTACGTGACCCAAAAATTCAATCTGACTATACAAAAATTGACATTTTTTAAAGTTTATATCTAGTCCATAATCGCGAGCTACTTTTAGAACATTGTTAAGGCGTTCGAGAGCTTCAGATTCATTTTTTGCGGGAATGACGATGTCATCCGTATATGGGAGGACAATGCATTTTGCAATAAGATCACGAAAAATGGCATTTATGTCTCGCATATAGACAGGTGGATATGAACGTAAACCGAATGGCATATAACGGAACTGAAATTGACCTGTATTTGTGACTAAACTGGTGTAACAACGACTTTTTTTTACCGGCACATAAAAAATCGAGAGTACTGAAAATTTTAGCATTTTGAAGGCGATCTAAAATGTCATCAATTAATGGTAGTGGATAATGTTCTTTAACTAATTTACGATTTAATTTTCTATAATCTATGCAGACTCTATGTTTTCCCTCTTTCTTACGGACTACGACAACTTTACTAGCATAGGGGGAAGAACATGGTTCTATGATTCCATTTTTTAACCACTCGTCTATCTGCGCATTTACTATATCACGTTCGGCAAAGAGTAAACGTCGAGGAGTGTGGAAAATTGGCTAATCGTCAGTAAGAGTTATATCAAGTTCGATGTTCGCGGTTTTAGTTTTGTTAGGTTTATAGGCTAACAAAATCTTTTCAACCTCATTGCGAGTTTGTTTAGAAACATTCGAACCTATATCAAAAACCGGTAGTATCGGCAGAAATAGCCATTGTAAAACTGTCAGTTTTAACAGGATCATCAGATTTAGAAATTCTGGAAAATACAACACCGTCAGGTTTAATTGTCAAATTTGCCTGATTTAGTACGTCGCAACCTATTATTAGATCATAAGTAGTACAATTATTAGGTACCACAGAAATAAAAACAGAAAATTTTGTTGATCAATAATTTCAGATTCAAAGGAACCTATTATTTTATTTCGGGAAAAACCGAATCCAGTTAATGTTATCTTGTTATTCGTCAAATGCGGTGATCCTAGTTTAATCCATGCAGAATGTTTCAGAAGTGTCGAAAAACTACCAGTATCGACTAATCCGGAAAGTTTATTATTAAGAATAACAACCTCTTTATGCATATTCGACGGACAGCGCAATAAATGTAAAGTTGCTTATGTATTTCAATAGAAGTTACTTGATCGGAAAATTCATTAATTAATGCACTTTTAAAAGCATGATAGGAATTTAGATTTCTTTAAGAGAATAAAAAAGATTCAGCTGCACCGGAAACTAATCTCTTTGCAAAGATTAATTTTTGTTGTTCGCGTAAAGAAGAAAAAAGAGAAAAATTCTCTTCAACATCACAAAAAAATTTTAATCGAATAGGAATTATTGCTTGTGAAGTTTCTACAGCTACCACAGAGATGACGAAATAAAAAACAAAACTGTAGGTTTATTTCATTCAACGTTTGGTTATTCGAGGGATCAGTTTCGAGTGATTCCCTTTTGGCGCCAGTAATTAATGCCCTACTCTTATTTATGTATGTTTCGTCTGAAGTAACGGGGATGGGTAAGGAAGAATTATTATTGGCATTACTAGTAGATGAACTTTCGGTTTGAGAAATTTGTTGAGGAGACAAAGGTTTTTCTTCTGTTTCCGATAAAAAAAAACTACTATCGAGTGAGTTCTGAAACATATTTAAATTTGTAGGGGCTTTAAAAATATTTTCACACAAAGCATCTTTGTCGGCCTTAGTTACTTCTAAGTGTAATAAATTAGAAACGGAGATAACGTCAGATAAAGAAAAATTCTTCAGCAATTCTTATTTATGTTTTTCTACATCTAAATTTTCAAATCTTTCAAAATTTCTCATTCTTTTTCGAGAAGAATGGTCAAAATTATTGTAACCTAACACAGAGTTAAGCAATTTTACTGAATTAGTTTTTGGATATTTAAGAGAGTTAGCGATTAATTGAATATAGCCTAGTTTTAAAGACATTATAGTTAATTAAAATAGAAATAGTACACATTAAATCAGGATTAAAATTTAAATTGAGAATGAAATAAAGTAACGTACTATAAATTACAAACTTATCAAGAATCGCATTTATTTAGAGGGAAAAAATTGCGCCTACCTGGTTGGCAGCAGTCGAACTATTCACTTCTAAATGATTCACACATTTCCATATAATTCAATTTCTTCTGTAATTTAGAATTGTCGAACAGAATGATGTTCCTTTTTTAAAGCGACCAGTATATCTCAGCACAGTTGCACAATTACACGAAGTAATTGAATCTTGAAAGTTTTCACTTTTTCACTTGAATCATATCCATCAAAAACGTGCACTAACGTCCATTCATCAGTCCAGTAAATCATCCACATCAAAAATCCACTCTTTTCAAAACTTTTAGCATCAATTGAGCGTCTTAAATTGCACTAACGTCCACAGTTTTTTCAACATTTTAGCGTCTTAAATTGTGTTAACGTCCACAGCTTTGTCAACAATTTGGTGGGATTTGCTGGGGTATTCACGAGAAAGGCAGAGCCCCCAAAAATGTGGGGAAAGGCAACGACCAGCATTAATATGAAAATATATTTATTATAATTAAAGGACAAAACATTACTATACTAACATAAAGCTGTATGTCTTACAGACTCACTGCCCAATCTCGTCTGCCAATAATGGCGGGAAGGCATCACGTGATTGATGACGTGACGCAACATGGCCAGCATGGCGCCATACAGGATACGAGATCTGTCAGCAGTTCCCACAATAGTATGATTGTTTTCAGCTATGCCACAAACAGAACATTTTATATTTTTGTTTATTTCGTTTTTTTTTAAATTTTTATTTTAATATTCAACTTTTCGGCATATTTCATGTAAGAATAGCGATTTTCATGTGCAAGCTCTGCTGCCAGGAGCAATACATTTCGTGCTCAGGCTTTATATTTATACTGACATTGCCATGCTAAAACTCAGAATAAAATAGCTGTATTCGTAAAAAAAGATCATCTATGATCTAGAGAGACATTTCTTCCCTTCAATTAGAGCAGGCTTGAGGTAATAGGATTCCAGTATTTATAAGAGCAGTATTATGAGAATTCACAATTAATTATCTATTTATGTTTTGTTATGGTCTCGTGAAAATAAAAATGGATTAAAATAGAAAAATGTTGATGTCGAGTTTTTATGTCTGTGCATTTATTTTTCTGACCTAGGCTCGAGAATAAGGTCTTTTGTTTTGTGAGTCCTGCAAGAAACTAATTATCTAGTAAACTTTTATTTGGTAGATAACTTTTAAGAACAAAATATTTTCTTAAGAAAAAAAAAAGACTCCCTAAAGAGTTAATTCTTCCGAAACTACGGCACATTGTGCTGTGCGGATTATTCTCAGCTGTTTCAGGTTAGAGTACGGAATGTGCTTCTGAGGCTTTCGTATACTTTTACGAGGGACTACAAAAACTGTTTCAAGGTCAATGGGAACTATCTGCGCAAGCAGGAAGAATGTTAATTAGAGGAATAGCTGGCTTTCTACTTCGGCCGATGACTATTTGGCTTAAGAATTTATATCCATTGAAGCACTGAATGTGCCAACCTGTACGCAAACGGTTAAATGATTATATTGCAAATATCTATCTATAAGATATGCGGCATGCATAAATCGAAATTAAAACATGCTGCTCCCAAAAGTGAAAAGTATTCTGTTATAAAAAGGAAATTGGAAATAATATGGAAGAGTTAGGATTTTCGCTTTCTAATAAGAAATTCTCCAGGTTAATGTTTTATGCAAGAAACTTTCGGACATATTTTTTAGAAGAATTCTTGGTGTGAAAATAATTAATTGCATCAACAATTAAGTAAAATATGTGCATTCAAATCGCAAAAATCAACAGAATTTTAAAATATGCTTAAATGTCTCTAAGACATGAAAACAGGAAAATTAATATTTATTTAAAGAAAAATATTACCTAGACCTTGCTTCAGTAGTTATTTTTTTTAAAATGAGTATTTATGTTCTCACTAAAGTACTGAAAATACAAACTATTCTCACAAAGCCCCGTAATGAAAATGAATTCTAATGTGTGAAAAAGTAAATTAAACGTGCACTTAAAGTAAGAACCGTCACAGGAGAGAACAAAATAAATATTCTATCGTGAAACTGGTTTTAAAATCGCATTCGTATTAATAAAAAAAAGTTCATAACAATGAAATTAGAGTTAATAAAATACCTCCTCATTTTATTTCATTTCTGTTCTAATGCCTGCATTTCGCATGCAAATCGCTTATAAAAATTACGGAAGAAACTACCACATAAACAGGTGATTTTAATCGAATAATTTTCGAGAAAAAACATACAATATTAAAAGTTTTACTCAAGAAATTATTTCAGTCCGGAAAATAGAAGCCATCAAAAAGGGAAAATTCTTTTTTAATTCAAAGGGTAGCTTTGACGAGCAACGAAATCATTGGCTCATTTCGATGCGGTCGTCACGAAACATCTCAGAAACTGTATTTGCATTTTAATGTCCGCATATTTTTTCACAAGATAACGCGTTTCTTGAAGTTTTCTCATTGAACTTCAGAGTTAAGGATTATAACATTTTAAAGGAATGCGTGGAAGAATAATTTTACCCGAATAACTCTTTTAAGAGTTCGCTGAAACGGCAGACCTGGTTTCTGCTAAAAATATTAAATCCAAATCATGCATATTATCGGAAGTTTTCTAAAATCTGTAATTCTTTCTGCCTATTTTAGTTGGATTTAATATATATGCTTAGCTTTTAAATTTTAGAAAAAAAAATCTTCCGTGCGTAAAAAGAAAATTATCATTCTTGTTTTATCTTTGACTTAAGTCAAAAGTTATTGTGCTTCAGTTATTTTTGAAATTTAAATTCTTTTTAGCGCCTGCTTTTGAAATTTAAATTCTTTTTATTAACTAATATTTTTCTTTGTTCATTAGGATCAGCATCAAAACACATTCTTTTGCTTATTGAATGTGAAAAAAATATTGTGTTTATTTTAGTCATTAAAAGTAGCTCTCTAGATGATGAGAAACTGCGATTCATAAGTGCCATTTATAGTCTTGAGAACGCAGTAATATTTCAACACGTTCAAAAATCATATCATCATTCGAAACTTCAAAAAGCATTACAGGTAAAGATGACGGTCGCAACTCGAATCACTTTTTATTTTCTAATTTATGAAGCATTAAGAAAAAGTATCATCATCCTAAAAAATTCAAATTGGAGTTTTTGACGATTATCTATGTTTCGGGTTTCCCGAAATCAGAAAAATACATTTTCAGAACGATGTTTATTTGCCTATTTGTGAATTAGAAAATTAAAGAAAAAATGTTTTGAGTTAGACAGACGAAGATTGGCATGTGGAATTTTCTCTATTTCTATCAAATTTTGAACGAGATCCGTCAACATGCAGCAGGCGCGATTGTCAGAATACAAATACGCTCGATAACTGGAGAACGGAAAGAGCATGATAGACGTCATTTGCTCCATACTTTCGCATACACGTAAAGGCGGTAATTCAAAAAGCTACCTCTTGAATAAATGAAATTTTTTATGTAATATCGTTAAATACTCTGTCAAGTTTTGGTTTCCATTAGTCGGTAAGACAACCTTCCAAAATATTTATCCAATATTCTGGTGCTTGCATATTAACTGCATGCAATTGGTTTATCTAAAATGATCGCAGTCGAAAGGGTGCAGCAAAAATGCTAGATTCCTGTCAAATAATAGAACTTTCGTCACTATTGTGTGCCAATGACGTATAAAGTGAGCATGGGTTTTCTCTACGGTGAAGAAAACAACTCTCTTGCTCAGGAATCTCGAAACACAAGTCTGAGCGCGCATGAATAATATATTTATTAGAGAGAATGCGGGAGCGTTCTGAGGACATCAGTCCTGCTTCTTCAAAGATGTTACTAAAATCTTGTGGTTTAATGTTGAGAATTATTCATAAATTTCTTTAATTAGGTACATAATATTTTAAAAATATCTTGAAAGCGATTTGCTTAGAATTATGAAATAATCTCCTCTTTGCAATTGCGTTTATGAAAAAACATTCTTTTCGAACGCGTTAAGTTCGAGAGGATATATAACTCTCTTACTCCAATTCATCTTGATTACATCAGCCGTTGCATAACAGAAAGAAGGTCTGTAAGTCTGTCATTCTTACAGTAGCAACCTTAATAAAACTTCTATCTTATTAACAATTGTTTCCCCTTGAAAATGAAAGTCTGCTGAAAATAAAAATGTGACAATTCCATTGGTTTAAAATGTCTTTACAGTATTCGCATCTCACCAACCAGCGACTTTTGAAAGAAAGAAAAATGAGTTAAATAATATATTTCACGCGCCATAAAAATTAAGACTTATGTTCATTTCTTAGGGCGGGATGAACTATAAAAGACTAAATGATGAATTTATCTTAAAGTAATGGGAATGCATCAAAATTTAAATAAAAAGAAATAAAATATCCATATTTTGAAAAATCGTTCTCATATCAAAAATAAAATTGAAAAAAAATTCTGAGATGAAGATGCGAAAAGAGTTGAGGCGGTGCGCGATGAGTGAGGATAGAACCTGGGACCTTTCGGTTAGCAGTCCAGTAACTAAACAATTCCGCCAAAACGACCGTTAGGGTAGAAGAGTTGTTAACTGGCTTATATGCTATTCACCACAGAGTCTTATTTTGCTATTAACAAGCTGAGATCTACTAAATATAGGGTCCTCTGTGCGGTGTATCCTTTTGGACAAAGTTTTTAGCAACCAAAATTAAGTATATCTCAAGAACTATTGATCATTTCGAAACGAAATTCGATATACAAGCTTAAAAGATTACTGGATCGAATTATTAAAGAATCTCGATTCCCATAAGGGAAAAATTAAATGAGATTGTGATTCATTAACTCATTTAATTAACTCGGATAATCAGTTTGTCTCTCTCAACAGGCCTGTCTTTTTCATCCCTTTTCATCGACGCCAGTTTCCTGAGGATGCAATAATAGATAACAAAGCCACAAGTGTTCCTTTTTTTTATGTGACTCCGCCTCAGTTTCGGAGACATAATCAAACGCACTCCTTTCAAAACGGATAAGATTTATAAACATTTCAGAGAGAAAAAGAGTATATTCCATAAATAATTGTAGGGGAAATATTAAAACGAAGGCATGATTAAATGTTATCTCTTTAAAATATAGTTATATTTCCAAGAAAAATCTCTTTTGTAATATCAAAACTAAATAATGAAATAAAATAATTTGAGTGGAGAATTCACAGTTTAATTCATAATAACATTTAATTAAACTTTAATGACCAGGACATGAAATAAAGATATATATGTGCTGTTTAACAACTCTTAATACTAGATTTAAGGGGGGGAGGAGAGAGAGAGAGAGAGCATCTCTCAAACACCGATCCTTATACAATATATAGTATCAGGACACCAAGTGCAGGGCTACAAGTGGCAGTGGATGCTCCTATAATAATGAAATATATGAATAATAGAAAGGCACAAAAGAATGTTAGAAATGTTAAAAGAAATAAAGTTTCGATAATGCTCAAAATGGCGACGGCCCAAAATAAAGAAGCTAAACGCTATTGGCGCAATGTATCGACATATCAAATATACATGCCAAAATACAAGGTATTTCTTAATCAATGACTTTAGCCCACCACGAAGCACCGGATAAGAGGATGAGAAGCTTCCGGCATGGCGGTCTCATTTTTACTATTGTTGTTATATTTGTCTATTTCCAGAAAGCGGGTGTCTTTTTATGTTGCTTTTTGTTGATATGGTTTGGTGACTCTTGCTCTGCTTGCGATATTTGATGCATTCTCCTAGTGGGCTTTGGAATTTATGTAACTAGGTTGGGGGGTTGCTTTGTGGCGACGCCATCCTGTACTCTCGTTTGGCCTTTGGATTGCTCTCGGTATTTGTTTATTTTAACTTGTATGGGAACTGCAACTTCAGATATTTTTCTCAGGAAATCGTCATTAGCATTGTCTGAGCTAAAATCTTAATTTTCACATTCGCGATCACTACGCGCCAAGTCAATGGATTGATGACTCTCCCATTCAATCGCCAATGCAAAAAACTAATTCGAATAGGCATGGTGGCACGGACTCTAAGCATGCAACCGTATTAATATACTATTAGACTAATTATGGCGTCATTTGAGTTCGCTGACTGTGGATTGGAAGCAGAGTTTTGGGGTGCATGGTGGTAGAAAATTGAGGTGAATATTAGCAAGGTGTTCACTGTGAACTCAGAAGTGCGTTTAATATGGTGTGATAGGGAATAATTAATCTAAATAGTCGGATGGAAACATGAAATGCCACCTCAAGCTAATCCGAGGCGTGTATTGGTCACGACTGACAGTCTTTGGGTCTTTCTTTTCACATGAGCCACAGAAAGAAAGTAAAAACAGCATAAACTTAACGATTCCATCTGATATTTCGTCATTTGAATTACGAGCATCTGTTGATGGCGATTTATACTTTTATAGTGTATCCTGCCAAACCTTAAACATTACACCATGTTTTTTAAAACACTTTATATAAGTAGTTCGAATATCAATGACTTACATACACAGAGTGGCATCTTACGTTTTTACGTTTTTATCTTCTGGGGTAATCTTCATCGAAAAATCCTTTTAATAAATGAGTGACATTTTTTGATATTTATGTTCGTTTTAATTGATGCTTTGCTTTACTCTCTATGAATGAGCGTTCATTTATTTCCATAAATATAAGAAGAGTAAAAATGTTTTTTGTATATGCGCATTTAAAAAGTTGAGCATAATCTTTGAACTCCTGAACTCAAGTTCACAAAATGCCTTCTTGCTGGATTAAAAAACGTTATTATTTTCGTATTTTAGCAGAGATCTTAGCTATTAATATACATCAAACATCTAAAGGGCAAAAAAAAAGGATAAAAACAGACACACGTTTTTTAGTCTGATTATCTATGTTCTATGATTATCTATGCTCTATGATCTGATTATCTATGTTCAATAAACTGAAAAATATTCTTACTATCACTAAGCAGGCATATGTATTCTGTTTCAATAAAGCACGGATGTCACCCTCAACAATTTTCTGGAAGAGATCAAAAAACAAAAGTCATCAAACAGTATAAATTAAACATTTGATATTAAGAGTATGGAATTTGATGTCAGAAGGGAAAGGAATTTTATTTATTTTAAATACTTTTATTTCACTTGTTTTAACCTTATAAGTTTGAAATTTTCTAACTGATTTTTATATCATCTGTAAATGCATTAAAAATTTGAAATTTCACATATATATTTTTTTCCGATGAAAATTTTTTTAATAAATTTGGAGACCTTATTTATTAAAATATATATTAATTAAATTAAAAGTTACTTTCCAAAAGTGGCGTCATTAATAAACTTGGGATATATTGCTTTTTAAATTTAATCATGAATTATGAAATATATTAAAGACTAAAAGAAAGAAATATAAAAAATAAAATGATTTAAACCATTTTTTATTGATATAAGTTCAATATTTTGAAATAGTTGTTTATTGACTAATGTAAAATATAGAAAATGTTTATCAAAAATAAAGCAATAAAAAAAATTAAGATATAGTGGAAAATTTTCCGGACATTCATTTAGAGTTGATATATTTTATAATGCGATTAAAATTAAAGTTTCCTTGGAGAAATTTTTATAAAATCTTAGAATCTCAGGATGATCTTGCTTCGATATTCATAGTTTCGATACAAAATTTAAATTTTAAAAAATTCATATTAGAATAGTATTAGAATTAAAATATCTTAGAATAAAATAGATTCCTATTACGTGTTGGAATGAATGATATTTTAAACTCTTAATTTAATCCAAATTAATTTCCAAGATTTTATCTTAATTATCCAATCGTAACGTCATTCTAAACAATTCTTTTATTTCTTGATCCAATTCCACTTTCGGTTTAATTAATTCCTCTGTAAAAATAATGCGTCATCAGTACTACGTATCAAGAGAAAGTAATATCTTTGGTTGCCCTTGAAAAGGTGTCAAAGGTCACCACGTGTATTGAATTGGCGCCTGGCCAGAAATCCTAT
>JAPMOR010082763.1:0-10065 GCA_026543865.1 Argiope aurantia | reverse complement strand
TTTTTTTTCCTAAAATATACTCCTATATGAATATGTACATATAAAGATATATTAGAAAAATGTAAAGCGCAAATGAACAGAACTGTGTAAAAAATCTAAAATAGCATATATTAATTGAAGGATATTCATTTTCTCTTCATCTTAAATATCGCAATGGCTGACAAAATATTAGAGATGGTATAATGAATAGAACGGCATAAGGCTTCTTAAAGAGTTTTTGTTGTATGTTTCTTAAAATTGGAAGTTTAAAGATAATTTGCTGTGAAAGCCACTAAGAAGTAGTACAAAAATTATTTCCTTTTAACTTTTAACTACCATTAATACCATCGAACCAATAGGTCGCTGAAGAAGGATAGTATTAAATGTAATTGCATTTCTAGTTTCTTTTACGTGTTGAGCTAGATGTATGAAATTTGGCATATGGACTTTAAACCAAATTTGTAGATTTCTATCAGATTTCAAGCAAACTCTATTCGGAGGAAATCTGTCTGCTAAGTTGTTCGAATATAAATTATTAAGAAAGCAACTGCAAAAGAAATTTAGGTAGGTTAATAAAGGTTGATTTTTAGATTTAACATATACTTATAATGTTGATTATCAAATGCTGAGCCAAATCCAACAAGGTGTTATCCATCTGTCAGTTAAATTTGGTGTGAAATTTTGTGAGCATAAGTGTGGTTTTGTGTGAAATTTTCACTATAAAGATAAAAGGAAGAAAGCTAGACAGATAAAATTTAGTATATAGATTTAACATCTGTTCTGTAGATACATGTCAAATTTTGAGCTAAATCCGTCTACGGTTTATTTGTCTGTCTGTCCATTCAGAAACATATAAACGCGGTAATTAAAAAAAAGATTTAGATATATCTAATTTGGCATGATATTTTTTAAATACAAAAGCAGTTTTGGGTCAGACTTTTGTTTCAATCAGTTGAGAAAAACACATCCAAAAGACATTTTCGAACTTTGGATACTGTTAACGCATGTCAGATTCTAATCGCCAAATAATATAAATAAGGATTTAAAAGAGTGAAACAATGCTTCTTTGTACTGCTGTGGTGGAATTTGTGTGGGAAATGGTAGAAATAAAGAATGAAATTGGCTTCATAAATATTTATTTCACCCACCGAATGCTGATTTCGAGGAAAAATTTGAAGGTTTGTATTTGCTGTTTAATACAAATAACTGGAATAGTAATTATTAGTGGAAAATGAAATTCATTTAAGGGGTTATGAAATGCATTAAAACTTGTCAGATGCGATTATTTATGCATGATAATGGAAATATTTTTAAAGTGTTTATTTATTTTGCTTGACAGAATGCACATATCTCCCATTTCACTTAAAATGTATAAAAGTATAAAAAAATTGATCTTAAAAGTTAAAAATTTTACACGATAAATAATGCTACAATGAAATTTTAGAAAATGAAAGGAGATAAAATTATTTCCCACGTCTCAAGGCACAAAATTTATGTTGGATATAACGAATTATCTTTATAATTGTGTCGATATTTTTAACTTCTTTGTCAAAACTAGATATATCCGATTTGGGAGCATAAAATGTTTGAGAATATATCATAACCATAAGAAGTTTATTATCATATTTATTTATCAGTATTAAGCTATATCATTTATCTATTTGTTTAAATTTGATATAAAAGTCGTTTAGATAATCTTGGATTATTCATTTCAAGTACGTTGCGTCAGTTTGATATAGAATTTCACTGTAATTCTATTGGAATTATTTATGTCGGTTTATGAAAGTAAAACGAAAAATTTATTTACGAATAATTTTATGCTAATTCAGAGAAATATTATACAGTGCGGTTCTGTATTTTGTACTCATATTTTAAAAAATCATGTTTCGATTCAGCAAAAGATATTTTTGCTGACAAAAATGAGAGAAATACATTGTACAATGTACTAAATATTGCAAGGTTTCTATAATAATGTTAGTTATATGATTATCAAAATTTGGAGATTAGAAAAAATTTGCTGAAGGAAAGCTATTGACTGACCCCAAGGTACATAAATGTTTAATTACAAATCTTAGAAAATATTGTTCCTGACGAACCAGTTGGTTGCCGAAGGCGCCTTTCTCATATTTCACTACTTATTTATTTTTCCGGCCATCACAAAGATCTATAAACACAAAATGTAAAAACTTCGTTAAAGTTGTTAGTTTGTATTTTTTCACCAGTTACCGCGGTAGTCGTAGAAATAAACATATTTTTATTGTCTTGATATAATTTTATGAATTTGAAAATCTGTTTTAGAAAGAAAAATAGAATAATTTTAAAATGATGACAAGAAAATAATGCATTTTACGATGATAGTTTAAAAATGTTATAATATTTTGTTCTATAGATTCGAACTTTTTTTTTCAGTAACTTCGCTATTTTCTTAAAACACAATTATTTTCTCAAAAACTCTATGGCTAGGGAAAAGTTGAACTTTAATTTTAGTCCAATTTAAATTTCCTTCAAAAGTGACCATATTTTTTATGTCAATAATACACAACTTACATAAAAGGAATCTTTTCCTGGGATCCCTGTTATTTCTGGACTGCTTATGATTCAGTTATGCTTACAATCTATATATGTCTATCTATCTATCTATATATTGTTACGAAATTTCCACCGGGGTTCATTTGGATAGTGGAAGTGATAGGGTGTGGAGAACACTCAATCAGCAGACGGCACTAGAAAATAAAACAACAACGTTTATTTACACGAAGACACACAGGACAGCACAGAAGACGATTCTCTTCTCCCGAGAAGTGTAGCATACAACCAGAATCTACTGCAGACAGTAGCGCACAGCTCAGTTCAGCACGAGCTTGACTCCGCCGCTGCTCACCGTCGTTTCCGCCTACTCCGCTCTGTCGCTTACGACTCCTCCGCTCCGTCTTCGGATTTGACTTGCTTGCTCTGGCAGTTGCGGAGCCTTTTATAGGTCTCAGGAGGCGGGACTAGAAGCCTCTCAACCAATCCGGAACGTTCGAGGCGCATCTCGGTTCCTACTGGACGGATCGGGAAAATTCTCGAAGTTTCGGGTATTATCTATTTTCTCGCCAAAGTCGCCAAATGGTCGCCAGGTTTATCGCCAAGCTCTGAGACCTTCGACGCGCCACCTGGACGCCGTCTAGTACCGATGACTTTAAAACAGTCTTTCCGACGATGGGACCAACTATGCTGGGAAGCCGAATTGTAGGTTTGTAACAATATATATATTCTTCTTTTCAGGAGCCGTCCCATGCTTCTTTGGAACAGCCTCTTATGTCTCATTTGTATTCATGCGTCAAAGATAGTGCGTCAGAATGCTGATTAGTGAGTTTTATGCTAGCTCATGCCTAGAATTATATTTTATGACATCCGCCACACGTAGTTGATTTGAGCTTCGATTCTTCTTTCCATTGTTACCACCTCATCGAAGTAGCCTTTATCATAAATGCAGAGCCTGAATTTATACAAGGAATTTTAGAGTATTCGGTTATTATAAACATCTATCAGAAAATGGTAAGACTTTTTAGATTTGGATTACTTTGTTTAAAATAAACTTGAATGAACTTCTTGAAACTTTTTCAAAAGAAATATTTGCGCATTTGAAAAGAATAAATTGAAAATATTAAACGCAATGCGAATAAGCAAAATGGCAGTGTTTAAGTTTATTTGATCTACCGAATAAACGCAAGAAGAATACAGCATGTATTGTGAAACATTCATTTTTTTAAGAGAAAATTTATTGTAAGTGAAAACATCTCAAAATTACTTTATATTCCTTTGAGCGAAAATTATTTAAAAAAAAATCTCTGTATTGCAATAATTAATCTATTTTAAAAATTCGATATTCGTTATTTATATTTTATGGCTATAGCGTATAATAGCGTCGCCGTTTTATTTCATGAAAAAATTAAAGCTAAGCGCTCTTTGAAATAAATTTACAGCTAGAGGGAAAAAATATCGAAAACGAGTGGACTTTGTGGATTTACTGTAAATTTTTTCAAATGAATTTAAACTTGCATTTATAAAGATGATCTTTTATTTTTTAAAGTAATCTTTTATTTTTTCCCTGTTTTGAATTACTAAAGATCTCTTCACCAGTGCCTTTCTTCTTTTTAAATTTTATTCGGCTAACAGGATATAAATATATTGGTTCGTTTATAATTTATTCTAAAATCAGTAAATAATGAAATAGCAATTTTTCTTTTAATATTCGGAAAAGGATGCAGTGAGTAAAACGAGCTGAAACCAGATGATGTATTTATTACACCATTGTTTATGTGATTTTGTTATTTGTAATTTTGGTTTTTATTTAATTATTTTATTTGTATTTTTTATTGTTTGTAAACTTATTCATAGAGTAAAAATTAATACTGAACACAGATGGCGCAGTATGCTCTAAACCATATGTATCTTGTGAATGTCAGGGAAGCGCACTTAAGCATTTTTATTGTAAACACTTCAACCTGAGAGTTGGTGTGAAACTGGTGCAAGCAGGCACTGCTCGCTCTTTTGTTAGTGGCAAAAAGAATTATCCGTTCGCTCTTTGTTAGCGGCAATTTCTACTTTTAAATGTATATATTATGTGTTTTCTTATATATGAGTGATCCTCGTCCATGTGTGTTGTTATATGTGTGGGTGTGCGAAAATAAATAAAAAAAGAACAAGAAAGCATCTTTCCTTGGATTAAATACACACACCCAGCTACAACTATTTTGTTTACTTTCTCAGCTCTTCAGCGCAAAATAAAAAATCTTCTACAAAGAGCTTTCCAAAGAGCACTATAGAAATCAATGAAGAGCGCAATCACTTTGAAATAATAATACATTTATTCCTTTCCATTTCCTTAAAATATTTACATATGTATGTATCATGTGTTTTCATTTTTTCCAAAACAACTAAAAGTAGTGGGGAAAAAAAATCAGGAGTTGAGTTCGACCTGAACAGAAAATGTCACAATATTTTTTATACTCTCTGTGTAATTTTCTGAAAGCATTAACTAAGATTTTTTTCTTAATGTCACGGATTTTAAATTAGTTCACTCAACTACATATTTTTTAGTTTTTTTCATTCATTACATATTTACCGATCTAAAATCACTAATTTTGTGTGCCACAAACAAATCGAGAGCACATATTCTGGGCCTGAGACAAATTGACTGAAGGCGAGACTACATATTGCCAGGGCGTCAGAGTAATATGCAAAGCCATTCAACAAGTGAGCCACAATCAGGAATTCCAAGGGATGCTTTGGGATGTCCTCTCTTATTTAAATACAATCACAAGATACTTATTATTTTTGAAGAATTTTAAAATGCATATCCGAAATTCAAGAACATGTTAAAATTTTATCTTTGCTTGGGTATAGAGTGTTCATAAAATAACTTCACCATTTCTTATAATGATATGATAATAATATTCATATAATGATATTTTGAGCACGGAAGATACTAAAGAGCAGTTAATATTGGTTAATGGTTGAATTATATCTGATAAAATTATATCTGATTTGAAATTTTGAATCAAAGATAATGTCAATTAATTCATGGTTTGGGTCGCAATTCCATCCACAATCTCCTAAATGCAAAGTTAGGCCTATATTACACTCATTACAATATTTTACCTTTCTATCGTTTCTGTGTTCTTTTCGGTTAATCAACCATTCTTTGCCCGTGTTTATCTCCGTGTTTTACAGGTTACGTATGCACTTTTACTTCCTTTACGGATTAGCTATTCAGTAGATTTGAGAGAAGACATTCTTATGAAAATTTGAATGAATCCATTTAGAGAAAACCGGTTTATCCGGGTATTCAAATACAAATTAATATAACAACTATAAAATAAAAAAAAATACTAAGCAAAGAAAATTTGGAACATAGATATATCAAATTTTGTATCAAATCCGTCCGTACTTTATCATGCATCTACGCACGCGGCTTCAAAACTTTAATATGACAAGGTAAATGAAATGTCATTCAAAGTTTTCATCTGAAGTTTTCATTTTTAACAGTTTTTGAACCATATCTTTAAAAAGGATGTCCGTTGATCTACACTTTCACATGAATATATATACGATAATTCCAAAAACTGTATAACCTGAGTAAATAAAATTTGATACGTGATTTCGTTACTAAAATCTTGATTTTAAATCTGTCCGAAAAAAGATGCGCAAAATACATTTTAAAAATTAGAGCCCTCTTGGCATTCACAGCTTTGCCCAAGGTCCTCAATTTAAACGAGCGAAGAGAAGGGGACAGTAACATTGTTTAAAGAGTATGCGAGAAATTTTCGAGCAGGCAGTACTCAATAATTTATCCTTATAACTGAACTTCTTAAATATTATTGATATTCTTTGATTATGGAGTGAATTTTACTCTAAAGTGTATGACTAATTTTTAGGGTGTACCAGAAACACTTACACCTCCTTAATTAATAATTTCATAAACTAAAAATTGCACTATACATGTCCTAAGTCGTTCGTATATGCATTCGATTTTAAATGCCATTTTCACTCATTTCTACTGCCTACAAAATTAGACTGTGCTTTGATCCTACTTCGAAAAATCCACGATGCAATATTTATTGCTCTTTCGTTCATACCAAGGTTCTGCTATGTGACAAAAAACACAAAGAAACTACAATAAAAAACTAGTTGAATATTAAAGTTCACTCTTTAGCCTTGTAGATCATATATAAATATTCATAATATAATTGCGTTTTATAAGAAAGATATCAGATGGGGATCTTTTACTTCGTATTTGACTTTATTATTATTATTATTGGCATATCTAAAAAAAATTGAAATAAATCATAAAAAGGCAAAATTAAAAAGTTTGTAAAAGAAAAAAAAAAAAATTGAGATTCGTGAAGATGTGAAATTTGGTGGTTTTAAAATATTATAATATAATCACCGTGACCAATAATTTCCTAATAATTTCAGTATATACAATCGTTAAGAAATGTCGAGGTTTATTATACCTTATTATTAAATCAATTTAATTCAGATAATGTAATCGATTAGTGTTTAAAAATTTTGGTAGCCCGTCAGCCGCCGTTGAATTTAAAACAACAGCGTTGCCCGAGGAACACCACTTGGAGGTCGGCTACCAGAGTCCCTCGAGGCTGTCCTCTCACACACCGTTTTTTATCTCTCTGGACAGCCCCGGGAGGTCGAAGAGATCTCGACCTCCCTCGCGCATTCCTGAAAATGGGTCCTTCTTCTAGTCACAAATTCGGGTAAACAATAAGCAAATTGTCGTGCGTTGATGGTAAAAGGGGAAAACGGATCAACGCATCCACAAAAACCTAGCGCACTCGTGTACAGATTAATAATCTTATAATACGTAACCTATAACTAATCACCTATTCTTATAATTACCTTCACCTGGGAAATTTGTGAATGCTGCTTAATTTAATTTGGAAAGGGTAAATGCCGAATAAGTATTGTCGAAGTGCGCTAAGTGCCTCCTGGAAGGACTTTTAAGGGAAGCTGGCCCACATTCGTGTGAAGCTCGGGGAAACCAGGCAAAACCCGTAGCAGCCAACCCGGCAGAGAGTCGCCTTCAACAGTAGAGGACCCCCGCCTACCAGTCGGAAGAGCTTCGGCGCTCGGTCACTGGTGGGGCGCAAAGAAAGCGTTGGTGAGTGGGAGTGGACCAACGCTGCCACTTTATTTAAGTCACATATTTGGGAAGTTTTGTTTGTTGCAGATTCGAGAAGTTTTATTAAAATCACATATTAGGGTGTTACTGTCGCTCTTAATATTACAAATAAATGAATAAAGCTTGCAGATAAATTTTTTCCAAATGGCAGGAAATCTTTAAATTAGGAAACTGAAAAAAATTTTATGTTCAATCGAACAAAATTTTTAGGATAGTTATCATGTTTCTATCACTATTTCGATAGCCTTTATTTTTTTTATTTCTATTGATTTGAGAACTGCAGAAGTATATACATATAAATGGGGATTTTATATCATTTGAAAATTTCACTAATGCTGCCTTTCTTATTCCATTATAATTAGATGGTAGATCTTTTATTATGTACTTCTACTTTATATCCTAGAAATAGTTTTTAAGAGCTTTAATGAAAAATAGTCGAGTTTATTAAAGGTAGATAGAAATTATTAAATATTTTTTTTTTAAGTTTCTGATTTGAGAGCAATAGTAGTGCATCTTAACTTTAAACAATGAATATATTTTTTTTAGTCAGTAAGTAATAGTGATTCGTTTCGTTTTATTTTAATTTTACTCTTTATATCATTTAAAATTTTTGAAAAATTAGAAAAATATAAATTATTTACCTAGAAACCCAATACTAAAATCTATTTCACTTTTCGCAGTTCCAAATTTCATTTATGTCAGTATCTCAGCGGTAAAAAAAAAAAAAAATATTTTTAACCTTAAAATATAAGCCTTTAAAGGCTAGTCAGGGTGTTTTCTTTTTTTATCGTTAAATGGATAATTAAAAAGTTTAGTTTTTGCTGTTTGATGTAATTACTCGCCACCCTTGTTATTGTTGATTGCACAACATATTTTAGTGTTTAAGTATCCAACTGACTCAATATACTGGTCTTACTATGGTAGGAAGGGTAATTTGCTTCTACTAATTGATTAAGTACCAGGACTAGAATATAGATGATCGAATTAACTAATTTTTCCTCAGAAAAACATTTATTACGGAGCATTATGAAATGATTGAAAAATTTAAAAAACATACTTTGAAGGTATTCTGAATGGAGGCTTCTCTAATATTCAGAAATATTTGTTTTTAATTGGGCTTTTAAAAGATGAAATTTAAAATTCTGAAAATTGAAAATTTCTTTGCTATAAATGGGAAATATCTCTTGAATCTCCGCTAATAAAAGGAAAATTCGTTTGATAAACAATATTTTTAAGTTAAAAAAGTTTCTGTGATTGATTTTGCATTTACTGTTAAGTTGTTGCTGCTCGTATGATGTAACAACTAAAATTATTAATCCCATTGTTATTCACTTTAATTGCTGTTGTAATTTCTTTCTCAATTATGTTGTATTACACATTATTTTTAAATCTTACTTTCAGAATTTGAATGATCTTTTTCTGTTTTTTTGCTGTCTTCACTCTTTTTCGTCTATAAATAAATCCAGAATCTACGTTTTAAACTTTAAAGTATCAAATAAGGCTTTGCGACAAGATTAAGGAAACATCACCAAAAGTGCAAATGCTCGCCAAACGTCCTCTTCTGTTTTCGTAGAAATGCTGATTTTTATTTTTTAAAAAATTTAAGTAAGAGTTAGAGATTTCGAGAATGCTGTATTTGACGAGTTATGGTACAAAAAATGTATGTTTACTGTACCGTGCTTCAAGTCTTACAGAATTGACATTCATGTCTAATATGTAGCAAAAATACTTTATATACTCTTTGAAATTATAACGTCTAAGTGATAAATGTTTTCTGTATGCTTAAATATAATTTTGGTCTGTTTCAATGCGCATTTATAATAAGATCTCGATTAAAAGTGAAAAGTAATGAGCAGTGTTTTCAATACTTCATCCTCTATATCCTATTTCTCAATTCAAAATAAATAATCTTAATAGTGTTTATTTTTCACGGATTTCCTAAAAATCGCTTTGGGATTAATGAAAATGAGTAAATTATTTCCTTTTTAAAATGTTGCATATCCGTGTTCTTTACTTCCTTCCACAATTCGAATAGAATCATTGCCACTGACGGGATATCTCATCCTACAAAAAAAAAAAAAACTCCTTCAAAAGACTTCATTTCGCATGATTTTGTTTCACATGATAATTAAAATGAATTGGAAAAAAAATTTTGGTACTTTTCCATTTCATCGTATTAGACGGCAAAGTAGCCAAAAAGGATGCAACTGATGCCAAACATAATATCCCCGCTGACAATAGTATTATTATAAATTTGTGTTTCTACCGTATGTTGGCGCCAATGAAATCTGCTTTTTGTGATTTACGCAGGAGAATTTTATAGATGATAAAAACATGTCTGTTAAAGGAGATCAATTTTTTTTTTTACATGTATAGATTTTCTAGTACGAGCACTGTTACTA
>JAPMOR010082747.1:237060-253450 GCA_026543865.1 Argiope aurantia | reverse complement strand
AAATGGAATAATTACCGTTTTCTAATGTTTTTAGAAGAATATTTCGATTATTGAATTATTTTCAAAAATGATTTCTTATTAAAAAATTTAAATGCAGAAATTCGACATTATTTATTTACTTTATTTTAATAATCATTTTATAAAAAGATCTCGTAATTTTATGGAAGTCTTTTATATTAAATATGTAGCAAATTTTAAGTCATTCAAATTATTTTAATAGTCTACTTTATAGTCTCTTGATGGCACTCTTTTCATATGTAGATTTCTTTCATTTTCTTTAGAATAATCAATTGACAGCTGACACGTTTTTGTTTGAATACCTCAATTATTTTGAGTAGAATTTTTTTTATAAATGTAATATGTTCTACGATATATTGAAATATTTTCTCGTATGGATCAAATTTTTTTTAAAAATTACTTTTTACGCTTTTATAGCATTTTTTTTTCTGTGATATTATATCGTATTGCAATAATTTTATTTTCTATTATTTACAGAAAAAGAAACTTAAAGCAACTCAAAAATTAAAAGGATATTAATGGTTAAATTTACTGATTTTTTTTCTAACAAAAGTTATTGCCTTGATATATTTTTAAATGCCTTAAAAATTATTAAATCTTTAAAACAAATCAAGCAATAACTATCCATAGCTAGCAAAGAAAGTGTAAATTTTTGTATAAGATATGCATTTTGCCAATCATTAAAGCTAATATTTCTTCAATAGGAAGAACAATATTATTAGTTATTTATACAAATTTCTCAAATAAAATAAAATATGAATATTTTTTTAAAAAATCTAAGTTAATTAAGTGCCAGTGTTTCATTCGGAAATACGTAATAAAACAATAAGAAACAAATAGAATTAATAACGAAAAGTGATTTCTCTAGTAATTCTTTGTAAAATACAGAACACTCCAACTCAAAAGAATACGAAGGTAGAAAGAAAAATCCGAATAAAATAGTCAGTTATTTTCAAGTAAGTCCAATGAAAAAATAACATTTTTTTATAAAGGCAATTACAAATTTTTGAAAAGTAGTAAAATATAAATGAATCTTTTATTTTAAAAAAATATTTCTTAAGATAGTTTCATCTCTTGCAAAACATAAAAGAATAAATAGGTTTTAAAAAAGTTCTTTTTAAAACTTTTCTTTACAAAATTTGAATTAAAAAAAAACATGAAATGAATTGTTTGAAGAATGTTGGTAATTTATCTAAACAAACTTTTACTCTATTGCTTTCCTGAATGTTCTTTGTAGCAATATTCATTGGAGCCGTGCAGGATAAATAATACTTACTCAATAAAATGAAATAGATAATGATTTATCTACCAGGCATCTTGCAAGTTTACCTTAAGAATCGTTTGCTACACGCCACCGATAGATATTCCTAACGAACGAGTCATCAACGTTTCTGCCACGACCGAGCGATGAATCAATCAAAGTATCCAGCGCAATTATGCATACCCAAAAGGCGATTTCCAGAATAAATTATCATCCCTCTCCCTCCTCTAAAACACCCATCCTTCAATAATCGAACATATTCTTAGACCCCCACCCCTCCTCGTCCCTTCGATTTTCCCTAAACGTAGGAATTACTAGCCCTCAGGCGAGCCAAATGAGAAATCTTTCGGACTCGGTCGTTTGTGTTAAAATTCCGGGATGTACGGAATATGGTCAAAATAAACGGAACCGTTAAAGTCAGCTCCGTCCTGTCCTTATCCGAATGGTGTTACATTCAGCATCAGTTTAAACGCAACCCTAAATTAGTTTGGGTCCTGATTCGAGGAGGTTTCGCGCATTAAAAGGCTATTACGCGCGACAGGCGAAAAGGTTTGATGGCTGCAACCGTGCTCCTTTACGAATCGCGCTTTCCTTTTGAGAACGAACGTGCGGATTTCGAGAAAAGGAGTCGCGCCTTTGGATTTCTTTCTGTGAGGCGATGCGAGCGCCATCTGATTTTTTAAATCGCCATTAAATTTCGACTACAAGATGGCCGCTTCAAGTTTTGTTGTTACAACGTAATTTTGGTATTAAAAAATTCATGTTTACTTGATAGATGTTGCAAGATTTTGGAAGAGGAATATCTTTTAGTTTTGTTTTTAAAGAAAAAAACAATTTATTTTCTTAGAAATTTGAAAAAATTCTAAGTATAAAGTAAGAAGCATTGCATTTTCTTTTTTAATTCATGTTTGTTTGCATTAATGTTTTATTTCAATTTCCTGCCAAACGCAGAAAATTAAAAAAAATTCTAAAGGTTTTGAGAAAAATAAAATTTGAATTAAAGACATGATGTTTTTTTTGGTAAAAATGCAAATGAGCGAAGTCATAAAATATGTTACAATGGTAATCCAACAGAACTTTCCAAAGAAATTAAAAAACACAAACTATGTGCAGATTAGTATTAGAAATAAGCTATTGAAAGCATATTAGTCTTTCAGCTTTAAATGGAATCAAAACGTTTTTTGTTTTCTTTTTTTTATTGAAAAAATATAGATTCATAAAATCTTATTTTCGACTGACTCCTAAGATTTACGAAATAATAAAAATTAACAAAATTTATGAGGCGTAAAACATTCATTAATTCTGCAAAAAAATGTATAAATTCTCTAAAAAGTCACCAAATTAGAAAAAAATAAAGGTAACTACATTTCTTAACAAATAATGATAACATTTGAGTGCTAATTGTTTAAAATATTTCAGCATAAATAAAGTTAGAATATAAATTTTGGCAAATATGTTAAAGAAAATAGTTGTTTCTCACCATAAATAGTATTTTTTTCGGTCGTTTATAAAAGCATCGAAAGAATAATTATCCACAGAATAAAAAAATTGTACTAAAAATAAAGAATAGTTCGTCATTTCTAAAATGTTTCCTTATTTATATAATATAATATTTTCTACTTTACATTAATTTAATCACGCAAACTAAATAGTAAAGAAAAATTTAGATCTATTTATTAAATTATTTTCCATTAAACATTAATTAATGCCTAAGAATTTATAATTTTAAGATAAAATACTTTATATTGACTGAACTGTGAAGGGTATATATTGAAATAAAAAAAATAATAAAGAACGCCTACTACAAAAAGGAAACTAGAAAAACTGAGCAATGCAAATGAGTTGAATTACAATTAAATATTAATGATGTGACTTTTACTTCTAGTTGCAGTTACAGGAAAAACTTAATAAATCTAAATATTAAGTATTTATTATTCTAATATACCTTGTACTTAAAAATAGAATAAATTTCTGATTTTTTTTCTCTGACAAAAGAAATGTATTTTATGATATCAATGAGGTACCATTTGCAGCAAAAAAAGGGAGTAAATTTTATCTGTTAGCAATTCAAAATGCCTTTTTTTTTTAGTTTTTAGGTACATTAACCCAATTTTCTGCGCTATGTTCTTGTTTCTTAAATACTGAACATAAATTTAATATTAGGAGCACCTTTTTGTGTGATGAATAATTTTAAAATTATAATTTCTTAAATTGACAAAGTTATTAATTAACATATTAACATTGTTATATAGACTTAATTTGTAAAATTCAGATCAAAATATTATGAGACAATGGATTTTTATTTCTTTTGTTTTCGCAAGCAATTTGTAACATATTCTTGTGACCTTAATTTTTCAGTATTGTTAGTTTTGCTGAGTTTCTGTTTGAAAATAAAATGGTTTAATCAAATAAAAGAACATTTACACAAAAATTATCTCAATTTTAATATTAAAGAATTCGTTTCATGCTGAAATAAGTATAACTTCATGTTAGATTTTTTTAAAAATAATTTTAGTTAATTTTAAATAGTCTATTTTGGGTATTGAAGAAATCTCAGTATGATACACTCAATCTTAAAGCATTGGCTTAGATCCAAATTTTCATTAAAATTTGGATTAAAATTTTTTAAATATATGCATAGAGAGTGTATATCGAGAACATCAGAAAGACGTCAAGAGAGAAAGAGAGAGAGAGAGAGATTCGCGCTTGTTATCCGAAATATTGTGGCTTAACATAATGGAATGGGAATAATGTTTGTGGCCTAAATCGCTTGTTTTGCTTTCGCCTGGCTTGATTGTATCAGCCGTTTCATTCTGTAAGTGATGAATTTTACAAAACACTATTTACAGAGAGAATAAAAATCTGCAAATATAATCATGCAAAAAAAAAAGTATCCACTGTTTTTAAATATGTTAAAGATTTAGAAATAAACTGAAAATCCAGCATTTATTTTTGTTTAGTCTTACAAGTATATTATTTAAAGCATTCAAATATTTTAAATATGTAAATCGATTATTCACAATAATGCTATTTTATTATAAGCATTTATATATGTATACAAAATATTATTACAAATGTGTGTTTAAAACTAATTTTGAAAAAAAAAATTATTAAAATCGAAGAGCAATTTACAAGAATAAAAAAATTAAAAGCTAATTTTTGAAATCTAAAGTTGTGTAAAAAATGATTTTTATGCGATAATAATTTCTTATGTTATTGAGGGAAAATGTAAAAAAATTCATTAGTTTTTAATTAATTGAAAATAAAATTACCAGTTCTTATTGAGTTTCAATTACTTAAAAAGTAAGTACTTTCCGAATTTAGTAGCTCTAATTCTGTAATAGTTTTTCCTGTAGAGTGTTTAGAACGATTTTTTTCCAATATATGAAGCATCAAATAATATATAGAGAGTATCCAAACTTAACGTAAAACACACACATATATATAAGCTTTTGTGTTTATTTAAATCCTAATTGTGTTTCTTTACATATAAAAATATAAAATACAATTATATGTGAATATGTGATAAGGCGTTATATATTTTTTTGAGAGTGTAGAAATCAGAAAAAGAAATTTAGTTATCACATTAGGCTAGACGAATAAATCCTTTTTTTTAAATTTTAAGATGGGTTAAAAAATCATTTCTTTTTTATATTACAACTTTCGAAGTTATGATTAGAATACAATAGAAGGGGGAAAAACAAATGAAAAATAAACCATTTCAAATAATTTTGTAAAATTTTTTTTATTGTTTGTAATCTAGAACTTATGGGCCTAAATCTTTTTTGATCACTCATCATGAGTCATAGATTTATTTAGAACTGTAAACGAATAAGAACTCAAAAATAAAGAATAAGAAATAATTCGTAGGAATTAAGTTTTATTTTTCTAAGAATTGAGTCTTATTATTGAGTAAGAATTAAGTCTTCATGTCTTCGTAAGAATAAGAAGTCGAAACCAGAACTTCGCTCCTTAATAGCCTTCTATAATTGACAACCCTCTGATTTTTTTTCTTTCGTATTTCTAGTAATAAGGATTTGAGGAAGTTATTTCTTAAGAGCAATAACATATAAATGCTTATAATTCTATCAAAAATACGTTGTATTTCACAATAATATAACGCTTTAGACTGATATATTTTCTGTAAATTATATAATCTAAAAATTATTTAGGAGGTTCTGAAGGAAAACCATTAGACCGAGATCTTCTTAATTTAACATATCATTTTTTTCTTGGGTAATAGTTGCTTAGTAAGAAAAAGTTTTGTTAAATTTTCATTATATTTTTAATTAGTTAAAACTTTAATTAACTAACTAAAAACTAATTAATTAACTAAAAATTAACTAAGAAAACTTTTTCCAGGATTATACTAGATCGTGATAAAAGGCTTTCAGTGCTACCAATTTTATTTCAGCGAAATTTTATTGTTTTAATTTAACCAAAATTAATAATTTAATTTTCAAAGTTTATTATAAACGGTTGTAGTTACTGATTTTAACTATTTATTTGCAATTTCTCAGTAGTACACTGATTGTAAAATCGGCTTTCACTATAAAAGATTTTTCAAAAAAAAATAATAAAAGTACTTTTTAAAAATATTTTATTTTCAAAGACTTGCATGCTTTTGTTTCAAATTTAATTGAAATAACTCGATTTTCAATAAATTTGATATAATTTTATGGATTTGTTAACTAGATTTAGATATAGTTTTAACATGTATTAAAGGCTGAATTATTAATATATAATGTATCGATTTTTTTTCCCATCTTGCACAAAAATGGTAGTTTTTAAATCTCAAGACTGAAAATATTAAAAATAATATATTATAATGCGAAATGCCAAGTTTTAGTATATGAAATTAAATTTTTTTTAATATCTTAGTGATTTACACAATACATTCCAATTTATTTTTGTTTCTTTTTCATCCAAAAATTTTTATATTCATTCGATGTTAGATCTTAATGTGAAGCGTTTAAAAAAATCCAACACAAGGATATTTTAGCAATGGAAACGAATTATTACAATCTAATATTTTAATTTTTATAAGAATTTCAATTACAATTATGAAATTAGTTTCAATTGCATAGGATGACGGACCGATTACTAATATATTTTTTATTTAGATAAAAAAAAATTAATACTTTTAATTTATGCTAAATCGAGAGCAACAACTGCAAATGATGTATTTATGTAGACATTTTATACATATTATCAAATACACATAATACAAGGTTATCAAATATACTTGTACATAAGTTTTGTAAAATCTTTCAAATACTATCACTAATATTTTACATTTATTAATTACGAAAACAGAAATTAAAATGCGAATTGAGATAATGCAAATTCAATTTGTACTCCCTCAATAGAAAATTCAAGATTTTTTTGACTTTTTATTCAAGTACTACAGAAGTGCTAAATCAAAATAGAGGTTATTTTTAGACTCGTTATGTAAATCAATATTTAAAATGAGCTTGTATTTTTCAAGTTTTCCATCGGCACGGTAATAAAATTGAATAAAATAATAAATAATTTTTTAAAAAACCATGCGATTTCTTATGGTATAATCTTGTGCTTTGAATCAATTTTTTTTCTTAGTTTTATTAAAAAAAATATATATTAGTGTGAATTATTCTTGTGAATAAAAAAAATTTTTTTTTCTTTCTTTTGTATATAAAGCGGATTCGTCGTGTATCGTGATCATGCATTAAATTCATTCAAAAATAATTTTCATCAACTTTAAAATCATTTAAACATTTATCAACTTTTAAATATTTCTAATGATTTTAAAGGCTGATTTTATAATTTTTGAATGAAAATTTTCAGTCTAAGAAATCATATAAACGAATATCTATTTCGGTAGAAATGAATGATGAGATGCTTTCATTTTTTAAAAGAATTAAATCACAAATATAAGGCCAATTTTAAATAAAATATGAATTTCATTATTTTGGATTTGAAAAAAAATAATAAATCAAGATAAAATCCTTTAACAGTTTCAGTGAAAGAATTGCGAGAGTGAATTGAAAATTGTTTTTAAGAAATAATTTCTTTTTATTCATTAAATAAAAACCTCTAAATAATTAATTTAATATAAATCCCTAACAATTAATGTTAGTTTTCGAAAAATTAGAATTATTTTTATAATCAAAAAACTATTTTAATATGAATCTCATCTGTAAAAACTTTTACTGTTTTGTATTCAATATATAAAAATCTATTAAATATACCGAGCATTTTAATGTTGATTCGAAGAAGAACCAAGCAATTTTTATATTAGAAAGATTTTTTAATTTTAAAATCACATAAAATTTTTATATTATCTATACTTATATAAAACTGTATGTGTGTGTGTGTGTGTGTGTTGGCGCTCTACAGGCCAGCTACCAGATTTGATACATGTATACCTTGGAGGTCGAGAATGTGCACCTAAGGTGCCGTTTTTTGAATTTTTAATTAGAATTTTAATTATTAATTAAAAACTAACTTTCCCGCCAAAAAATCTTCATTTTTCTCCACCGCCAAATGAGTAAGGCTTTTTTTTCCCCAACACTAATGAGGCTATGGTTAACATTTTTTGGCCGATTATTCTGTTCATTTTCTTAATGTTTGGTAAATTTAAAATTAAACATCGTTAATTAATCGATCTTTCAGATTCATTCTGAAGTACTTTTGAATTAAAATAACACAGAATAAAGGAAATTAAAAATTTCTAATCTGCATAGCGTTACCTCAACTGGTATAGAAAAATTCACGCATTTGCGTTACCGTAACTGGCGTTGAAAATTCACGCATGCGCATTGTGTTCTGATTGTTGACAACGGATTTTCAACGGATGTGGACTTGATTTAAATTATTTTTAGGTTAGTTGTGTGCTTTTGTAATTAAATTGTATTTATATTAGTTAGATATTTTTTCTATATGCTTATAGTTTTAGTATATCGTTTTTTAAGTAGTTTATTTTTACCTGTTTCCGGCCGATTATTTTAAATGATTCTGCTTATTTTCTTAGTGTTTGATGCATTTAAAACTGAACATTGTTAATTAATCGATCTGTTCATGATGAATCTGAGAAAATTTTGTTGAAAATTTCTTGAGATATTACATAAATTAAGATATATATTCTTTAGTGCCCATAAAGTTTAGACGCTCAGTGACTCTGTTTTCAGTAATCATATTATAAAAAAATGCTTTGTTTCAGTAAAAAATATTATTATATTAATTGCAGATTCATTCTTTCCACTTTAATTTAAAGCATAAATTCTACGGGAGCTAACAGAGACTTAGAGAGATACATATAACGTTATGACTGAAGGCCTTTATAATATTATGAGTGAATTATATGACTCTCAAAATTTGAAGTTTTAAAATATTTTGATAAAGAAGTTATTAAATTTGGAATTGCATAAAATATTTAATTATTAAAATTTTAAAGAACATTAAGATTGGCGAACCGACTGGTCGCCAAAGGCGGCTAATTCATAATAAAGCTGAATTGAATTTACAAATTGAAAAATTGAAATATATGATTTTCTATACTCATAAATATTAAAAAAACTCCATGAACTTGGTGATTTTTTTAAAAATGTACAGTTTAAATTACTTTAAAGTAACAACTAATAAAAGATACATTTTCCTAGCATTCTAAGACATTATGAATTGAATAAACGGAAATTAAGATTATAGAAATTCCAGTGAAAAAATATTTTATATAAAAACATTTTCATAAAGCTTTCACGCTAAAAATAGATTTAAATATCATTAAAAAAAGTTAAACAGGCATATTTTTAAAGCAAAAAAAAAAAAAAAAAATTTAAACAATTATTATAAAATTATTTTAAATTATCTTATTATATCTTCAACAAGACACTTGGTTTCTTTCTAAAAGATTATTTTCTAGATTTTACGAAAAATTTTCTAAAGCCTATTTAAATATGCAAGCAATGAAATTTCTTTTTTTAATAAAAAATGTAACTATTAAAATGGAAGAAAATCTTTCAAAGCCAAATTTAATAATAAAATTTAAATAAAATGTGATAAATGAATTCTTTCTTGGTAAGTAACTGATTATTTTATATTATTTTTTTAAATATAAATATCATTAAACACTCAAATTCAGATATATTTATGCAAAAATATAAACTTATTTATTAAAAGAAAAAAAATAATTTCTTAATTTTTTATACAAAATGTTTCATTTTTTGTTTTAGACTTAAGAAAAAAAATAAAATGAAATAAATTAATGATTACTATTTGAATCAATAAATTTCTATAATAATTGACTCAAATTCAGATATATTTATGTAAAAATATAAACATATTTATTAAAAGAAAAGAATTCATTAACTTTTATATCAAATATTTCATTATTTTTTATGCTAACATATTTTAGAAAAAAAATTATAAATGAAATGAAATAAATTAATAATTACTATTTGGACAAATAAATTCCTGTAGCAATTGACAATTGAATAAAAAATAAATAAGTATACTAAATGCTTTTAGTACAAATCAATACAGCAAAAGACCTACTTACCATAATATGGAATGAAAACAATGTAAAAAAAACTATAATTAACATCCTGACCATATACTATCAATCAGTCATGTTTTCATGACTTGACGTTGACAGTCATAGAGATTAACGTAAAATTATCAATTTTAGAGCAGCACCTACTTTTCCGAGTGCAAAGGATATTCGCCGAGACACACGGTGTCGTTTTTCTCTCAAAATAATGAATAATTCAGATGGCTTGTAGATTGAGTTTCGCGTGAAATCTGCGAGTTTTATCGACGTGATCTGCCTTTCTCCTTTTTCTAAGAGCAATAAAAAGTTCCTTTTACGCGACCAACCCTAGCCCTATTAAAATGTTTGAGCAGGTGTAAATGAGAGGCGGTCACGTGATCCGGGAAAATTAATTCTCTATTTTCAAAATATATCGTTTGGCCTTCATAATTTTGTTTTTATTTTTCATTTTCAATTCATCGAAATAATCACGTATAAAAATTGAACGCAGCCCAATCGTTTTATTTTATTTTTTCTTTAAATAAATAATCAGCTGCTTTGTAAGATAAATCATAACCGGTCTTTGATCCGATCTAGTTTCAATAAACCTATGAATTGAAACAAAAAAACTCGCATGAAAAACTGCCAAGAACGACTGGTATGACATAAAACTTACTACACTATTATTATTAATTTTCATTTTTCGAGCAGAAGTTTGAATAAAATTATTATTACTTAAAATATCGTATATTCATTAAATAATACACTCAACAATTTAATTTTTATAATTATTTTGCATTCTGCAGTTGAAAAGAAAAGAACGTAATACTTTAGCATAACTTCTGGCAACGTGAAATCAAATGATGTGAAATTTTTTCTTGTGACGTCATCTACATGAATTCACTTCACTACATACTTAATATCGTGATATACAGTCTGCGTAGAAAAATAACAACCATGATATTATACATAATAAATTTTAGATTTTTACAAATAGAATAAATACTTTTAATACACTTTACAATGTCAAAAAACTAACAAATGAATATTAAGATTAACTAACTAATATTTAAAAAAACTAATAATTTCATCCATGTGGTTTTAATATATATGTATAAATACTTCGAATATCTGGAAAATAGAAAAAAAAATTACTAGCTAAATCTTAAAAAATTAATAAAATTAATCAAGTGCTTATTGAATTTTAAAAGTGCTTTTATTTTTATTAGATTTATTCTGTAAACTGGCATCTGTCAATTACAATCGAATTTTCTATATATTAAATTTGAGAATTTCTAGGAAAAAAAATCAATTTTTAAAAATTTCGAAAAATGGAAATTTTAATATATAAAAATGTATATTACTAATTTTTTAGCATTTTCTTGCTAAAAAAATTATGCATAGTTGATTTATTAAGTACGAAGAAGATTCTTTTTCGCTATATGCTTTCTCTCCTGCTTTCTTTCTTGATTTTCCAAGGAATTTCTTCTATGACTATATTTAGCAAAATTAACTTTATTGTAGAAGGTAAGACACCATTATCTCATGCATGATTATAGCTGTTGAAGTGCCTTAATTGAATTAAATATATTACTTAAAAAAGTATAAATAATTTTTTCTAAATTTTTCAACATAAACTAACATTTACCGAATGTGCATTATAATAAGCAAAGAGCCCAGAAAAAATTATTCAACAAAGCATAGAAAAAAGGAATGTTTTATTTAAAATATTTCTTTTTACACGAATTTTTATGGCTGCTGAAAAATTCAATAAATTTCATCAAAAATTAGCTAAGAAATGTCTTTTACTTCATTGAGAATCAACATTTTATTTCCCAGAGATATTGGAAGGCACAAAAAGCTTGGTTTTTTTTCAATTTCTGTTATCTGAAAAGAAAGGGAAAAAAGGAGCAATTTCAGTAAACATTAGAGAATATTTTAACATGCGTTATTCAAAGCAAATTTCTTTTTGCTTATACAAAATTAGAAATTTAAAAAAATCTTACTGTTTAAAATGATGTCATACTTATGAAATTAATTTCTTAAAGATAATAAAATTCGCTGTATCGAACAGACAAAAGAAGGAAGATTTCACGGACAAAAAATATGAGGAATTTAAAACTTAATAATTTTTCTGGTTCGTCAGTTAATCACTCCTGTAACTACATGAGTACAAAATAAAAAATTCACTTAATCTTTGACCCTTAAGACTTTTTTCTTTCATTTTTCCTATTTTAAATCACCATTTATACAAAACTGACAAATAAATGCAAAACATTTTATATATATATATATTACATAGTATAGAACAAGATTGAAACAAAAAGATTAAGTTTTATTCTTGGAATGTTTAATTATTTATGAGTATATGGCACCATATAACAATCTAATTGGCGAAAATCTTTTTTAAAAGATGCAATCATTTAATTTTTATATAAGAGAAAAAAAAACTATTTCTAAAGGAAAACTTGCAAACACCTATTATTATTTGTCTGTCAATTTTCAATGTAAATCCATTCTTTATTATACCTTCTATGAATTGTCGGAAAATTAGCGAAAAAGGAGAGAGGAATTATTTTTAGAATATTTATTTTTGTTAAAAATTTAAATTATTTTTTGAAAGTTCAGCTGTAATGTCTTTGATTTCGCAATATTTAATCTATTTATTTATAATATCAAAATTGTACAATACTAATGATAGATTTTACTTGGTGTTGACATTGCTTCCTATTCTTGTTTGCATACCAGTTTCATTAAAACAACTTTATCTTAAATATATGTTAGAAAAATCTAGGAAAAATTCTTGTAGTTCTCTTCGAGAATTGAAGAAACTATAAATAATATAGATTAACCATTTTATGTGCATTAACAACGACTTTATCTCAATGATATAAAAGGATATAATAGGGAAAACTCTTTTAATACAATTTGAGAATTGGAGAAACTCCAAATAATATGTATTAACAACAATTTTATCTCGATATGCTAGGACATTCTAGGAAAAACTCTTATAGTACACTTCGAGAATCGGTGAAACTCCAAATAATATATATGAACAACTTTATATGTATTAATACAACTTTATCTTAATTATATACTGGGACAGTAAGAAAAACTCTTGTAGTACACTTCGAAAAATGGAGAAACTCCAAATAATATGTATTAACACTTTATTACCTTTATCTCAATAATATGCTAGACTTTCTAGGAAAAATTCTTATAGTACACTTCGAGAATTAGAGAAACTCCAAATATGTATTAACAACTTTATATGAATCAACAACAACTTTATCTCAATGATATGCAAGGACATACAAGGGAAAACTTTTGTAGCACACTTCGAGAATTGGAGAAACTACAAATAATACATATTAAAAACTATTTTATCTCAATGATACGCTAGGACATTCTAGGAAAAACTCTTATACTTACCCACTTTGAGAATTGGAGAAATTCCAAATAATTTATATTAAAATTGCGAATTTTTGAAAGCAAAATTCAAATCTCTTAGATTAGGAATATCGCAATGCAATAAAGGGATAACTGCTTCATTAGCGGTCTTCCACATAGGCGCTAGAAGCGTTCATCACGCGCTTCAATATCCTGGGAGTTCCGAACAATCTATTCGACGTATATTGCAGTGTTAAGTTGATAGCGAATTTCTGACCTAGACATAGGGGAGGGGTCTCAAATGAATCTCGCACCTGCAGCACTTATATTGTCACATCCCCACACCTCCGATTAGCACTGGCTCAAACATGGAGTAGAGTAAAGCACCATGACTTTAAAAACTGTTGAGATATAAATGGAACTATATACTATATAATGGAATTATTACTATTTTCACTTAGTTAGCTTAGTTGAATATTTGGTTATATCAAAATGTCGAATAAAATATACGTCAACGTCTTGTGACGACAGGCAATAATCACATACAACAATTTGAGAATAGTTATCGCTAATCTACATAAGTTGCTTTGCATCTATAAAATATTCCAGCAAATTTGACAAAAAACATTTTGATCATCATTTGTATCAACATTTGATATCAATATTAACATCTTGTTTGAATCAACTCGAGAGTTATTTTATTTTAGCCTTCGTAATTTTAACGAAAGATTTTCTCTCAAATGATGATTTCTATAGAAAGAAATATCAAATTTAAAAGAGAACACTCTAGAATGCCGTGTAGTTTCACATAATGAAACTCATAAAACTAATGGCTAAAAATAAGCACTTTAATTAATGATTTAATGATTTACGCAAGCGCTATCATTTGATGATTATATAGCACTATATTTCACAGAGTTTAATTTTTCTAATTTAACTGTCTAATGTGAAACTATAGTATCTAATAAAAATTCCACGGCGGAATCAAATATTTATTCAGTTGTATTTTGTTAACATCCCCTTCTTGAGTGTATATAAATACTGAACACTTTCCTGTGCTCTTTTATTCTGCATCACTGTGATAAGCATATCACTTTGATTCTTGGTAATGATTTAACAAAAGTATAATCCTAATCGAAAGTTTCTAGTCTAAAGATTTCCTAATCTAAAAGTTGAGTATTTTGCCTAATAATAAAGAAAAGAAAAATAAACATTCTGGCATATTTATTGAAAATGCAATTATTAAACAGAAAAGAACTAAAGTACTTCTCGTCACGTGAAACCTTCATTTTTTCCACTCCTCTCAAATTAAGTACTCCAATTTTCACTGTTTGGCGATAAAACTGCCTTACTCCTTGGCATCATAAGTTGCATTAAATTTTTCATTTTCCCAAAAATTCAGTAATCGTGCCATTTCTAAAGCTTAAAATGAGCATCACTTGCCTTTCGTGCCCTTCTTTCTCTTTTTCGGGTGTTTTTTAGTGATAAATGTCCATTTCCGTTCGATATCCTAGAAATATCTATTGTTTGGACTTGATTAAGAAACTTTCTGAAGATTTTAACTAAATATTTAATGCATTTCTAATAATATGTCGTAAAAACAATAAACTGATTTCAGGATTTCAATGCTATCCAGCTCTTTTAAAATGATAACTATACACAGAAAAAAACGGTTTCATGATATATATAATTTAAGATATTATATTGGTATTCAAAAATATCTATTTCTCTACTATGTTGTTGTATAAAAGATGTCATAGAACATATTCAACCCGATACATATTGTGCTATGCCAGGAAATAATAGAAATCTTAGATAATTTCCAAGGAAAATTTCAAGCACAATACAATTAAAAGTCAGAAGCAACTTTGAAAATCCTGTAACTTAGAAACGAGAGAAGAAAGATTAATCTGGTTTGTTTAAAAAGAATGGAAATGAAACTGGTGTTTTTATCACAAAACCTGTGAATTTACTGTTTTCATTTTTAACACTATAAGGCTACCCTGGTGGAGACTGATACATAATATAAGACAGGGAAGGAAGAGAACGTCTACAGATATGCAAAGTATAGAACCCTCCTACTTAAGGAACATGTAGATATAGATATGAATACCACAATATATCCCTGATTGCAGAATTTTGTTCCCTTCAAGAACACAAGAAAATCAGAAATCATAAGCACTGTTTGTTCTGTCAAATTATTAGAAATGCCGCTGAATGCTACGAAAAATTTTGCACATTGCAACACTTTACTCGCAAGCACACGTAAATTAATCTTTCAATGCTTCAGAGCTTAATTTCCTTTCGTTTCTGATATAAATGATATTTTGTCATATTTTCCTGAGCCTCGTTGGCCTGGTGGTAAGGTAGCGACATCAGAACCGGAGGGTTTCAGGTTCGTGCCCCGATTAAACTGAAGAATTGTCGTGTATGCGGGTCTGGTGCACGTTAAATTAAACGGGCTAAACGTTCTCCCACTGGTGTGGTGCAGAGAGTGAGTCCCAGCTCAAGTGTTGTCCCCGTCGTCTGACCGCGGTTCAAAATTACGAGGTCCGTCCCAAAATATCCCTAATGTTGCTTTAAAACGGGATGTTAATATTACTAATTGTCATCTTTTCCATTTTATCATCTTTCTTTTGGGTACTATTGATTTTTAAAGCCTCTGAATTATCTCCTATTAGCACTTAGGTAGCTAATTTGATAATGAATCTTCAATAGATGAAGATCTTTAAACTGGGATGTTGTTATAACATAATCAACAATTTAAAAAAGGAGATACGCCCAAAAAAATTGGAAAAATCAGATTATTTTTTTTAACTAGAAACGTGTTATCATATAAGTATGCAATGTTAGCTGTAAAAAAGAAACAAAAACCACTAAGTATGCCATGTAAAGAATATAATATAAGAGTTCGATTGAGAAAAAAAATAAGAAAGATAGGAAGATTTTTTTTTTTATTTTCCCAAGAAAGCAGTTTTTTTATTCGTTCCCTTTTTCAAACTGTTGATTCAATTAACTATTTCAATTATAAATAATTTATACAAAAATTAAGATGAAATCTACGATTGCAAATATCAAGTTATCACGTGAGCTCATTATTATTTTTAAGTTATTATTTGTCTTAATTAATTTAAGTCATTAAACAGTTTAAAACGGTTTAAAACAATCTTCGGTCTTCTTGTTTATAGGTCTCTATCCCTCCTCTCTCTAATATA
>JAPMOR010082747.1:210774-236960 GCA_026543865.1 Argiope aurantia | reverse complement strand
ATATATGCGGTTAAAAGATGATGATGAAAATTGCCATTTATACTTTATTCATTGCCTACGCGATTTCGAGCTTCAAACCCCTTTAACCAAAACAACATCATGTTCTCACATGATAATAATTACATTTGCATATTTCCAGACTACATCACAATTTTCACAAGGTTCTAATATAATGATATTATTCCAAGTATACATTGAATTTATTATAGATACAAGCAAAATACTCATACATTTTTTCAAAAATGAGAGCACTAAAATAAATATGAAATATTATTTAGCATTTTTCTAAAGACCAGGAGCATAAGTGGAGGGTTGCTTAAAATGCGGAACCATTCAAACTTAATCTAAAGTAACCCAAGAAAAAAAACGTTGTAAACAATGAGAAAATGTCAAAGCGGAAACATAAGACGGTGAAATACTGTATAAAAATGAAGCAGCAGATACACGTTATAGCCGTGGAGTATATTCAGAGATTCAAGGGTTAAACCGGCCTAATCCTCTGACTAAAAATAACTCAGGGGTATTTAATTAAATTCAAACCACATTTCGAAATTCTCTAAACAGCGCGATGGAACGCGCAAGTTATGCTAATCACAATTTCTCTGATTTCATCGCACCGATTCTCATTCCATTCTGCAGATGATCCAGTTATGCAGCTGGAAATTTTTGGCAGGGCCTTCGGTCAGCGCGTGCACCCATCTTCTCTTCAACCTGTATGGAATCGATCATGTTGGAAGGCTCTGAAGCATCGCACGATGTCAAAGCGATTGATTGAATTCAACAATCGAGACATATACCATGGAGATACCTGTCTATGCCCAATCTGAAACAACCATAGTGCTAAAAACTGATACAATTCCAAATAATTCGAAACATCAACATTGTACAAATGCAAGCAAATGTCTCTATAATCTGACACCTTGCTAATCCGGTCTCACTAATAGTCCGGCGTTTTGAGAATTGAGCACAGAAAGTATGAAAAGTGAAAAATAAGTATACGTATATGGGTGTCAGGGACTTTGAAGTTTATTTCTAACTCTACTAATAATAAGGGAGAATGTATGTGTGAGTATATTGACCATCTATAAAACAGACCGTTTACCAAATTTACTACAGCTACAAAAATTGTTAAATATATACTTTGAAGAATGAATATGTACAATCCACCGTTTTTTTTAAAATAATAATTGATTAGAATTTTAATCAATCAAAACTTAACTGAGGTTTTGATATTTTTTCCCTGAAACCTTATTGAACAAAACAGATATTTACACCATATTAAAACTCGAATATTTTCTTTTTTAAAACTATAAATTTAATTATCGATAAATTGCGATGAAATTTTTTTAAATTTTTTTATTTAATTTTCTTAAAAAATAACTTCAATAATTTTCAATAATACGTATCATAGCTGCGATGAAATTAAAATCATTTTTATACTTTCATCAAATATTTTATCAAGTCATCTTCTTTCTAAAAGCTGAGGGAGAAAGAAAGAACCAATTCATTATATTTGCAATTACATGCGGAATCGGACAATGAAGGTTCATATCGAAAAAGACAATGTAAATTTCAAATAGATTATCCAGAGATTTTAAGTTTTTAATAGCGATATGATGTCATGGGATTAGACTTCATTAGGTTTGTAAGCAATAAACAGAACAGGAATTACTAAAATAACGCGACTTTAATTTCAGTCATATGATGGCGCTTAAAAATATTTCTTTAGGGAATCATGTATACTAAGTTAATAATACGATATTTTACTGAAATTAAGCACAAAGAATATTTCTGGAAAATCAGCTCATCCCCAAAGGCGGTTAATTTCATAATATTTATTATATGAATATGTATTGTATTTCTACGTAATATTGTAATTATTCCATGCAATAAACATAGATTTTTCCTTTAAAATTCGTTTTCTTTAATAAACCTCTTCTAATACGGCAGTCCTCTAATCTGACAATAGGCGGTCTAACGCGAGATTATTGTATATGCATTTTCCAATTGTTTCATTGAAAAAGGAAAAATTATGCTTTAATTGTAGAGCGACGGAATTTGTCTTTGTTATAAATGTTAGATTTCTCGGATGCAGTTATCAAGTTCATTAAGACATTGGTTAGGATTGCAGCAATGAATGAATTTCAGTGTCTTCTGTCAAGACATCGGTTAGGATTGCAGCAATGAATGAATTTCAGTGTCTTCTGTCAAGACATCGGTTAGGATTGCAGCAATGAATGAATTTCAGTGTCTTCTGTCAAGACATCGGTTAGGATTGCAGCAATGATAGCTCTAGCACTATCTCTAGTCAGTATATGAAATTTATTTGTTGAAAACATGAAATGACGCCTTTTTTCCCCGAAAATATTATTATTTTATCATTAAGTAAGGATGAAATGAAAAATATTAAAATATAATTAATTTCTGGTTGATATATTAGTTTTAAATTAAACTCTGAAAAAGATAACGAATCTGATCAATTAAGAAAATCAAAAGTGCAGATTTCCTTTTTAACCTAGCCACACATCAGTTTACGCTGATAACTAATTTCTAAACTATTCTCGATAGGCATATACTTCTAACTGTACTCTAAATGACATGGGGTGGGGTATGTTTATGTTGTTTGAGGCGATAAATGCACTACTCAAAAAATTGAAACTCTAATAAAAATAAAATTCTTTACTTTTAATTCTTAGTTGATAGTTTGAAGAAAAACATAAGAAATTTATCTAATTTTTAATCAAGAATTTTATAGAATATTAAAAAGCCCTTTCTTAGTGAATGTTAGCTATCATGCAATTTACAAATAATATTCAGCTTTAAAAGCTTTAATTATATACTTTCATAATAAATATCTATCAGATCACTCAGTTAAAAAATAACATGCAAGATAAGATAAATTAATAAGCTGATACATTATTTATAAATTTTGAAACAATCTTTAACATAAAATTTTTTACATTAATATGAAGAAAATTGCTACTTCTTTATATTTCGATAATGTTTCAATACAAGAAAGTTTGAGCAAAATATCGTGCTCGATAAAAATAATTTTTATAAAGTATTGAATTCTAAAATAATTCTGCATGATTGGAGGGGAGGGAGGGGGGAAGACACAAAATGAAAAGTTATGTTCATAATTAATAGCAGAATTATTGCGATTTTTCTAGACCTTAGTGTTTTTTTTTAGATTAATTATTTAATGCCTTTGACATTAACTTTTGAAAGTTTTAACTATTTTAGTTTTTCAAGTAAATAAAAATAATCATTCCCAATATGTGGATGCCATAGCCGAATTAAATAGCTAGCATTTATAACAATCTAATAAAGGATAAATAGAGGTTAAATTTGCCTTACTTCACTCCGCCTATCTGAAGATAAAATTAATAAATTAATAGAATAGTATAAACGGAACAAAATAATAATGGTATGAAAAATTTTAAAACTCATTAATTAAAAATTTAAATCTATTATAGATTTAAAACCATTTTTAAAGCAATAGCAATCTGTTGATTCTTTTAAAATTTAAATAAAAACTTCAGTCATGAAGATAAAAATATTTCAAAGCAACATAATTTGTATAATATTTGACAAAGTTCTTAAAAAAACATGATTATAATCATGAGTTTCAAAAAAATTTAGTAAACTCCGCAACCTTTTAATTAATTGTTCGGAAATACATCTGAAATTCACATTCACAAGAGTGAAATATAAATTCACTCTTCTAAATAAGCTTATGCTAAATTTCATAACTATAGATTCATCGGTCTACCTAGCAGAGCGCTAATACACGGATATTACCAGTAGAAAAAATATAAATATTTTCTTAAGACAATTCAGTTAAGCTTTCCGGTTGCTTGGCGAAAATGTCAGGAAACCACTTCGTAAATAAATAATAAAGATTTTACACAGCGAATTAGTAAAATAATTCTTTTAATTTATTAATTTCTATTTTAATTAATTAAAACAAGAATTTCGCTACGAATTAATAAACAATAATTGATAGAATTTATATAAAGAAATAAAGGTAATTAAATGTAATAATTTATAATGCTGGCTAAAATGTGCTGTCAATTTTTATGATACTATTTAAATAAAATAGCCGATAATTTTCCAATCTTATTCTTGAGTCAAATCTTGATATCAAAAGTTTTAGATTTATAGTTTGTTTTCCACCTCGGTTTAATATAGTTAACATGACCGTTAAAAAATTTTTTCTGAATCCAAAAACTAATAATTTTTTTAAATCCATAATTTTTATATGTATTTCGGAGTCTGAGATTTCATCAATTATTGAAAATAATAAAGGAGTTATCGGTAGCATTTGGAATTTCATATTACTCGGAATTTGAATTACAGTTCATTGAAGAACTTAACTGCTATATGATGCTTTAAATGTTGTGTACAGTGAACAATACATATTCATGAGAGTAATCAATATAAATTACGCGCCATTAGAGATTATTATGTGCACAGACGTATTGAATACAATATTATAGATTTTACTGCATGTAAATGACTAATATATATTATAATAATGATGATGCGCATTTATACACATATTTTAACATCATAAAATCAACATTCATATTCAGTTATTCCTAGATCATGATTTCAACATCACAAACAATTCTTACTGTTGTTTTATACATAGATTTGCGGGTGTTCATCTAATCGTTATTAATTAATTTCTGAGTCGCATACTTCCAATTGAAAGAAAATGCTCTAAATAAAATAAAGAATTATTATTTATGCTGTTTGAGTTAAATAATTATTCTTTTGAAGAAAAAAAAGTAGGATGTAAACCATTTTACATAATCCTTTTTTTATGTAATCCTAATACTAATATTTAGTGAAATATTCTTACATTTTATTATATATTTTTATTACATATTTTACTAAATTTTTTATTCACATTTTAAACAACAACAAAAAAAAACTGTGCGATTAAAACTGACCGAGTTATGAGGTTATGCATATCACTGTTTTAGACAATTTAAAACAGTTCTATGACATTCTTAATAAAATTAGCCGTACAAATCATAACATATCCTCGAGACACTCATTAATTGGCCTAAACATTCATCACGGCGAGTTTATATTCCAATAAATTTAGATTCAAATGCATCTCTATTCATCTTTGGGGCAAAGCATTTAGATCCAATTTTTTCAGTGTATAAATACAATTAATAAGTCATTTAATTTTGCATGTGATATCTAAGACCGTCAACAATCTAATAACGTTCATTTTAGAAGGGCACAACAGTATGCTTTTCATTTACTTCAATTATTTAAAAAAAACTATGTCGATTTTTGCTGCTGCGCATGCTTAGTGGATAAATGCATTCATTCCACTGCATTGCTTGTGAAGGGAAGAAGGTGATACTGAAAAATATACCTCATACCTTAAAAATAAAATTTTAAACCCTTTTTTTTGCTGCGATTTTTTTTCTCTCCTTAAGGCTTATATTTGCATACAAATAAGTAAAAAAAGTGTAATGGTTAAAAAAAATTAGTTTCAATGTATTATTCTGTAATTTTTTTTCATAAATAAATACGAAAATAGCATATTTAAATGTGCATTCATTTTAACCTTCCAGATTCACGATTATTTCCATTTTTTATTTTTCAGCTGCAATAGAGCAAATCTCTATAAAAGAGAGGAAAGAACGCACGGAAAACAATTGGAATAATATATTTATTTTTAAATTTAAGTAAGTAAAAGAATTCACTATTTTCTCAGTTACACTTTATTTGTTAATTTTTCTTATAGCAGGTCAAAAATCTAATGATTATTGCTCATTACTTAGAAATGAAATAATCAAAATTAATTATAAAATGCAATGTTTAATATAGACTCAAAAGCATTAATGCGAAATGTGACGAATGTTACAAGATTCTTTTCCTACAATGCATGAAAGTTCTCTATATTTCAAAATTTAAAAAAAATGGGTTTTTATTAATTTTTAGCAATATCTTAATTTCAATATTTGCAAATATACGTATTTCAGTTTCTAATGTAATCTTTGAAGTATTATGCGTAAAACCATTACGTATAATAAAATATTTTATTGATAATGCAGAACTTTCAAATGTTAGTAAAGAAAATTATAAAAACGATGATTTTAATCTTTCCTCTTTAAAAGCGTGATCTTAAGAATTTTTTTTTAGTCAATGAGAGATTATTCTCTCCTTTATTTTCTCGCATGTTTGTAGAATGTGGAACGCTTTATTTTTAATTTCGGAATATCGTAAAAATCGTGAATTTTAGATCTATCTTTGTCATCGACATGTCAATTTCAAAATTTGATATTCATAATTTTGGCGTTAAGGTTATATATCTTAATTTAAATTTTGAAAGCATTCTTTCCAAAAATATCTGAACTTGCCGCAAAAATTCAGACTTAAAACTACCCATAATGATTGTCTCCTAAACAACTTGTTGGGGCTTAGTTCGGGCATTGTCCGTTACAAATCACAATAGCGGAAAATGTTGCTCTTTTTTTTTTAAGACTTCTGTTTAAAATTATCAGAAGAGGCCGAATATATTAAAATTTAAATTCACTGAAGAATTTTGAATTCTTGTGCATCCCAAAACTATCTGAATAAGTTTCGCTCAACTCTATATTGTCCACAGAAGCCAGATTCTAAAGAATAAAATAATTTGCATTTAAGACAAGTCTTACCATTTTTGTAATGAAATTGCAATCTCTGTTGTAATAGAAAACATTAAAATTCTTAAATTTAATTTTGAAAATATATGTAAACATGCCGTAAAAATTCAGACATAAAACCACCCAAAATGATTGTACCCTAAAGCAGTTTATTGGAGTCCTATTGTCTATAAAAATGCGATTCTGAAGAATAAAATAATATGCTTCCTAGATTAGTTTTATTATTTTTGAAATAAAATAATTTAAATGATTAAATCTAATAAATTAAATAATCTAAATCTTTATGTTAGCAAACATTATAAACGAACGTTAACAAAGTTAACCTTCACCCCGTATTAAACAACCTTAATATTAATGTGTTTAATGTGCTAATTTGTGCGATTTCCTTAAAAAAAACGTTATTTCCAAAATGTCAAAAATTGTGAGGAAAATTAATATTTAATCCACTCAAAATGATGGATTTCTTATATTAAACAACCTAAAAAAATATAAACTTCCCAAGTATCAGAATTCTAAATAGCGCTAATCTTTAGATTTCCTAAGAAAACGTTCTTTCCAAAAATATCTAAAACTGCGGGGAAAATTAATATTTAATCAAATCAAAATGATTGCTTTCATCTATTAAAAAGGCCTAAGCATTAAATATAAACATTCCAAATATTGAAATTCTTCACAGTGCTAATTTTTGTGATTTCCTAAAAAAAAAAAACGTTCTTTCAAAAAATTTCTGAAGATGCGAGAAAATTCATATTTAATCCTCTGAAAATGATTGATTTCCTCTATTAATTAACCTAAACATTAAATATAAACTTTACAAGCATTAAAATTCTTAATAGTGCTAATTTTTGTGATTTCCTGAAAAAAAGTTCTTTCCAAAAATATCTAAAGTTGAAGGGAAAATTAATATTTAATCAACTCAAAATGATTGCTTTCCTCTATGAAACAACGTAAACATAAATAATAAATTTCCAAGCATTAAAATTTTTAAGTGCTTATTCTCGTGATTTTCTAAAAAACATTATTTTCAAAAATATTTAAAGTTGCGTGAAATATTCATATTTAAAGTCATTCAAAATGATCGATTTCCCAAAACAAACTCTTTTGTTGAGCTCTGAATTGCCCCTAAAAATAATTGTAAAAAAAAATCATTTATAACCAAGATTAATTGCATTATTTAAAAAATAGAATCCCAATTTTCTCTGTTTTAGAAAACATTAAAATCTAAATAGTTTAAATTTTTGTCATTTCCTGAAAGCAGAAATTATTTGAAAATATTGATATTTCCATTTAAATCTCACTCAAAATAACTGATTCCCCAGAGCAATTTTTACGAGCTTCGCTCAGCTCTGTTCTGTCCATAAAAGTTGATTCTGCACAATAAAATAATTTACTTTCAAGATTAATTGCATTTTTATCATATTTTTTGACTGATTGCTCACTCACGTGGAACTAAATATATGCATTCAGTCTCTTTTACAGTAAAAATAAACACATCCATTGATGTCATAACTTGCATCATTTTTAAAATGGGGTCTCTCTCTTCCTATTTAAAAAAACATAAAAAAATCTTAATAATTTCAATTTTTGTCATTTTCTAAAAACAGAGACTATTTCAAAATATTGATATTCCTATTTAATTTCACTCAAACTAACTATATTCCCCAGAGCAATTTTTACGAGCTTCGATCAGCTCTGAACTCTCCATAAAAGCCGATTCTGCACAATAAAATGATTTGCTTCCAAGATTAATTGCCTATTTTTTTCATCATCCTTTCTTGATTGATTGCTCACTCGCGTGGGACTAAATATGTGCATTCAGTCCCTTTTACAGTAAAAATAAACACATCCATTGATGTCATAACTTATTCCTCCCATGAACGAGCTACTTTCGTGGAACTTGAAGCGTTTCGGGAGACAGTTATAAATATAGATTCGTTACTGACTATCTTGTAGCATTTCAATTACACTGGGTTTCGAATTTCAGTGCGTACCAGCTGGTGATCATTTGATTATTCTGTGAAAACATCAAGAGACTGGCATATATTTATTTTAGAGATAGATTTAACCATCCTAACGTCTGGTTATTTTCAAAGGGAATTTACATTATAAGCCAATAAAAATGTTTTAAAGAGGAAAAATTGTAGAATTAATAATTAAATTTCCCATTATTGTGTTGCAATCAATTTGTTGATTTTCTATAATACTAAAATATGACTGATTATATTTTGTTTCATGTAGAATGAATGTCCAGGCATCTCGATTTTACCAGGGAAAACGAACGAAATTTCTCTTATTTCTAATTATTTATTCAAAAAATAATACCTGAGAGTCACATTCTTATACTTCTAAATAAGCTTTTGCCAAATTTCATAACAGTAAATTCATCGATCTGCGTTGCAAAGCGCCAATACACAATGCCAATATACTGTTTACTAACTACATTGTTTATTTTTGAGTAAAATTTTACTTGTAATTACAATAAAACTGAAATCAAATTAAATCGTTTTTTAAAACTATTTTTAAACAGAAATGAATCAATATGTAAAAGAAAAAAAAAGAAGACAAATCTTCGTATATTGATTATTAATATTTTAAGAAAAACTCACGATAAAATGTTTAGGGAAACAATAAAAACGATTTAATGAAAAATATTCTTGTAAAATATATCTAATTATAATTTTTAAAAATTTATTAAATTAGAGAAAAAAATGTATATCAATGATATAATTTATGTATCAATGTATATCAAATTGATATAATTTTTGAATTTTCAGATTGTTTTTGTGCTATAATATTTTCCGACGCTATCGAGAAAAGCAAACGAAATTCTTTTAATTTTTAATGAATTATTCTAAAAATATGTTTGAGATCTTCTAAATAAGCTTGTGCCAAATTTCATAATACTAGACTCATCGGTATGCCTTGCAGAGCGCCAATACAAGAAATCTTTCTTTAAGATATATACACACGGAACGATTTAACTTTTCGTGTTACTTCGCCGAAATGCTAGGAAACCAATTTATAAATAAGTAATAAGGATTTTACGCGGGGAATTAATAAAATAATTTTTTTTCTAAAATAAGAAGTTTGCTAAGATTTAATAAATAATAATTAATAGAATTAATATAAAAAATAAAAGCAAATGAGTGTAACAAATTTTGTAATGCTGGGTAAAATGAGCTGTAAATATGCTGTCAATTTTTATAAGATTTGCTGTAATCTCGCCATGATGATTGTTTAGGTCAATTAATGAGTTTCATTTTGACAGCAGTGGCATAGATTCACAAATGGCAAAGGGACGTTAGTTCATCATCATTATTATATGCCATGATTTGTTGAACCCGTTAAGTGACACCTTCTCAGCAAAAATAAAATGTGGGCCGCGGTGGCCTGGTGGTACGATCTCGGCTCGTGAGCCGTAGGGTTTTAGGTTCTAAACCCGATTACACGGAAGAACTGTTGTGTGCGGGGGTCTGTTGGACGCTAAATCCGTCGGTGCCAAACGTCTCCATGCTGGTGTGGCATGGTTTGGAGAAGGGGATACCGGCTCAGTTGTTATCCTCGTCATCTGACCGCTGTTCAAAATTACGAGGTCCGTCCCAAAATAACCCTAGTGTTGCTTTACGTTAATATAACTAAATTAAACAGAAACTTCGGGGAGATATTCGCAATCACTAATATATAGCGAATTGTCCTTCAACTACATGTCGATGTTAAACTAACTAAAGAAGGAGTCTATACATAAGAGATATTAATAACATTAAAAAATGCAAAATTGTTTCAATGTATACTATTTTTTTAATTTATAAATTGCCAGTAAAAATTATATTAATACTTTTATTCTCCCTTCCAAAACAATGTGTTTTAATGTAAACTGAGTTTGCTATGTGAAAACTGTAAATAACTCACTGATACCTTATTCAACAAAGTAAGTTTTTTTAATGGAGGATCATGGGAAGGGATCGCCCCAAAACGTTTTCGCCTAGCCTTGAATAAAAATGTTATCCTCCTCTTCAATTAAACTGTAGATCCAGAACAAAGTCATGAATGCACAGGTTTTTATTTTCAGTGTCCCACACATGAGCGTTTTGTGCTTCTTAGTGCAATGAAGAAATTCAAGTATGCATTTTTCCTTTTCATTAACAGATTAAAACCAAAATTTAGCACAATACAATTTTAATAACAAGATAACCTTTCAAGTTTTTGTTTTTAAGACGTTTTAATTTTGATCTATTCTAACCACAGAATTCTCAAATTTGAAATCGAGGGCATCAAATTTCTAATTAGAATGGTTTAATAAAATCAGTTATTTGTATCAACTGATTTTATCAAACTATTCTCTAATTTAAATGCTTGGTAAGTAACCTCATTATTTTTTACTTCCTTGCATACTAAGTTAATACTAACAGAAAATATTACAATGTTAAAAATTTTGACATTGAGATTTTCAAGAAGAAATCTCAAGGTCAAGATCATTTTCAAATGCAAAAAAAAAAAAAAAAATCTTTTATGATATGTTCTATTAAAAAATAAAAATGGAAAAATAGTCATTTGATGTGCTAGATCAAAATCTCGCTTTGAAGGTACACATTTGAAATCAGAAATATGATTCATAATTTTGGATCTTCTTTGTTTAAATTATTAGGGAAAAATAGTTTTATCTGAAAAGTAAGTTATATATCAAATTCACAAATTAAAATAATTGTGCAGCAAATGCAATAAATTTCATATCGATCGCTTGCTTAAATATCTTTTCGTACAATTAAACATTTTTGTGTATGAAGTTGAGTACCAAATAGTCTTTAAATCAGTAATATAACATATTCGTGTCTAATTTCAGGTGATATTTTCCGATTAACTTTCTATTAATAGAGATATCAGTAAACCACGATGCAAACATCGGATAAGCTAACATTCAATTGTGAAACTACGACTATGAGATGCCCAGTAACTGCAATTAAGACGACTGATTTTTTAAAATTATTAAATATAATTATATTAATACAAACATTTGTGAGTATAAAAAAAACAAAAAAATATTGAATTAATTAATTTAAATCCTACAGATTCTACTCTTTTGTGAGTCGGTTTAAACTATGAAACTTCAATGTGTGTATTCAAACTGAATATGCAATTTCCTCTCAAAGTAAATAAATAAACATTCATTTGGGATGTCTTAGTGAAAAATTCGCTTTAAATATCGCCTTCATTTTTTTCATCTTCAATCCGATGCAAACCTAGGAAGAACCAGATAGGGCGCTTTAAAATCAATACTCCAGCATACTTTCATAGTAGGATGCATTTTCTGTTTAGTATAGTTTTGTAATGAGAATACAATATGCAATTTGAGCTCCTTTCCATTGATAAATTGGGTTCAAAATTTGATATAGATCTATTTTTGGGTTCAAAATTTGATACAGATCTATATTTGGGTTCAAAATTTGACATAGATCTACATTTGGGTTCAAAATTTGATACAGATCTACATTTGGGTTCAAAATTTGATACAGATCTACAATTGGGTTCAAAATTTGATACATATCTACATTTGGGTTAAAAATTTGATGCAGAACTACAATTGGGTTCAAAATTTGATACATATCTACAATTGGGTTCAAAATTTGAACAGATCTACAATTTTTATGTAAAGATCACATATCAAATTTTATATGTACAGCTTGTATTAGATTTTAGTTAGTGTAGCTATGCATACACGAATAGACGTATTTTTGTGAAATTTGATACTGATCTAGATTATTGGTGATAAAACCGTGTAACATATTTCCGTCTTCAAACTCATTGAATTTTTGAGTTCCGATCCAAAATTTGATAGAAATGTACAGTTTTTATTTAAAAATCACATGCTAAATTTCACCAGTCTAGCTCATTACATTTTTGAGGTAATTATACACAAAGAGATATAACTCCAAAAATATCTTTCAAATTTTATAATGTTTTAAATTTGGAAATTCATCAACACATATCAAAGTCGAATTTTTTGTCGATGGCAATTCTATTTTTTCTATTCTTTTTATATCAGGAAGTAACTGCAGCAACAGTAGAACAGTACATCATTTCTATTCGCTATCGGTAACAGCATTCAATGTCCGTTGGAGTAAAATACTTTTAAAAAAATGAAGATATTTATTACATCATTTCTATTCGCTATCGGTAAGAGCAATCAATGTCCGTTGGAGTAAAATACTTTTTAAAAAAATGAAGATATAATTGTAACGGAAGAAAGTTGTGTCCCATAAAATATTTAAAAGCCAGCACACGTCATAACAAACTTTCACGACCAACCGACAAAGGGGGGGGGGAGCAAGAAAAGGTAATCCGTATCTGACATTCAAGGGCATCCAGATGCTCGGGTCCTAAAAGAACAGGCAAGGCACATTCCTCAGTTGACCTTGAAGACGATTTTAGCTCAAGCGTCTCGGAAGGGATGCGCGCACCAAACGATAAACCGTATCGATCCAGAGATGCGGTTCTTTCTCGTGTGAACAATGTGGCCTGATGCTGACGGTGTTCTCTGCTAAGATCTTTTCCATCCCGCCTGCCATTGGCCGGAAGGGAGGTAACATCTCATTGGCCGGACCGCCCGGCATTTTACTATCCCGGAGTAGATCGATACATGTAAATTTTGTTCCTTTCCGTGGGGTGGGGAGGGGTTCGCGCCAAATGGCTTGTTTGCGTGGCTGCTTTTCTTCTGTTCAATTTCTGGAGTGGATGGAACAAAAACAAAAGGGGGAGGGGGTGTTCGCCGACTCCCCGCAGAACGATGATGGTGTTCGAAAGCGATGATTAAAGGACAGGGACGATTTTAATTTTCACAGGAAAAGTTTTGTCTCTAATAGAGTGGACGGGTGTTGTTCTGCAGACCACACCCCGCAGTGGGAATGGGGGGTGGTAGAATTGGGAAAGTGGTCGAAGCGTTATAATGGGAAAAAGAAAATGGCAGAAGTTTCAGGGAGTGAATCTTTGTGTTCTTTTATAATTACATAGAGGGGCAGTGTGATTGGATTCTTTGCTTCGTTACTCGTTTTTCCCGAATAAACTTTGTTACATTCGCAAATTAGAATAAAGTTGTAACAAGGCTGCGTTTTTATTTGCCGCGTTAACAATGTGCATTCGATTCCATTGATAGAGATATATTGTAACAAACGGATTATTTAAATATCTATAATAATGAATAAATTCCCATTCAAAAACTTTTTATTTATTTATTGTAAAACTACATTCATTAATTCGTAATATCAAAAATATTTTATTTAGTTGTACATTGTAAATTATTTTTCTGAAAATACTACAATATTCACTTATGATAAATAGTTACATTATATAAAGCCTTAGAGCAAATTTCAATTTTTAACAATATTTAATAAAATATTTCTCGAGGTGGTTGCTGTTGTGAATTGTCAGAGAAAGCATAAATACTAATAAAAAAATGTGTTTTAACAACAGAATTTTTTAGTGTATTAAAGTTTTCAGAATTTGCATAAGTTAAATAATTTATTCTCTTTTTATTAATTTATAAAAAAATCTGCACTCAACCACTCCATATTAAAAATATTTCAATGCTGAAAACTTCATTTAACTGTTTCTAGTAAAAAATAGGCATTGCTTCGATTATAAGATCTAAAGCATATCAAAGTTACATTGCTTTTTATTCTACTTTTCACAATAATTACTTTTAACAATTTTTTTTATAACCTAGAATTACAAAAGATAATTGTTTACTGAGGAAAAAAAAAATCGACTTCATGATTTATTCTTCAACAAATTTTTTCAACTTTACTAATCTTTTTACTGTAAACAATAATTTATATTGTGAATTGCATTTATTAAAAACCAAAAGATAATTAATTAAACAATTTCAATATGCCATTTACCTATTAAAGATTATATCTTCTTTTTTTAAAAATATTTTTTAATTTATATTAAGTTGCTTTGTTTCAAGAAAATTTAGTTATATGTAAATAACCTTCCATATGTGTCATACAGCTATCATATAGCAACGGTTTATAATTATAACTGTATTTATGGTATGATTTTCAACTCATTTTCTTTTCATTTTAGAAATTCATTTTTTATATATATTTTATTAATATATATTTCGTTATTCCGTCTAAAATACCATAAAATAATTTGAGTTTCTTGTCTGAATTTAAGCTGCACAATATAACTCTTAGGTAATTTAAAAATCCATTAGACATTCTACAAAAATTTAAATGATGAAAAACAATTTTTATAAATATGCTTGTAGATGTTTTATCTCGATAGAATGAATCATACATTAAAATTTTGATCGCAAGATTTAAAAGAATTTCAAGAGCCTTGAATTAAAATTTTGCATTCAGTTCATGTTACAAATTTTATCTCCTTTATACCACATTCTCCCATTCTAAAATGGTTATTATGTTTTTGGACAGTTTTTCTTTTTTTAATCACTGGTCTAGATCTATATCTTCTTAAATTTTTTTTCTCTCACCATTTTTGTTCTATAAGATTTCTTTTTAACGGAAAAAATTTTGCAGTCCTAAGAATGCATTGAATTAGAAAAATTGTATATAAATCAGATGGTGAGTGTTTTTTTTTTAGTTTTTCTTGCACACGCTTTTTATATAATAAAGAAAGTAAAGAATTCTTAATTTTCACTGAATGTGCCAAAATTGATCATTGGTCTACAATTTAAATGATAGGATAACATATCAAATATCATTTATTTTACTAGATGCGTGTTCCCATATGCTTGAATATACATATAGACAATTATCTGTTGGACGGATTTCGTTCGAATTATCTTATACAGGGTGTCCAATAATTAAGGCAAGATTTGAATTTGCCACCATTCGTGCAGTAAAGTGTTGGCAACCCTATTAAAAAAACCATTCGACAGCTGATAGTTTAGGGTTAGTAAAAATGGAGCGTTATATGATAGAAAAACGCGTTTTCATTGTTGAACAATAACAAAAAAATAACGGAAGTCTGTTGGCCACACTTCGAAAATTTCAGAATTAGCTCCCTAGATCGTGGGATTGAACACCACTGGATTTCTTTTTATGGGATTATTTGCAATCAAAGGTCTATGCCAACAAACCCACGCGTGCATCGAAAGAGGAAATTCAAAGCTGCGTCAACGAAATTCAGCCACATTTATGCAAAATGGTCATGGAAAATTTTGACAAAAGAGTGCGTACGTGCCAGCGAAGTCGTGGAGGCATTTGTCCTATGTGTTATTCCATATATAATACTATTATATGTACTTTACGATTCGATAAATATATAATAATTTAAAGAAAAAAAACGGTGTCTTTTATTTAATTCAAATTTTGCGTTAGCGCGTTGTTCTATCCATTTTTATTACTTCTAAACTATTCAAATGGTTCTTTTAATGGGGTTGCCAACACTTTACTGCACGAATGGTGACAAATTCAAATCTTGCATTAATTTTGGGACACCCTTTATGATGGCAAATTTCACACATGTAATTATTTGCGTTTTTAAGTTATTTTTACATGTTCGTGATAGACAGGCAACTTTTCTTTCATGGAATTCTAAAATTCGATATAGATCTACAATTTTGATGTAAAGTCTATTTTATTCATCTAGGTCGATGCATTTATACATACTTTTTATTTAACCTTGTTTTCTATCATGTTTCCACGGAAAGAGTTTTGTAATCGATTTTTTTTCATTCACTAATATTTCCATATTTTGGAAATTTGTACTTATTTGTGTATTCTCAATAAAAATATACTATTTGAATAATTTTAGAATCCAATTATCAACTAATTGCTTAATTTTCTTAAATTTTGAATCCTTACGAGAAGAACTACTTGGCATAGAGTTTGAAAATATTGATTTTACGAGTATAGGATTTTTTTTATAAAAATCAGTTATAAATTAAACACAAAAAAAGAAGAAAAAAAATATTATCTGTCTTAGTTGTTTCTAATAAAATTTGTTTTTAAAATATGCTTTTATCGAAATTATTGATTTATCATGATTACAGCTAGACATAGTTAAAAAAAAAATTCAGTCCAAGGGATGGCCTAAAACATGGAGAACTTTAAAGTCTCAAGAGAGATTTTTTTTCCTTCTTTCGCAACTGCAATATTTTTGTTAAAAAATTCGTATGCAACAAAATAAAACTGAAGCATTTAACTAAATGAATTCATAAATAATATTTATTACCGTTTTATTAAATATTTAACATTAGAACGATGATACTTTATATTTATCGGGGACTCTTAAAATTTATTGATCCAACTCATATCTTTTATGGGCAAATTTCTCAATCATATGATTTTAACTTGCATATTTCCCCAAAATTCAGGATTAACGAAAAAATCCGCACCAAAATTCAACGGAAACAGGGAATTTATAGATTGTTGAACAGAAATAGGGAATTTATAGACAGCTAAATAGTTGAACGAAAACAGCTAATTTATAGATAGCTGAATAAATGAAAAGAGACAAAAAATTTACTGAACACTGACTAGTAGAACAGAAAAAGGGAAGTTATAGACAGTTGTATAATGAAAAAAACATAGAAAATCTATTGACAGCAAAATAGTTGAACAGAAACAGCTAATTTGTAGATAGCCGAATAAATGAAAAGAGACAGAAAATTTATTGAACACTGAATAGTAGAGCAGAAACAGAAAAGTTATAGACAGTTGAATAATGAAAAAAAAAAAAAAAAAGACAGAAGAACTATTTACAGCTGAATAGTTGAACAGAAACAGCTAATTTGCATATAGCTGAATAAATGAAAAGAGACAGAAAATTTATTGAACACTGAATAGTAGATCAGAAACAGGAAAGTTATAGACAGTTCAATAATGAAAAAAAAAAGACCGAAGATCTATTTACAGCTAAATAGTTGAACAGAAACAGCTAATTTGTAGATCAGAAACAGCTAATTTGAAGATAGCCGAATAAATGAAAAGAGACAGAAAACTTATTGAGTACTGAATAGTAGAGCAGAAACAGGGAAGTTATAGACTGTTGAATAATGAAAAAAAAGAAGTTCTATTGACAGCTAAATAGTTGAACAGAAACAGCTACTTTGTAGATAGCTGAATAAATGAAAAGAGACAGAAAATTTATTAAAAGCCAAACAGCTGAACAGAAACAGGGAATGTATAGTCTTTACATTTACTTTATTGCACCTAAATAAATCAGAATATTTGAAAATTATATGCCATATTTATATTTTTATGCACATTATCGACAACGAATGAAATTAACTGTGTTCACTAAATGAAACTGTCACAAAACAACAAATGAAAAGATCCTCTCTCCTCCAGTGATTCCAAATGGATTTAAATGTTCCCAGATTTCACTCGTGTTGCTATTATGGAAAGTGATTCTAACTGTTCGTTCACATTTATGTTTATGATGATATAACAATACATGAAATATGTAAATATAATCAAAATATTATTATGAGGGAATCATTTTATGTGGAGGGAATCATTATTTATATGGGGGGAATAATTTCTTTCTACTATGATATAATAATACACGATATATATAAATATAAGCAAAATATTATTATGGAGAAAATCATTATTTATTTGGAGGGAATCATTATTTATATGGAGGGTGTCATTTCTGTGTACGATTAATACATGAAAATTTTAAATACAAGAAAAGCTTTACTATGGAAGGAATCATTATGATATAATGATTATGATCATTATGTGTTCTTCGTTAAATACAATTTATATTCTTCTTCTAAAACAGAAAACAAAAGGAACTAAAAAATGTTCTTTTCATTCACACACACATACACACACACACACACAAAAAAAAAAATCAAAGCAAGAGAGATTGAATTGTTTCTACAATCATTTTCATTGTAAAAAAAAGAAAATATCATTCGATATAATGTATGTTGCTTTCTAAGAATCCAGCTATGCTTATCGTAATGGCTTTATAAAGCCGGATTTAATACTGCGGTTTGTGTGCAGTTAAAAGTACAGGAAACAGATGAAATAAATCTTTGATTTCTCTTTTAATTCGTATATAAAAGCAGAAAAGTTCAATGTCAAGCACATTCTTATATCAATTTCTAAATTACAAAAATGAACTAATTGGTTGTGGTTTTTTGGAAGCAATGGCGTGTTTCTAATCTTGAAGAAGATTGTTAACATCTATTGTACATTTATTATTATTTAGCTAGAGTATTGATGTGCATTTAAAAAGACTTAAAAATCCAAAGACCTTAAATCTGACGGAACTTTATTTTTTTCTATTGTATCTTCGTAATTGTTTGAATACTGTTGCTCTGGTGTGTCCAGGTGACCTTTTGATAATTTTGTTTGATCAGTATCGTAACTATAGAAGCGCAATTAGATAGGAATTGTTGCTACATGGCTTCAGCAAATGCTTTCACATTTTTATTTTTTGTTTTGTAGTTCTTGTTTACCTTGCATAGGGTGATTAAAATTCGATGAACACATTTGTCATTTTTCCCAGAGTCTTTACTGTATGGGTTGCAAAATAATGTTTATTTTGCATCTCTAATCTTTACCATCTTGCTTTATAATGTTTTATGCATGTTTCATAAAGAATGTTTTTATTGCAAGATCGAGAAGTGTTTTTAGTTGTAATAACATGTTTCCGAAATCTTAATTCCCAAAAACCCAAAGGTAAGAGGAGGGGAATATAGTAATGGCATGGTAATGAGATTACTTAGTAAGTGGTTGTGCAAGATAAATGGATGATTAACTTATTAGATAACAGTTAACTAATAAATTGGGGGGGATAAAAAAAGAAGAGAGAAATTAAAATAGCATGAATGAATTTTGGTAAAATAGATCCAGTGTCAAAAATCTGAAGACTTGAAACACAATCTTTTTTTTTTTTTTTTTTTTCACAATCTCCCTTACGTCAAGGTCATAGAATCATTGTATTTAGCTGCCGTGTTTCCCTTCTATCACCCTCCTAACTGGATAAGTCTCTAATTATCATACAGCAGCATCAGTCTCTATGCAGTCACCATCAGCTGATAATTTACGTGGTTGAGTTAAGGGCAGGGGAAGTACTTATCCCTACAGGTTTCGGAATATGATTCTATTTACCTTTTAGAAGTAATGCCTGTATTTAAATGATATTCTAAATAATTAGTTTTACTCTAAATCTCTCATTTTTAGTGCATACAAGTGGTTTTAACAATAAATAACAATGTTTTCATTTTTATATCTTTTTCAGGTATATAGTAAAAGGATTGAAGCTCTTACTATTCTAATCTTGGAAGAACTTTTTGTTTGAAATCCTCAAGACAAAGATATCAGTGATAACGGAGATTTAACTTGAACAGATATTGAATTGAACATTACTTAATTGACTGATCACTCAAGACTGTTGGAAAAAACAGAATCAGAGCTTGTCACCACCATCCACGAAGCAGATGCAATTCAGCAATCTTTTACTTGTGCAAACTATACTTCGACTACATAATGATATTAAAACTTAGTAAAATATGAGTTTACACATAACAAATATTAATAATATTGAAAAATACCATACTGTTTGAATCGATAATATTAGATAATATTTAAAATTATGACAAACCTTAGACTAGTACTCGTCATATTTTCATTATTTCTTTCAAAATAATATGTTTTAATATAAACTGAATTTATTGGGTCAAAACTGTAAAAAAATCTAACTTACTGATACCTTATTCAACACGGTAAGTTTTTTTTTTTCAGTTCAGAACCTGGGGGGGGGGGGGGGGGGGTTTTCTCTCCAAAATTCTTTCATATACCTTCTAATAAAAATGTCATCCTTCTTCTCACCACAAATAAGATTGCAGACCTGAGACAAAGCCGTCAAAGCCATGAGTGCTCAACTTTATTTTCCGAGTTCGCACATAAGCATTTTGGGCTTCAGAGTACAGAGTGTTTATTTAGTCCCGGACCCATTTTGATGTTTAATAACTCATAAAATAATAAAGATAGATTAAAATTAATAACATAAATGGTTAAATAGACTCAAAAAGTTTCATGACCCTTGTCAATGAATGTGAACCGCTGATCTCACAGATATTCTAGGATTGTGTAAAAATGCCTCTCTGACACGCTCAACATCAAAATCACTTGTGCAAGGACATCCGGAACGTTTCTTATCTGCGATACTTCCAATTTCTAGAAAATTCTTTTTCCACCGCAAGATGCTGTTTTTGGATGGAGGATCTTTTTGGTAAATTCATCTGAAATTTCTCTGTGCTTGCACTATCGATTTCGTTTCTATGAACCACCATAAAATCTGTGTTTTCTCTTGTGGTGTATGCATTCTCCTTAATATCCGCTCGAATAAAACATCACATACAAAAGTACTACATAGAACAAACACATCAAAAGTAAACATAACATTGCAATAGTTGCCAAAAACAAAAAAGAGAAAAATGCAATTAATAAGCAGACGATATTTAGAAAAGTACAGATATTTAGACTGGAAAATGAAATTATCTGAAATTAACCACACGCGCAGACGATATTTACAAAAGTAAAAATATTCAAACATGAAAAGGAAAATATATGAGTTATTCCATCAATAAATGCCATAAGTTTGTTTATATCTTCATTATTTTATGAGCTATTAAACATCAAAATAGGTCCAGGACTAAATAAACACCCTGTATAATGCAGTAATCGTATGCATTTTGCCCTTTCATTAACAGATTAAAAATATAATTTAGTACAATTATGATTTTAGTAATAACATCACCTACCAAATTTCATTTATTTTTAAATCTTGCGGATTTTTATTTATTTCGGATTCATTTATTATTATTTAGATTTTGGATTCAAATTTTATTTATTTTAGATGCGTTATTTTTAGACTTTAACGCATCTATATGCATGCAAAAGAGCAGATCGACATGCAATCACTCCCCTGACGTATTTGGTTCGAAATTTGCTACGAATCTACATTTCAAATGCTACTGAATCCACCAAATTTTATTCATCAAGCTAAACATAGATGTTTAGCAATCTTTTATTCTTGCAATGTACACCAGATATATTTTATTTACTGCAAACGAAAGGAAAAAAATGATTTTTTTTTATTGCTATGAAATCGCATGTAGATTGATACACCATAAAAGCATTTTGGTGAAAATGATTGTAATTCAATTAAGCTTTCTACTTCCCGATTTTCTGATCATGAAGCGATTTCTAGATCTAATTTTTTACAGCGATATTAAATAGTTCCCATTTTTTATATTTTTTGGAAAAAATATGTTTTATTTCTTTAAAATATATTAAATAATAAGTAACTAAATAGAAAGCTTTTCTTACCACTGAATTCACTGACTCCAAAGGATGTGACAAAACACTTCGGGATAATAAGCGGGATAATAAATTATTTGTGCCATTATGTATCCTTAAATAACTTTTACACATGCTGGCAAATTCATTATTGACGTAATGGAAATATTTTTTTTTAAATCGTGAATAACATTTAAAACAAAATAAATAAAATTTTGTGTAAACAGTTCTTGAAAACAAATTTTTTAAAATCAACTCCAAACAAACTTTTCTTAAAGGAATCCGGAAAAAAAATCTCGAAATTCATTCGAATTTTCTTTGCTTTTTTATGCGCCACAGTGAAAAAGGAGGGGAGGAAAAAGTCAGAAAATAATGAATATTGCCACAAAAAGCGTTAAATTTCAGTCAATCTAAGCTAAAAACAAACCACAAATCTTCTTACATGGGTAAAATACCTATCCACTTAATACCCCCCCCCACCACCACCACCACCCGCACCAATATTGGATAACAAGACCGCAAATTGATGTTCATCAACAAATTAATACTGCGGTAAACATACAATTCACTTCTATCAGAAGGTTTATTATAATGTCACTATAGCGTTTTATTAAATCAATCAATTACAATTTCCTCCTATTTTGGTTAGAAATTGCGGTATAACATAAAAAGTAATCCGTTCTATTGCGGTTATCTTAAAACCACAGACTCAGTGGAGCGCATGCGTGTTAGGGCTCAGCTCTAAATCGGGACCCCTGAAATGCGAGACCGAAGCACGTCTGTTTCATCACGATCGTTCTGGATAACCATGAAATCGTGAGCCAAGCGCAAGAATTTATCGTATGGCTTAAGCGAGAGAATAGTTATATATGCCGTCGAATATTGAACGATTAATAATTTAGGAGCAATTAATGTCTACACTTTTAAATGATGTATAGCAAAGCATTTAAAACTTCCTCAATATTCAGCACCTTTTTGAGAGGAACATAATTTCTCAATTTAGACGTTTGTCAATTTTTATGAAATGATTTACATCTATGGATTTGAACGGTAAATAATTTTGTGATCAATTAGTGTCTGCACGTAATAAAGGATGTATAAACAAAGCATTTAGAACTGAGTATTCAATACTTTTTGGAGTAAAAAATATTTTCACAACATTACTTATTTATTCATGAAACAAGCCGCCTATGGCGACCACCTTGTTCGTCCAGATTACTGAGCCCAGCTTTGGGGGTTGGGGAAGGGTTGTTAAATTACTAACATAGAATGCCTTTTTTAAATAACCTAATTATTTAATATTACTTATTATTTAATGATTGAAAAACATGAATTTAATTGAGTGAATCAACTACAGGGTGGTTATAATTAAACTTCCCCTAGCATCATACAACGCAAACGGATGAACGGATTGCAGAGAAATTTGGTATATAGACTATACACGAGATGCGCTGAAGGAATTAAAAAAAAAGAAGCTTTAAAATGTCCATCAGAGGGCGTCTTTTACGGAAAAACATTAAATTTAACACAATAAATGATCAAAACGGAATACAGAATCAATATTAACAATTATTGCCTAGTTTCTGACTACTTTGTCATCGAACCACATTAAAGGTAAGTAAAAAAATAACAGTACGCTGTTTGAGAAAGTAAAATAACAGTTCAGTTTTCAAAAACAAGAACAGATTAGGATGAAATTGCCCAAGAGTTGTTAGTCATGTCCAGGATAATGTAGGGAAAAGTGCTCCATGTGACCAGTCTCATTCAGCTGCAAAATTTAAAGTCGATGGATAGTGTTTTCAACAGCAGATCGTAACTGAATCAGATGTGATGCTTCGCACATGAAGCGTTATGGAGTCATTCAATGTCGGAACACCGTCTCATTAAGATACCCTCATCATTACAGCCGGAAACAGCGACATAAAACATGACAACGACTGCAAGCGCTTCTTACCCTAACGCTTTGCATAAAGCTTACTCTTCTTCGCAAGCATGCAAATCTCGACATTTTTTCCTAGAACTGACAGCTTTTCCCGGTTTTGCATTTTATTTCTCATAACTCTTGCTCTGGATTGTTAATATTGTTTCTGTATTCGTTTTGGTCATTTATTGTGTTAAATTTAATGTTTTTTCCGGAAAAGAAACCCTCTGGGGGACATTCGGGAACTAATTTTTTTTCTTTTTTTCCGAAATTCCAATTTTGATGCAATTCGTTCACCGTTTGCGTTGGATGATGCTGTTTATAGGGTAAATTTAATTACAACTATCCCGTATAAATACCGCGTGTTGAAATAAATAAATGCATGCATTATGACAAAAAAAAAATGGAAGGAAGTGAAAATCCTTTTTCAGAATCAGTGTCCAAGGTAAGCAGGGTTTTTTTAAATCTTAATTTTAGATTTAATTAGAATTAATTTAACATAAGCAAAGGCATGCTATTCAGCATTTTGATAAACAAAATTAGCATTTTTCACAGCATTACAGATTATATATAAAATTAAGTTTAAAAACTTTATTAAAAATATAGAAAAAATATTGCATCGAAATGAAATTCATACAATCAAAATAATATTAATTAAATTTTTTAATTTAATTAAAAACGAAATCTTTTAAGTTTTAAGATAATGCACATTAATTTTGTGGGATATTAGTTTAAAAAGATATGAGCATCAATTTTTATGTGAAACATCATGCGCTTATCTATCTGGCGACAATTAAGCCTACTTTCGCATTCGATTAAATCTTCAATTATTTTGATATCTTTTACATCTTCTTTCCTCTGCCTGAAAGGAAGTTTCGGTGATACGGCGAGCTCTCCTCATTTCTAATAATATTTTGAAATTCCATTAATTGACTAAGTGAAACGTTGAATTAAAAGAATCTATAAAAACATTAAAGGAAGTAATCGGAACCGTTCGTGTGGTAGTTCATATTTGACTGTTATCTTTTTGACTATAAGTAACAAAAACGATTTTCTATGCCACTGTGTGTGTGTGTGTGTGTGTATGTGTGTGTGCGTGCGTGTGTGTGTGTTTACGTGCGAGCGTGTGTAAAACGATTATTTGAAGAAGCAGTCGTTAAATTTTTTAGAGACTTTTATTCTTTATGAGTTCAAGAATATAATCTAATTTTTAGTTTTCATCAAGAGTCTTAGCCCAAGCCGTGACAAGAGCAATATAGCGAACCGAATACGTTGTTTCAACATTTTGATTCCATGAGAAAATGAATAGCATTCACAACTTTGAAGTTAAAGTTTCGATTAAACTGAAGTTCGAGTGATTAGAAAATTATTATTTTAAAACATAGCTAATTTGTAATTATTACATAATGGATTAAGGTGGTTTATATCTATACTATTAAACTCAAGTATTAAAATAGGGCAAGTAAATGGAATGCAAAGTTTCTGTGGGCTGCCAATAAGTAAAAAGAACACAGCTTTCAGTATCCAGAGAAACGAAGAAAAATAACAAGGATAACACTAACGTTAATTCTTTCGTTAAGATACTTGATGGAATCTTATTTATCATCTCCTTTTCTATTTTGACAGATATCTTGCTCGCAGTAATTATTCTCAAACTGATTCAAAGTGAATATCTGTAATTCTAGATGAATCAGAAAACTTATTTCTGTGCAATAGTTAAAATGATTGTTTTCACTAATAAGTATTTTCAAACATGAAAGCAATTTCATATGCCAGTTTTCCAATGTTTCCAAACCTGATTAAAAATACTTTAAGGTTTCTCTAATCAAACACTTGTGTGACTAGACACCTGTTGGATTACAGAATGTTCTGACCTATACAGAATTATATAGCGAATGAATGTGTGGGAAATAAGGCAACAATATGTGAGGGGAAAAATACTATATTAAGACGTGGAGTAAAAATACGTTTAATAAACAGATCGTACTGATAGAGAGAAGATTTCGTTTTAAAAGGAAAAAAAGATGTATCATCACCAATTAACAAGTTTCAACAAATTCTCTTTATGTGACCCTCGTTACTCTGAAACCAATGCGTCTGAGAGTAACGAGGGTCAGACAGAGAGAATCTACTGCAATTGTAAGACGCAGGTACAACAACATCACTGAAATTTACTTTTCAAAAACTCTATACTTTACTCTATAGAATGGGACCTCCATTACTTTATTTTGTATTTGGTTAGGCATTGCTTTTATAATCATTTCCATATATTTATCAAAAATTTTGTAATGTATTATTATGTGT
>JAPMOR010082747.1:169465-210764 GCA_026543865.1 Argiope aurantia | reverse complement strand
AAAAAATGTCTTTTTAATTATATTAATTTAGTTTTGAATTATTTTTTTTTAATTCTGATAATTTTTTAAAGTATTTTTTGGATAATCTTCAAAAATATTTTTCATGTTTATAATGAAATTCAAACGGTTTTCATTGCTCCATCAGATACTAAATCGCATGATTTTCTTTTATTGCTGAAATCTAAGAAAAGAGTATGCTTATTATTTGCGAGTTTATACGAGTAATAAGTAATTAAAATTATAGAGAACTGAAAAATATGGTGTTTAATAATAAGACATCTGAAAAATCAAATTTTAAATAACATTCAGTTTAAAAACATTTTAAAATAAAATTCAATTTCCTTAGAAAAGTTCATTTAAGAAAAAACAAAAAGAAGTAGGGCTTTTTAAATAACCTGACTTTAATGTCTATCGCAATTCGATGCCAAAAATAGTTTGTTGACGAATGATTTAACATCAAGTTAATTGAAATGAAATACAAGCCCTATTATAAGCGAACTAGCTGGTGATCAGCGTCGGTTAGTTTTAAATTTTGCAGAAGCTTGGAATCAATTTTACGCCCAAGAAGCTTCACTAGCTTGGAATAAGAATTTAATTGGATTAATTAATTAAATGATGATTAAAATAGCATATTATCTTTGAGAACACACAAATATTAAAAATTTGAAAACTCTAGTACACAGAAAAATAAATTATTAATTTCCATCATTACAAACATGAAACAAACCTAACTAATTTAAAATGTGAAAAAAAAAAGAATAAACAAATGAGAAGAAAAAAATTCAAACATAAAGCAAAAATGAAACACAAAAAAAATTATTACATAGTATAAAAATCAATTAATGTGAGATAATAACAAATAGAAAGATAATCACTTTTGAAAACTGAAAATGCTGATGAATTCTTTTACTTTCTAATCATGTTTAAAAAGTTGGATGTTGTGAATTCTATATGTCCAATAATATGATATATTTCGGCCCTTCAAATTGGGGTGACAACCATCCATTAGAATTAAGCGAAGCAGTTTTTTAAGGATGACAGTACAGATAAGTATCAGAAGTCATTAAATATAAATAACAAGGTGATGTTTTATGGGAGAAAAAGCGACATTTACAATCCTTGAAATTTATACTGAGTGGACTGGAGTCAATGCAATTCAAGGTTGATGCTATTCTTTGTTTGTCTCTTCTTTTTATTACATTTTAAAACTTTTCCCTTATACATCTTCTGCAAAAAAACACATCTAATTTAATAATGTATATTTATTTTATTCCAAATCAAGAATATTATTTGGAAAAACTAATAATATGTTTATTTAAATAATAGAGACGAATAAATGAAATTTTTGATATATTTCAGGAAGAAATATTTAGTCATTTTGATGTATGACTAAAATTATATTTGGGTATATGACATTTGGTATGCATTTTTGGACAAGCACTGTAGTGTTACTTCGTATCGGAAGCAGAAGGGTGATTGTGAAATTTTTGATTTTAAAATAATTATTTAAAATCTCTGCTAAAGACACATTTTAATAATTCTGCCCTCATATCTGTCTCCACTAATAATAAAGATGAATGTGTGAGTGTGTGTATGTATGTTGGCTCTTTACAGATCAAACCTTTTGACCTACAGCTACAAATTTTGCACATATATGCCTAGGAGAGTGGGAATGTGCCCTTTGAAGCATTTACTTTAAAATTTTAATTAATTACAAATTGTACTAAAATTTGGCATTTTCCGCGATAATTTCCAAAAAAATATTATTGCATAATAATGAATTGTACAAATTCTAACATTTCAATATACCAATTTAATTATACCAATTTAAAAACTGTGCAAATTTCCCCAGAATTTTGGCATTTTTTTTTAACAAAAAAAAAAAAAAAAACACTTTTTTTTGCTTTATTTTTTAAATAGATTAAATTATTTTCTGAAACTCAAATCATTTTCATTGTTTCAGTAAATTTTGATTGCATGATTTTCTTCCATAGATCCAGTATAATATCTGCGCGGTTTACAAAACTGGAAAAAAAATTGGGATTATCGCGAAATTTAGAAGATAGATAAACTAGACAGTTTCGTTTGTATTAGTGCTATGATGTTATGTGACTGGTTTGTATTAGAAAAGTTCATACGCAAAGCTCATGTAAGACTATTAAAACTGTAAAACTTTAATACCTGTAGCAATTTGTTGCTTAAAAACTATTTTGTTGACCAAATCATGAACCTGAAGCTATGTCCATTTGAAATTAAATATAACGAATATCCTTGGCGAAATAGCTGGTCACCTAAGATAGCTATTAATGAATAAAACGAGCAATCTCTTAATACTATATTTGAAATATTTAATTTACAAAAATTTCAATATCAGTGTAAATATTAAGAATTTCCGACAATGAAAAGATTAAATTTATTTTTTCAGATATGCATTTTAGCAGAAGAGAAATACTTCGAATCACTGTCTTTGTCTATAGGAGAGATTAACAGTCTATTTACACAAATTTGTCTATAGAGAGATTAACAGTCTATTTTAACAGTCTATTTGTCTATAGAGAGATTAAAAGTCTATTTTAACAGTCTATTTGTCTATAGAGAGATTAACAGTCTATTACCAGGGCTGTTTTCTATCCATCTGTTATTTTTTTTCTGACACAATATTGTTTCGAGACAATTTTGGAAATGGCTATGTAATACTAAATCTCTGAAACCACCTTAACAAAATTCTTGAAAAGTCTCAAGTCTCATATAATTTGCAAATCTAATTACCTTTATTCATAATATGCTAATATTTTTTAAAATTAATATGGTTATTGTGAAGGCCTTCGAGAAATATTCTGTACTGAAATTCAATGCTAGATTTTTAAATTGAAATTTTCGTTCAATTTTTTTTTACCTATTACATTACAAAGACAAGAAAAATTCATGGATGATCCTTAAAGGTCTTTATTCTTGTAAAAGTTTTTATAATTATTTAATCATCAGTTAGAAGAACTGATGATTAAATATCCTAGACATTCCCTACGAGTACTCAAATAAATATTTGAATGCAAATAATAAAGCTGACAAGATAAGATTATTTAATTTTCTAAAAAAAAAAATCAATATATTAACTTTGCTCAAAATCTCACTCGTATTACATTATTTTATCCAATATAACCGTCTATGACAAATACCTAATTCGTCTAAAGTACCTAATACCTAATTCGTACGATTTTTTTTTGCGTTGCTTGGTTTTAAATATTTTCTCCTGCAAAATACCTTTAAATTTAAAATTTTGCTACCTTTAAATTTAAAATTTTTAAAATTTTGCTATAAAATAGTAACTCGTACTATTTTATATGTATTTTCCTAATTTTTTCTATTTGTAGTCTCACTTAAAATTTGAGCTTTTCTAAAAAGATAAATAATTAAGTTTGAATTAACCCAGTAACTAGTTTGCTGAATGCCCTTGAGATAAAATAAACCGAGAAACCATTTAGCATCGTTCTGCATACGGATATTACATTAATTTTGTACGGCATTTACAGAACATTTAAAAGAATAATAATAAGAAGAAGAATTAGAGAAGAGTAAAATTTAAGATCAAAGGGGGATGATATAATTTTATGATCCCATTATAGTACATGAAAAGCAATAATGTTTAGAAATATACAAATAAATATTTAATCAATGTTTTGATTTGGTAGCTACTAAACGAAAGACGTAATTAAGACAAAAATCAGGCATTTTATTAAAATTTTGTTCCGAAACGAAACTCAGAAAAAAATTAACAAAATTTTCATTGCGTGGTTATCAACAATGAAAGGAAAACACATAAAAATTCTGCAGGAACAATGAAAATTATTTGAGTTTCATAACTGTAAAAATTATGGTTGCAAAATGTAACTAAAAATATTAATAAAAACTTATTATACTTGAAAAAAAACTGTTGGGTAATTATCGTGGCATGAAAGAAAAGGTATTTTTTGGATTTTCAGATTATGATCAAAATCCGTTTTTGTTCTATAATATTATTGAAAATTCTGAAGGAAAAAAGTTAAAATTTCTTTTCTTTTTAATTAGTTTAAATTCAAATTCAAATTTTTAAAGAACAGCCTCGATGTGCACATTCCTATCCTCCAATTTAGTGCTCAATACTATGCCTTATTTCTGAACTCTAAGTTCACAATATGTTGTATAGAAGGCAACACGCGTACACACTTTTTCCTTTATATTTAGGAAGAATATAGATGATGATTCCTATATTAAATTTAACATAAAAAAGTCTGGTTCATAAAACAAATCTAGATTTATTTTATAAATCAAATTAGCATTCATGGTTATTAACAATTAGCATTGCATTACAGATTACATTTCTGAGGATTACTAAGGGTCAACCATTATGATTTTGAAGCGTTCCAACTGATAATGAAATATTTGAGATACTATAGAATTTTCTAAATTTTTCAAAAAGACAATCGCAGGCAGTATTCGGAGGCAACTGAAAAGGACTAAGTTGTCAGTATTATCCAGTATTTCACTCAGTACAATAAATACAGTATTTCTTGATTCATTCACCAACTCTTTCTTGTTACTGCTAAATGAGAAAGTGCGTCTGATGATATGTGAAAGTATGGATTCTGCTTTTTCTTCTTCTTGTTAGCTTTGAATATTCTGTTTGAATATTCTGTTCAATATCTAAAATCCATTCAAATCGAAACTAAACGGTAAAGGATGGTGCTCTGAGAAGCAACCCATTTTTGTATGAGAGAATCAAAGAAGGCAACATACCACCAAAGGACGAAACGAAGAACCGACAATCGGATGATTATCACTTTGAGACGCAAAACAATAGAACCGAATAGAAGATAGTAAATATAGAAAAATAAAGAAATGAAAAATTATTAAAAAAAGTATATGAAAAAAAATGATGTTCATAATTATTGTTGACAAAACATCGCTCAGTTTGGTAAACCAGCGAATCACAGCCGCCGATGGTGAATATTAAGACGACATTGAATGCATATGCATCCTTCCATAATTTGCTACCAGCCGGAATGGCCTGTCCAAACCTTTCGCGCATGCTCTCTAATGAAGGCGTTATCCTAGAGGATGCCTTGCTTAACATTGCCGTATAATAGTTGCGAAATATTAACCTTTAGGTGAGAATTTAGTATTTTTACTGCATCTACTGAATCATCCTTGGAGAAATATTCGACGTTCTTAATACTGGTTTGAATTTAATAGAATCCGAAAACCTGATTTGTGTTTTTATACAGTTTTCCCAACCGATTGAAACAAAAATGTGATACAAAACTAAATTTAGTCACAAAATTTCATACCAAAGTTGATCTTTTAAGTTATAGTGCTTTTGAGTTATCTCGTTCACCTGTTTCTGAAAGTACAGGTCGGCAGTCGTTCAACCTCTTGTGGGATTTAGCTCAAAATTTTAGAGATGTTATACATCATCCATGTTAAATCTGTGTAAGAATTTGATCTATCTAGCTCACATCGTTCTGTAGCTATCGTGTATTCTTGTATTCGATCATACAAACTTCAGTGGAACGCAATTGGCTCAAAATTTGGTAGAAATATACAAATTTCGTATACCGAATTTCAACCTAACCCAAAGCGTTTTTGAGTTATATTTATCATAGACAGATAGACATATTCTAAAAATGTGCTTTTCGAAAACTCAGGGTGGGCTGAAAACGTGGAGATTTGTCAAAATCTCGATTTTTCGCCCATTACAATGCTTTCTGTATATTTCATGTACAAGAATGTAATAATATAGTGTGGGCTTAGAATGCTCATCAAACCATATATAAGAAATATCTTTGTCAAAATTTATTAATAATAACTTTTTTTTAATGCACAAATTACTTTTGGGCCCACAAAACTAAAAAAGTAAAAGTAAGATAAAGGTAAGAATAATAAAGAAACACGTGCCATTCGTTTCTGAAAAAATTTCAAGTGACGAGGATGAAGTGGATCGCTATGGATTCCTTTTCTAACAAGTGGATCGCAATGTTTAAAAGTTTAGGAAGCCTTGCGTGTGACAATAGTTACTCCCTAATCAGGAGAGTAAAGTTTAGATAAGGCTTTCGTTTCATCTCCATCCCGCCAGAAGGCTGCTTATATTGATCAATCCAGATCTCATGTTCTTTGATAATATCTGGTAATCACAACTTTCTTCTTATGATCTTGCCAAAGAAATCTGATCTGGCGATTTTTAAAAGAACTAAGGCCATACCAGGCTTAGCTTCTATTATAACGTTTGCTGTAATGGTTGGGATTTCTAAGTTGAATTTCGACAGTTTTATTATCATCACAAAAATAAAAGAGTTTTCTTCCTTGGCTTTTCCAGCGTGGCTAAACACGTTGCTGAGAATCTCGTATGCATTGACTTTGACCAAAATCCATATGCCTTTATTTTATTGAATCCAAAACATAAAAATGCACCTATTAAATGATATCCAGAACAAACAATAATTTTCAATATTTTCGCTCACCAAGTTTTTGTGATATTGTTTTCACGTTTACCCAGATGGATGATTGTCAGGAGTGGTCTCTCCAACTTTTTCTTGCTTACTCTCTAATAAAGGTGAATTTATGTTTTAGACGCATTTTTCTCAACTAATTGTAGCGCAAATTTTACGTAAAATTTAATACAAAATAACAAATTTGATACATTTAAGTCATTGCGTTTTTGTGCTATCAAGTATGCTCGCTTCTGAAAGTACAGACCTAATAGACGCTTAATCCCTTATAGAATTTGACTCCAAATTTAATATCTCACCATAGATATTAAATCTAGGTACCGAATTTTATGCATTTAGCTTCGTTTTGTAGTTATTATGTTAATTTATACTGGAAAAGCCGGATAGATAGGCTTCTTTTGAATAAATTCTGCATAAAATTTGAGAGAGATCCACACATTCGGTATAAAGACCATATACCAAAATTCATTCGTCTAGCTCAAAGCGTTTTTGAGTTATTTTTCTCACAGAAAGACAGACAAATAGAGACATTACGCCAAAAATGTGTTTTTCGAATTCAAGAAAGTCTAAAACGTGGAAATTCATCAAAGTTTCCAGTTTGAATTTTTTGACAATTGTAATGCTTTTTCTATATTTTCTAAAAAGGATGATAGGATATTTCTATCCTTTTTTTCTAAAAAAGATAGATATTTCGAAAGAAAAATATCTTTTCTTTTCTTCAAAATATCACACTGATTTATCATTTTAGTGCAAAAATAAATACCGAAATTCATTCGGCATTTTTGAGAAATTATTTTCACTTATTTAAGAATAGACAAACTGATGGACAATCAAACGAACTATGGATTTGGTCCAAAATTAGATATACCTAAAAATCCAATGATAAAACAATATATGCAACAATATCATATAGTGAGATTTCTGCATTTTTGAGCTATCGCATTCACATGCTTGAATAGTACAGAGAGAGATTTCTCGCTGACGAATTCGATACAAATATAAAAGTTGCATGATACAGTCGCTCAAAAAAACTGTATGCAAATATAAAAGTTGGATGTTGCTGGACGCATGACGAATTTCATTCCTCTAGGTATTTTCATTGATTCCGAAGGGGAAAGTTAAAAAAAAATAGCTTTCGAACTCAGAGAAGGCCAAAATGTTCAAATTCATTAAAATTTTGAACTCAGCATTTTTGCATTTATATCCGATTTTTAAATTAGCTTAGATAACAAATTATCTATTTCTTTTTATTACTTTATATACATCGAATATAAGAAAGAAAAAGAAATCGATACATTTAAACTTGATAAAGTTTACAGACTTGCATATGTTCTGTAAGCTTTTGACATGACATAGCGCGATATAATAAATAATAAGCTTTTTACTTTCTCGTATGCAAAATATAAAGTATTGTAAGTATCAAAAAATTCGAACTCGAATATTTGAACTCAGTATTCCATGTTGCAGATCTCCCAGAGTTCGAAAAATACATTTTTGGCATTATGCCTGTCTGACTTCGAAAACGATAACTCAAAAACTCTTTGAGCTAGATGAATGAAATGAGGTATGTAGTCTCTTAACCAATTACATTTTTATCAAATTTTGAATGAAATTTATTCACACCAGGTACATCTGGCTGTTCAAGTACAATTGAACTCCATAAATACAAAAGGCAAAACGTTTAGTATATAAAATTTGATACATTTTAATGTTACAGGCAAATTTTAAACCGAATCTGTCAAAGGGTTGACTGTCTGTCGGTCTGTATATTCACATACATATAAGAGCAATGATTTAAATCAATGAAATTTGGTATACGATGTTTGGTATGATTCCAATTGTAGTTCCGTGTCAAATTTTGACTCATTCAATCAGTCGGGAAAATAGACGCAGTAAAAATGGTACATCAAGATCTGTATCTCGTAACTTCTTAAAAACGCGATATTCGCATTTCTACCTGAGGATCCTAATTTTATGGGATGGGATGGAAGGGGATATGATTTTTATTGAAGAGTAAGCAAGAACGTTTCGGAGGGACCATTCCCGCTGTTTTCTGGATTGTCGATGCTCGCTAAAAATGGCTTTTGGAAATCTTAATTAGAATTTTAATTAAAAATGAATCTAAGCCTTAATGTATTTTCTCGGTAATTTCAGGAAATATTATTGCACAACAACCATTCTTACACTTTTCCTAAATAAGCTTTTGCAGTGATACTAATAACAATTTTTCTCTAATTCTAAATAATTAAAAAAATATTTTTAAGAATATATAACAACATTATTTTCAATGTTTTATTGACTGGATTTATTCTCATGCTCTTAGCGGTCATGTTACAGGCAATTTTTGTGTGAAGATAATCATTGTTATATAATTAAGAGCAAATTTTAGAAACAGCATAAAAGTTTACTAATCAGAGATTTGAATCCCTTCAAATGTATTAGTTCTAAACCAAGTCCCTGTTATTAATCAACACGAATGATGTCAAAATCGTTGAATCTTTTATTTTTAAATCTATGGGATGTAATTTTGTTTCGGTATTTATACATTGAATGTGAACAATCCAAGTTTTCGAATTCGTATTCGAATCATTGCTATGTCCACACAGTCGGTGCTTCTTATTTGTAGACTCTTACGTAAATTCAAGTGTTCCACTTAGAATGTGAGAAGTCGTAACATCCGGAATGAAGTAAATTTACGAAACATGATATGAATCTACGTGACCTATTTATTAATTTCTTAGAATGTCTTTCTTTTGAGGACAAAATGAAAAATGTGGTTCTCGAACCTTGCATTTCATTGGAGAGAAAAGTACTTCGAGGCGTGGCTAGTTTGGCACGGTTACAGAATTTTTTTTCATAGACTTTTTCTTCATGTAGTTATAATAGTTTTCAGGACTTCTTCAAACTACTTATTCCTTGTGGACCTATTTCCGGGTACATTTAGAGAAATTCGCAGGTTAATTTCGAAAAAATTCCGAAGAATATTTTTCCTAAAATTAGTGTACAAGTTTGAATTCTACTGCTTTGGTTAATACCAAACATACAAGATAAATGAGCAGCCAAGAAATAACATCAAAGTGAAATATGCCATTATTTATAAATACAGATAGCTATAAACTTTAAATGTAAACATTAGTGCAAATAAATTTAATAAAATAACTAAATTTAAAATAATTAACAAATAATTATATAAATTAATAAATAATCAATTTCTTAAAAAATTTCCGCTTATTTCCTACTCTTATTCCTAAATTTATATATTGTTATTATAAATATTAAGTTTTTAAAATCAAATTTTTCCTAAAAAAACGTCTTAGGGAGTCACCTTTTATATGAAACTATTTATCCATTAAGGGATACATTATGAACAGCTATCAAAAGCAAATATGAGCAAAATTTTAAAACTCTAAAACATCCTGAAGTGAATAAAACATTCGATCATCAACACTCAATAAAAACAAGAAACAAATTAAGTTAAATAAAAATGTTTAAAATTAAGATATAATACAGAATTATTTTTTTAAATGTTCAGATTACAAATGGCTTTAATTTCCTTCTAAGTACTGATAAGAAGAAAAGGTTTCAACGCATTACAGATGAAAGCTGGAAGCTCTGTTTGAGTTCGTAAAAATTGAATTTAATCATTTTTTTTGGGGGGGGAGAGCAAATACAACATACATTCGGCCGTCCGTTTCATTTTCGTCTGCTTCTTGGTATATCTTCTATTTCGCTTATTATTGCACTCAAAGAAAACAAAGCAGACAAGTTAAAACAGAGTCTACGATATATTGTAGTGAAATGAAGATCAGAAGGTCTAAGAAATAATTTCAAATGATTTAGAGAGCCATATTTAGAACACATGTGACTATCGGAAATAATCAGTGACTGTAAATGCTGTAAAAGGACTGTAGTATGCAAGTTGCTTGTAGAAGAATAAATGTCAATTATTACAAATGAAATTTAGTCTCTTCTGTGTTGAGTTCAAATTTTGTCTATCAATTGTATTCAAAGGTGGATTTAAGCTTTTTCCGGTTCTATGCAGTTCGCATGATGAAGTCCTTTTTTTTTTTTAAATAAGATAGTTAATTTATTGTATAATGAGTATAATGGTAATCAATCATATAATGAGTTTCAGATTTCAGCATATTTTTAACATGTAAATAATTTTTTTTATCTATAACGACTTCAGTCCGTTCAATATCTAGGTCCGTACACAATATTACTAAAGCAGACTTTAGGTGTTTATAAATATGCTAATAATTAAATGAACATGATGAACCTGATCAATTATGCTTGAGAAAACGTTAGTGCCATTCCAGTACTTTATAATACACAGAAATAGAAGTGTTTACAGATTTATTTATTTGGGAATTAGGAAATTAAATCTTTTAAAGTAATTTGCTTGCGACCCTCCCTTAGCCGTGCGGTCCTAGGCAACTGCCTAATATATCTAGTTAGAAATCCGTCACTTACAAATTCAGAAAGTTGCGGAAATTTTTGGTCGCTATAATTGTTTTGAGTAATGGATTTGTATAATGCATTTGAAAATGATTATGGATAAATGTATCGCCCATTCTATTGCGGAATTTTATGTCACCTTTCCCAGAAAGTCATTTCACGAACAATTTTTATATTAACATTTAAAATAAAATTTAGTGTTAAATATTTTTTTTCTCTATATATAAAAAGAAAAACTAGATATGTGATTGCACTTGTATGGAATGCTTTATAACGAGATTTTTTTTGAAATCCTATGACTAAATGGTAGTTATAGTATATAAAGAATGATTCTAAACTCTATATTGAGATGTGTCTGTTCTAAGGAAATCTATATATATAAAAAAATATAGATTTATATATATAAATCTATATATATATAAATGTGTATGTCTGTCTGTACTCGATAGATTCAAAAATCATACATCCAATCGCTGTGAAAATTTGGGGAATTATTAGGTATATCCCTAGGAAGGTTTTTGAAAAAAAATTTAAAAATCAGAGTTGGGGTTTTTTAATTATTAATTAAAAATTAACTTTCTCGCCAATAAAATCTTCATTTTTCCCACCGCCAAATAAGTAAGGATTCAGTTTTTTTTTTGTTTTTTTTTCCCCCAAGCTAAAGAGGATAGGCTTAAGAAATTTTCGGCCGATTATTTCAAAGGATTCTGTTTATTTTCTTAAGGTTTGATGCTTTTAAAGTTAAACATTGTTAATTAATCGATCTTTCAGATTCATTCTGAAGTATTTTAAATTAAAATAAAACAGAATAAAGGAAGTTAAAAATTTCTAATCTGAAAAGCGTTGCCTCAACTGGCGCAGAAAATTCACGCATTTGCGTTACCATAATTGGCGTTGAAAATTCACGCATGCGCATTGTGTTATGATTGTTGACAACGGATACGGACTTGGTTTTGAAGGCTTAATATGTTTTTGACAGATGATTTCAAACGATTCTATTTATTTTTTTAGTGTTTGAGGCATTTAAAACTAAATATTGTTAATGTTCTGATGAATCTGAGAAAATTTTGTTGAAAACTTCTTGAGATATTATATAAATTAAGAAACATATTCTTTAGTGCCCATTAGGTTTAAATATTCAGCGACTCTTTTTTCAGTACTCATATTTAAAAGAAATTCTTCGTTTCAGTAAAAAAATATTATTATATTTATTGCATTTTAATTATTTCCACTTTAATTTAAAGCATAAATTCTACGGGAGATAAAAGAAAATTAGAGAGATACATATTACGTTATGACTGAAGGCCTTTATAATATTATGAGTGAATTAATTATATGACTATCAAAATTTGAAGTTTTAAAATATTTTGATGAAGAAGCTATTAAAGTAGGAATTGCATAAAATATTTAATTATTAAAATTTTAATGAACATTAAAATTGGCGAACCGGCTGGTCGCCAAAGGCGACTAGTATAACATAAAAATTCAGATTTTATATTTTAAAAAATTGATCTAATTTAAATTTTAAAAATTTCCATTGTTACATTATTAGTTGATTTTTTTGTGTTAGAGACTGCAGTTAGTTCACTTTTCCACTCTAAATTATGCAATAATGGATTTAAACATTTTACGTTCCCAAGCTATATACATTTTGAAACCCTTTTCTTTTAATAAGTGGCCAATATATTTTCACATTTCAACTCATTTTTAACTTAATCAATATATTAAGGTTTCATTTATTTTTTTATTTTAAAAACTTTATAAAATGATACTTGTATTTGTTATACTATTTTTTATTATAAATTATAATTGTACTATTTTTTTATTAAAAAATATATAAAGCAATAAAAATCTTGGAAAATCAATAATAATTCATTATTAATTTCAATAATTATAAATAAAAATATTTATCCATTAATATATAGATATATAAGGAAATAATAAGCAAATATAAAATTAATTATTATTACTCTTCAGGATATGTCAAGTGGAAAATAACATAATCAATTGAATAAATAATTCATAGTCCAATATATTATAAATATTTTATAATTCATTGTATTCATATTTTAGGACGTTTATTTTGATAATAAATAAATAATAATCTGTCTGCTTGGGGCTCCCCTCAATCTAATAGCTACTTAGTCAGAAATATTTCATTGAAATTACGAAGATTTATCTACAGAAATATAAATTTTTAAAATTGTGGCTGGACTCTTAATTGTATTTACAAATCTTTTAAGATTTTACTCAATTTTAACGGAATAGTGTCTGAAATTCAATTTCTTTTGTGTGTGTTAGAAAATTATTAAATGCACACCCGAGTTCCTGGAAATTGCAGTACAAATGAGACAATCCCTCTACAAAATTGTATTCCAAATTAGCGTGAAATGGATTTGGATGCCAGTTATATAAGTAAATTACAAGAGGAACGAAAAATTCCTGCGCACTTAGCAAAGAAAAAAAAAACCCACTTACATATTCCTATTTCAAGTATTATTCGAATATTAATAATTCATGTGAAAAATTTAAGGAATAGGAAAATTAAAATAATGAGACATTTTAACTGAGCAAAAACTAAAAATTTAATATTTATTAATTTTTATTATAAGCTTCAATAAATTATTAATATACTAAATAAGAAATTTACAAATTGCATAAAACAACTCACTATTTAGAAAGCGGACAAATACTCGTTTTATTTCATGTATAAACGCTTTATTATGGCGCCTTATAGTAAGACTTGCTTTTGCGTGTCGTTCATCAGAGGGTCTTAGTGGATTCAGGTCTCTAATCCAGACTTAATCTTTTCATTCATCCGTTCCAGGTAAACCGTGGCCTATTATCCTGATGATTCAGTAATAAAAATATCCTGATGTTTTGGTTCTAAGTTTTTGCATTTGCATCGCTAGATTTCAAACCTTACACACGCTTATACATTCTGCTAAAAATTAAAAAAATATATTCTTATGTGTGGATGAATCTGAAGATTATGTAGATTATACATTGCTCTCTTTCGATATTGTATCATATTAGTTTGATCGATGAAATGAGAAAAATTATGCATTTAAAATAATCGACAAAATCATTTATCTGCTCACCCACCCAATCCCAAATATTATGCTGATTTCACCAATTTTTATATCTTGAAACAAGATATACCATCAATTTTGGGGTTTAATTTCAAAAAAATTATTTCATTGTACATTTTCTATGTTCTATTTCTTTCAAAAAATAAAAATAAAAAACACGACAAAGTCTCCCAATTACACTACATCAACGTAGAAACGTTCTATTTTATATTTCATCATTCATACATATGTCATCAATGGCCATCTGTCTCCCAATTTCAAAGGATATCACAAAATATTACTTTGACAGTTTCCACCCCCAACAATCAGTACGATTTCGCCAACTAATTTTGCCCCTTTGCCTGCATAGATAACTGACAATTATTATTTATTGTTTGTTATTTGTTTTATTGTGTGTAATCCAAATAATGTATTCCTTTGGTGGTTTAACTAATTCATCAAAATTTATTAGCATAACTAAATTAATACTAGTAATATGTTGGATGAATAGCTGGTCGTCGAAGGTGGCTAGAATCCAATTATATTAAGATCATAAATGAAATTTCAAAAAATACATAATTCGTTAAAGATCGTAGTTACAGAGTTTCTCCGACTTAAATAAATTCCACTCTGGCAGGTCGTAAGTTGGATTTATATTTTTTACCATTATTTTCATTCAAACGGATAATAAAAATTATCCACAACAAATCCATGTATGCATAAATATTGTATATAATGTGAAAAATACTGTATTTATTGCATTGTATTTTGAAATTTGAAATTTATTTTTTGAAATCTTTAGCACAGATAGTTGTAAGTCGAAGATAAGGTATACATGGAATGTATGTAGTTGCATAGCTGTTGCTAAGCGTATTGGATTTCCTTTGAAAACATCACATATATGTGTTTGTACACTTTGCATTTCAAATATTTACATTTTTCAATAATCTAATTTATCTTACATTTAATAAATATATTTTTATTAATAACAGGCAAATTACAAAATTTTACAGTTAGTTTATCTATGTTTAATTACGAATAAGCTTTGAATGATTTAATGCATTATAAGAACTATAAAAAAACTCCAGAATTAAATGCATAAAAAAACATAAAAAAAACCTTTTTTTAACAAAATTGTTTTGAATATTAATATTCTGAAACAGCAACTGGAGCTAATTGAAAGCAAGTGGATCCTTTGAGATGAAATAAAACAATTAATACCAATGAAAAAAAAGTATCAATATATACCGAAGATATATCAATATATAACTACCGAAAAATGCAACTCTGTTTTGGTGTGCGAATAAAACTAAGCATAAATAATAATCAATTATATGATCATATAATTACATACTTTTGTTTCTATTTCCTTTATGCTGGATTGTAGCAAGGATAAATGAGTTGAAGTTTGCAATTTTCATTATATTCTCGCTTCACCGGACAGTTAGAAGTTATGTCTTTTTTTACAATAACGATTTATTATTTTGTATCCAGCAAAGCATTTTTTGTTAGTAAATTGCCGTTTGTCTGAACCACATTTTAATTATTAATTTTGATTTGAGAGTTTGTGAACATTACGTAATAGGGAAAGAGCATCTCATTGCAAGGAAACAATAGTTGGCAAGCGAAAAAAAAATTGCACATTGGAAGATGAATCAAAGCCAAAAGATATTAAACAGAATTCGTTCTGTAGATAATGCATGTTAAAGTTCAAATTAAAAAATCCACACAACAAAGAGTATTGTTAAACGATTACAGATATTCTACAAAGAATGCTTTTCATAATTTATTATAAATAACAATAATTCATGGTGATCATTTTAATGGTTCTTTTTAATTCACAGAATTCCAAGTTTTATTGCAGGCCTTTATTGTTACTAAATATTTACAGTCAAAATACAAATGATATTTTTCTTATTTCCTAAGCATTCTACAAATATGCATGGGAATGTTCTACTGCAGCTTTCTTTGGTTAATCTGTGATATTGTTTACAGGATAAAAACCCGTCTAGACAGGCATATCTAATAGTTTTGTAATAGCTGGGATGGGGAAATCATTATTCAGTCTATTCATTGAAATAGACATTTTTTAGCAACAGAATTGTCATAACACACCGGCAATATTTTTTACACGATAACGTTTGCAGGCTGAATATTATCTGTAAACAATATGATGAGACATGATACGTTCAAAATGTCCTATAAAGATATAGAGTTAACAGCCAGGCATGTAGCATAATCTAGCACGGAATCTGGCATCTTCTTGGAAAGTAGGCACTCACTAAATAAATATTTTTCATAATTTTCATTAGATTTGTAACGAGTTGAAAATTAATTCAAAACTTAATATATTCCCCCTGTTATTTAGGGTTTATTATAGCATAAAAAGTTCATTCAAGAATTCAGAAAACTAGCTCTTCGGCGATATGAATTTTATTTTAGTGCAACATTTTACTCTCTCGTATACGTAGTATAGAGAAAGTATAGTAATCGTCAAAAAATTCGAACTCGAGATTTTGACGAATCTCCAAATTTCAGACCTCCCAGACACATTTTTGGAAAACGTCCACCTGTCTATCTGTTTGTGACGAAGGTAACTCAAAAATGCTTTGAGTTGGACAGTTGAAATTTGGCATACCATCTTTACACACAATTTGCATATTTCTATCATATTTTGAGTAAAATCTGTTCACAGGAAGTTCGTCTGTTCGAATGTTGGATCGCGGTGGCCTGGTGTTAAGGTCTCGGCTTCAGAACCGGAAGGTTTCAGGTTCGTGACCCGATTCCACCGAAGAACCGTCGTGTAAGGGGGACTGTTGCACTTTAAATCCGTCATGACCAAACGTCCTCCCGCTGGTGTGGCGTGGTGTGGAGAGGGGGGTGTCAGCTCAGGAGTCGTCCTCGTCATCTGACCGCGGTTCAAAATTACGAGGTCCATCCCCAAATAGATCTAGTGTTGCTTTAAGCGGAACGTTAATATAACTAAACCAAACAGTTCGAATTTGTATACCTACAAAATTAGGTATACAAATTTAACATATGTGTTGTTTTTGCCAGATTTTGAGCCAAATCCTGCTATGGGGTGTCTTCCTGTCGGTCTGTACTTTCAGAAACATATAAACATGATAATTCAGAAAAGCAATGATTTAAACATATTAAATTTGGTGCGAGATTTTGTGACTACAAAAGCAGTTTTGTAGCAAATTTTTACTTCAATCGGTACTGAAAAAATGTATTTAAAACACACATTTAATTTTTGAGAAATATTAATGCATGCCAGGGATTAATCGCCAAAATAACTCGCCAAGAGTCACACGATAAATTCAGAAACAATGTTAAATTCAAGCCAAAAGTTAATATTTCGCAAATATTGTGCGCCAGTGTCATGCAAGGCGTTCTCTGGAATGGCGAGTTTATTAGAGAATATGAGAGAAAGTTTTGGGAGACCACTCCCGCTAGTTTTTCCTTAATGTTAATATACTTTTTTTTACAAACTTATTTTTAAGTGCAATTTTTAACACTGCTTTTTATTACTATTATTAAAATTGAATCTAATTTTATTTTCTCAGGAAATGTTAAGTTTGCACTCTTTTCTTAGTGTCAGAATTATGATTAAAAAATTGGATGTATAGAAGTTTCCACATTCGCGTTTATTAGCCTGAATTGTTTTCAAACCAATATTTTTTCAGTAAATTGAAAAAATTGTTACTCATAGGATGTGACAGCCGATGCAACTAAGCCAGACAAATCAAGTATATCTCTCAGAATTTTATTTTTAATGCAATTTAATGAGGTAGAGTCTTAATAAGGGACTAACTAAGTCAAATAATAATGAGAAAAGAAACCGAGGGTAAATATCCGTCGTTGCTTTGTAATGTAAAATATCCCTCATTCCTTTGCAATGCAAAATATCTCTCATTGCTTTGTAATGCAAAATATCCCTCATTTCTGTGTAATGCAAAATACCCTTGTCATCTTTGTAATGCAAAATATCTCTCATTTCTATGTAATGCAAAATACCCCTCATTCCTTTGCAATGCAAAATATCTCTCATTGCTTTGTAATGCAAAATATCCCTCATTTCTGTGTAATGCAAAATACCCCTCACTGCTATGTAATGCAAAATATCCCTCATTGCTTTGTAATCATGAATATCATAATTTACATATAGCATATGGCCTACACATATTATCATGTTAAAATACTAATTCTTCCATAAGCCGTTTAACCCTTACTATGTCTGGGTCCAAAAGTTTGCTCTGAAAAACTAAAACATATTTCAATTTTTATATCATACAATTTACAAAAAATATGCCAGCCTAAAAACATTATCATATTAAAATAAAAAAAATAATCTACGCCTGCGCAAAGTGATAAAAATTGCGCCACTACCTCCACTGGGTAACCAGTTCGTTCAACCTACCAACCGAATGCCAGTATTTCATTTTAATGCGATCACATCTAAAATTGCCCTTTGCTGTGCGAAAGTCAACAAAACGAAAAATTTTTGATCAGGCGGCTGATGCAACCCATAGTAACGGGTGGTTAGGTCATCTACCTGTTACCAAAGAAGTCTAGACTAAACAACCACGGCAAGTTTAGGAAAAAGCGAATCAAACCAACTGTAAAAGAAACCATTTTTTTCAAGAATAAGAATCAAATTACTTTGAAGAAAGAAATTAAAACTTGATCAGGCATTGAGATTCCAAAAAGTGGAACGGATTTATTTCCTCGTTTTTTGTTTTTTTTTAATGTTTGAACACATCTATGAAAATCTAAATCGCAACTGCAGTAAGGTTGAATCGAAAATAAAAAAGCAAAATTTTTATCAACGTTAACTTTTTTATTCTCCCCCGAATATATAATTGATATATTAGCCACAATAATGTGAAACATTTCACTTGTTATCAAAAGAATATGTATTTTAAATGGACTCGATACTGAGTACTGTAATCTGAATTTATACTGCAATCAATGTCAACTTTTACTAAGTACTGTAATCAGTCAACCTTTTTGTTCTCTCCCGAATATATAGCCTTGTATTAGCTATAATATTATGAAACATTTCACGTTATTATTTGAAAAATTATGTATTTTAAGTAGTCTCATTACTAAGTATTGTAATATGAGTTTATTTGGTACCATTGGGAAAAACATAGTAAGTATTATTATAACATTCATGAGTACGGATTTGAAAATTCGTTTTTTTTTTCATTTGATTGAGATGTTCAAGAGAGTATTTCATTCCTTAAACTGAGTTAATAAAAATTAAATTACGCATGAGTAAATTACTTGGTCAGTTTATCAATGAAATGCTCAGTGTTCAAAAAGTGTTTCAGGTGAAAAAAAATATATAGCAACTTTAATAGTGAGCATTTTCTAATGTGAAATAAAATATATCAAACTTTTAGCATATTTCTCTGAATATGAAAATACTCTTTTGTTAGTTGTAAATATTTTTTTTTCTGATGTAAGTTAACTTTGTATTGAAAAATTATTTTACGTTATTGCATCATGGAAATTTGTGGTATATTAGTGTCATTGCATCATGAAAATATCAAGCACAAAATAATTCTAGAAGGAATTTTAATTTATTTTTAATATTTTTAGAATTAATTAATACTGAGAACAATATATTTTCTCTTCAGATATGCCTCAAGTACATAAAAGCAAGTTAGAAGATTTATATATAGTTTATTCTTCAGATGTTCTAAATCAAAACATCCGTAAGCGAAAACTTTGCTACAAAAAATTATTGTTTGTGTATGGAACACTGGGAAGCCCCTAATTTTACTTCAAGGAGAAAGGATAGGTCATTGCAATTTGGAAAACTCCAACTGTGTGATTGGTTTTCATGTCAAAAGTGAGGGAAAAAATGCTTATTTTACTATGAAAAATGTGTTAAATATTTATTCATAAAATACCTGATAAAGCTTATATTCAGGTTATTATAAAAATGAGCGAACGAAGTAGTAAATGGGTGGCACTGGTTTTATCTTTGGACTCTCAACTTTTTTTTTTATATACATTTGGATGTTTAAGGCATTTGTTTAAAATAATTGCATTTCTATTAAACTAATTATATTTTATAATTAATATACATAACTGCTGTGATTCAATTTTATAAGGCGATAGAACTGTGTTTACTATAGTCTTCGTCCAGCCTTCTTATGTTACAAGATTCGTATCCTCAAAACCTAAAATGTACAACCAAGATTCCGTTCTCTTACCTTGCTTGTTTTATTTTCCATACATGACTCTGAATACAAATCTTTAATTCTATCAGTCGATATATATAGAGAGAGGCATCCGATATTTTAAATTTGTTTAAGTAATTGCTATACCGATTTTTCGACATTAACACTAAAGAGCAACATTATTTCTCTCTACAGTATTTTGACAATGCACACGCATAAATCATGTAAATTACAAATTTGGCCTTGCTTTTCACTTATTTGCGTTCATATACACACTAACAGATAGAGACAATTATTGTGCCTGCTCTTTTGATAGTACTAGCCTATGGTAGATCCTTCTTCTACCTTAGAATTTATATATCTAATGTTAATATAATGCAACTCTTACATTTTGGTTTTTACAGTTTTGGGTCATTCAGTTCGCATACTCATGGTTAAGTTTAATTATAATGACACCTGAGTTAAGCTTAGTTTAGGTTAGTTATATATAAACGCCCGGTTTTAAGGAAACACTAGAGCTATTTTGGGACAGACCTTGTAATTTTGAGCCGCATTCAGATGACGAGCAAGACACCTGAGCTGGAACCCCTTCTCCACACCAGTGGGAGGACGTTTGCCAGGATGTTTAACGTGCACCAGACCCGCTTACAAGACAGTTCTTCTGTAGAATTGGGTCCCGAACCTGAAGCCCTCCGGTTCCGAAGCTGAGACCTTACGACCTGGCCACTGCAGCCGCATACTCCCAGAATGGCAGACAGAAGACAATACATCCTTTCAATAATTTGGCTTTGAATTTGATATAGATCTAAAATTCAACTGATAAATGCATTTGCAATACATTTCATTGTTGCATTTTTGAGTTATTGTATTGCATGCACATGGGAGGTTAGAGATTTAGCATCAAAGCTTCTCGAACAAAATTTGCTACAGATCGTGAAATTTGGTGTACATATGAAATTTTATTCGTCTAATCCGCTCTGTCTTTGTTTCAATATGTTTATTTTTCACATTCAGAAAGGCATGCATTTAGTTTCTTTGCAAAGTGAAGAAAATCGCATTTGAATCACTTTACAAATAATTCATTAATCAATCGATCCCAAGATTTGATATAAAGCTACTATTTTGGTGCCAAGACAAAGTACCAAATTTCATTTATCTTGCTTGTAATGTTTGTGAGTCATAAACACGAACAGATAGATTGACAGATGATCAACACCATGATGAATTTGATTAAAAATCTGATACACATCTGATATTCTAGTAATAAACATATGTATATCAAATTTACTTTATTTAGCTATTCGCATTTTTAGGAATCACATTCACATGCAAAGAGAAAAACATACGGTTTCCTAAAAGCAGATTTATTTAAAATTTGATAGAAATCAACAGTTTTTGCGCATATGCTGCGTAACAGATTTCATTTCGTCGAACTCGGTGCGTAAAAGAGTTATTGTATTCTCAAATATACAACCACAGTTTCAAAATATTTCTCCAACTCGGGTGTGTGTGAAATGGATATTTAAAGAGGTTATGTTGAATCAGGTACCGTCTTCATCATCTGATTACGGTCGAAAATTACAAAATCAGTTCTCGTATTGCTTCGAAACAAGACTAATTGTAATTAATTACTTTTAAAAAGTACTTTCAAGTTAGGAGGGGTTTAAATTTAGAAAATCATACAGAACATTATGATTGAATATTTTGGAAATTACAATATTTTTTCCTTGTACTTTTCTTCCTTTTATTTTCTTTGCATACAAAAAATGAAAAAGATAAATATAGGACATATAAATATATTCTTTCCATTTTCCCAAGCCTTCTAAATTTTGCCGTCGACCCGCAGTGCCATCGGCCCGGACACCATTTTCTTTTTTCCGCCCAGTCCATACATGGAGGTGTTCGTATGAATGAATTCTTACTCACAGAAATATAATTTTTAAACCTATTTACCCCATCTCTTTTATGTGTAAATATATTTTAAAATAACGTAAAAGGTGAAAGCATCATTCTTTTCACGCTAACAAAACATGACTTTTTTACGAAGGGACGGAATAGTTACTCTCGTATATCGCCGCCGTTTCCAAGTCATTAAGAAAAAAACCTCTTTTCTTGCAAGCGCATCTATTTATCCTCTTGTCAAGGAAAGTTCAGTATTCACATTTTAAAAATGCTTGCGTGACACCAAAACGACTTGGCACAAACTTCATCCGCCCACCAATATCCGCCTTCTTTGAAAGTTAACGAATCGTGGAGCCAGCTCGGAGTTTTTGTTTTGAAATGTGTTGAATTTCAACGGTGAATGTCATTAAATATCGCCATGTGACTGAGCGCGACGCACGGAGACGACCAACGAGATGAAACTGATGGAAATGATTGACATTCAGTAAAAGTCAGAGGTTTTTAACCTCTTGGATGCGATCCCGGGTTTTCCTCCTTGATGCTTTGCTTGACGCTTTCTTTTTTTTTTCCCTGTGACTTAACTTACGTGCACGGATGCAGCTAACTTTTACAGCTGGGGTGATCGCGACCGCACTGGAAAGGCACTTGCGGCAGCACATTTTGTGCCAACTCCTACCGATTTCAGGGCACAAAATGATGTAAATTACGGTGTTTAGGGTTTAAAAAAAATATTCGATCTATTTTGGGATTTTGTGCAGTGGTGACGATGTTTTTTTTTTCCCTTAAGAATAAACAGTTTAAGAATTCGATTAAGAGCTAACTTTTTTTCAGTGGGAAGATTAACTATGTGAATCACGTTTTTCTGCGAACGCATGCCAGTAGAAAAGGCTTGTGGTCAGCGAACCATAAACTAGTGATAAACAGAAAATTAGATAAATATATTTATTTGGAAAAGCATCAACAAAATGGTTTAGCTGTATATTTTTTTCCTCACGCGTAAGTTTTCTGCGAATTGGAGCAAAAAGGAGAGGATAGTAAAACATTAACTGATGATACACTTACAGCAAAGTAGCTAAATACATTTATTTGTTTTTGGAAAGTTTTAATCAAAGGATTCTAGTGTAAATTTTTTCCACTCACTGCATTATCTACATTTTTCGAATGTGTGCTAAGAGAAAAACGGATTAGCCATTCACTGGTGATATTACCATTAGGTTCGTGAGCATTTAAATAGTGATAAACTGAGAGAAAATTAAATAAATATATTTATTTGGAAATATTTCAAAAAATTGATTAAGCTTTACATTTTTTCCCTCGCGATTCAGTCAATCAATATTACATTTTTCTGAGAATGTACGTAAACATAACGGGACATTTAATCATTAACTGGTGATAAACTTGCAGCAAATTAGCTAAATACATTTATTTGCTTGGGAAAGATTTAATCAAATGATTCGACTGCAAATTTTATGAACTCAATCTACATTTTTCGAATGTGTGCTTGTAGAAACATTTTTAGGTCAGTAAGCCATCAATAGTAATAATTTTGCAGAAAATCAGATAAATATATCTATTTAAAAAAATTTCTTTAAAATGATATAGCTGTACACTTTCTTCTCTCGCTATTCAATATATCAATATTATATTTTTCTGAGAATGCACGTAAACATAACAGGATATTTTATCTAGTTAACTGATAATAAACTTACATCAAATTAGTTAAATATATCTAATTACTTGGAATAATTAATTTACTTGGAAATAATTCTAACGTACGCTTTTCTACTCACTGCCTTATCTATATTTTTCTGAACATTCAAGTAAATAGAAAAATAGTAATAAACAAAACGAGCTATTAATAAATGATATAGCTATATTTTTCTGTGAATTCAAGTGACTAGAAAAATAGTAATGCCCCAATCAGCTATTAATCAATGATAAATTTACAGAAGAATATCTAGATATATTAATTTGGAGAGATTTCAATGATAGGATTCAGCTATAATTTATTTTTCTACAGACAAACCCATTTATGCATTTTCGATTTTTTTTTTTTTTTTGCGAACACATGTAAGCTGAAAAACAAATCATCATTTCGGATAAATCAATGGTTAAATTCAATACATCAATAAGCTATCAATTCTTAATAAATTTATGAAAAAAATATGTTAATTCACGAAGATTAGCCTGAAAATTTTATGACGTACAGATTACATAACTTACTGAATTATATTTACTTGATAATGTCGAATGAATTGATATAGGCATGTCTGCAGTGGCGGATTTATCTATAAGCTACACAACTTAGAATCACCATTTTCTTAAGCATCCCTCCCCCCAAAAATTTGGCTGTGTGAGTAAATGTTATATATATTAAATATACTATTTAAATGGATTTTAATGGATAAACCACCCCATATCTCAAATATTTTAGAACCTCATCAAGACCGAATCCAGAACTGCATGTATGCGCTCAATATTTCACGATTTCAAAAGCCATTATGCATATAGAAATATATTTTCACATCCTTACTGACTCTAAAGTGGTCTCATTAAGTTATCAAATTCAAAATCTAAAAAAAGAAAATCAATAACGAAAATTGGTTGAAATAAATTTCAGTTTAACATAAGGTGGAGAAATAATTCTGCAGTGAAATTTCCCGATTCATTTAATTATATATTATAACATGAAATTAAGCTCTAATTAAATGGTAATCATCAGTATAGTTGATTTGAAATATGTCCCTATAATTTGTCCACGTATCAACCAATATGTGCTTCAAAGCGGTGGTGTTAATGTAATAATTACACTAAATGTAACGATCTATATCAAAATAGTATTACGAGTGACCCTTTTGCGTAATATATTATAATTTAGGAACTATTATTGCTTCATTATAAAACAATTTGAAAAATCAAGCGACTTCATGCAGCAATTTTTCAACTATATTATTAGCTTTATGAAAATGTGGGAAATGTATATAACTGTAATTTTATTGATACAAGTTCTTAAGTTGGCTATCCAAAACAAGCCTCAAACTTTGCATGTAGATATGCTACCGGATAAAGGGTAGAAGCTGGAACGCCGGTTTTCCGAGTTTAAATAAAAAACTATTAATCAGGTAGGAAAAGTTTTAATTGAAAAGCTGTAAATATTTAAATGATATATAAAATGAGGTATCGAATGTTATGAAAGCTTAAATGGTCCAGAAGTAAATTTTTAAAAATTGTCAATTCGGAAAATATTTTTAATTAAATGAAATTTTTATAATATTTCTTAAATACATATTATATAGAAAGAAATAGAAGAGAATAAACACTGCGAACACATATATGTGAATGTGTTTGGAAAAAATCGATTTTCTTGTGAAAACCAGAGTCGTCGAAAAATTCTTGTATACATTTTTTGTGTCAATCAGAGTTCGCGGACCGACAAGAAATTCTATTTTGAAAACATAATTTTATGTTTTGAAATGATACAATAATGATTGATTTTCAAAAGAGAGAGAGAGGAAATTAAATTTGAAATTAAAACTCAGATTAAATTTTCTCAAATATTACGCCCGAATTCATTTTTCGATAACAGTTACACTTGCAAATAATGCTACTTAATATTTTTTCAGAAATTAACCTCTATAAAATAAGACTTTTTAATTTTCAAATTTAAGTTTCATGCTCTTTATTTTCTGAAATCAATTATCATGATGTCTTTTGAAATCTTAGAATAATATTTTTAAAATATGGCTCTTTTTCAATCCGTAAATTCGCACGAAAAAGTACATATAAACACTTTTCAATGATTCTAGATATTTTTTCCAATAAAGTCTAATTTTTCAAGATATAATGCAGATATTCACCGGGAACGTTTACCAGTTTTTCCTCACTATAAGTCATAATAGGTCATAATCCAAAAATTTCGCTCAATTTTTTAAAAAAAGGAAAAATGTTTTACCAAATTCACTTTTTAAAAATATTTATTTCTGATTTAATTAAGTTAACATAAAGCTCAACAGTTCATTTTATAGGCCTTTTTAATATCTACAAATTTTTTATTAAAATTTTTCCTCTCAGATTAATACATTTTTATTTCAAAGAGAAAAATTGGTGTTTCAACTTGCCCTTAGTCGGTATGATATCCAGGTGCAAACTTAGACGACTGCTTTAAATGGATAGCCAACTCAACAGGTTAATCCAATAGTCCAGTCGAATTGTATTTTTGTCAAAATACAATTCGACTGGGCTATATATCCGTGCATTGAAAAATCAATTTTAATACATTAGAAAGGTACTGCAGATAAAATCGTGTTCTAACAGTAAAATAATTTTAAAAAAATTACAGAATTTTTTTATTTGATTTTAAACATATAAATAATGCAAATGAAAAAACAATATCGATGAAAAATCCAAGATTAATCTAACTAGAATCCAAAAGTGTTCACCGTATATGGGAAACAACAAGAAATATTTTTGTTCTGCGAATACCCAACACCAACAACATCAAAGCAACATTTTTCTTGGCACAATCAAAAAAATTCCTTTCTTTTTTAATTTTTTAGAAAAATCAAGCAATATGTAGACTTAATTCTCTAAAAAATACATGAATAGAAACAATATTAAGCATTTTACAGGGGTTTAATATTAATACAGGTAATTAAATAGTGATATGTGCTTGGAAATATAATTATACAGGCTAGTGCTGAGCAAGACATCTGAGATATGAAAATAAAAAACTAATGTTGGGGATTCAATTCAATAGACATTGGGGAATTCAATACTTTAAAACTACACGAAAGAAATTTCCTAACAAAGGTGCTGGATTTGCTGATAATCCTGATGTCAGTAAAATATGACTTTGGTCAAATGATGAAGCTGGCATCTGCACTGGCTTCCTGCTGAGTTAATTTAACACTACTATATTGACTCATTGAAGGACGTATTTGCACAAACAAAACGTTCTGGAAAACTCGGCAGCGAGCGTTGTTTCGATACCACGATTCTGTAAACATGTCATTTCTACTCGATAAACTCTGTTAAAAAGTCTAACTTGTGACAAAACATACAAAATAGGTTTTACACTGAAATAATTTTCCCTTCTGATAGAAAAAAGTTATTAGATATCATTTATTCTTAAATATTTACACAGATAATTTTATCTTCAATGGGTCTCTTAAAATTTATATTGGTTACAGTTTTTAATTTATAAAATCGTTAAATAGTTTATTAGTTCTTTTCCTATATTGAAGAAAAATTTTAAATAGGAAAATTAGTAATCAATCAGATGGTCGATTTTGAAAAATAGTAACTCTTTTAAGTCAATTCGAATAACATGGGGAAATTCTTTTTTAAGTTAGCCTTAAAATTTAAGGCTAACGCGTGACAAAAAAAATCTAATTTAAATGAATTTTTTTGTCAGTAAATTTAATTAAAATTTAATTGAGAAGTATTTTTTATGCACAGAAACTTCTTAAAAATATTTCAAATATTCATGATAACATTTTCATCAATGTGTAAATGTATGACGATTAAAAAACAGTGGAGCTTAACTGCACTAAATAAACATGGAAGTTGCTATACTTATGCTTTTAAGTCCACACATGTGTTAAATTTAAAAATCTTCTATAATGTAAAATTTCTAATAAAACTAAAATATAGAATTAAACTTATCAGCTAGCAGCAAAAAGTTATAAAACTACTGAGAGATGTGAAAATTTTAATGAAAAAGTTTTGCTCTTTATATTTTTTGAATAAATTATTCGAATATTAATATGCAGATGAAATCTCTATAAAATAAGATATGTGAAAATAGGCATTAGGTATAGGTATTTTATTAGTAGGTAATATTTCATAGTAGGTAATAATATTTCATTAGTAGTAAAATAGGTATTTCATTGCTTTTTTTAAATGTGTCTCCACTTTATCCCAAGCCTTTGCTTTTACTCGACGCATCATTTTCTTAAAACCATTTTAGTCTTTAATTTACTGTTTGCGGAATTTTTGAAGAGATTGCAAAGTCTTCATATGAAATGCCATCGTGTTGGCACACATTATTATTATTATTTTCGTTTCTGGGATGGGTCGAATAGTTGATCTGAATGTTATTGGAATAAAAGGAATTCAAGCACATCTGCCCTTTCGATTATAGTTTATTTTCTCTTTCTTGACACCCCACTATCAAGGTATTAATGTTACTTTCGAAGAATTGAATGTAAAACTCAAATGTAAGAAGCAGCAAGGCCTAATATAGCTTTTGAACCTATAAGCCTATATAGCAAATTCAGTTGAATGCATCTTTTATTTATTATTAGCCGGCTTTATCGACCAGCTAATTCGTCGGGATTAATGGCTATTAAAAATTTTAGTTCAATTTTTTTTTGTGTCTTAAGACTTTCTCAGTAAAATATTTCCAAATTTTAAATTTTGATGTATATAGCTCATACAATTTTAGGAGCTTTACACCATTCTGTTGATTGTGGTCTGCATTTCTTTAGTTTTCTTTCTATATCGTTATATATTCAAATATATAGCAGGAAGAGTAATAATGTTTTAAAATAAGCCCACTTTGAAAATATTTCACCATTTGTTGATTGCGAATCTAAACCTTAATTATCAGTACAACAAAATTTGAAATGATATATTAAAAGCGAAATGTATTCAACATGGAAAATATGCGAAAATGTATTCAACATGGAAAAATGAGTCGAATATTCATATCTTGATTATCAACTTTGGAAAAGAAAGTCAGGATTAAATGTTAACAGCACAATAAAAACGATTTGAATTTCATTTCAACAATAAAATATTTTGTTACAAAATGCATTTAAAATAATTTAATAAATTAACCAAAAATAGGAAAAAATGCAGTAAAAACATTGGTACCATTGGAAAGATATATATTTTTAAATGTTAAGCTGATGTAAAAATCATTTTTGTGTTATAATATAGCAGAATTCAAAAGTTGGCTCATTTTTTCAATTAATTAAAAAAAATTTAAAAATCACTTCAAGGTGCACATTCTCACGTTCCAAAGTGTATATGTATAACAAGTTTTGTAGCTTTACATGAAACTGACTGGCCTGCAGAACGAAAAAACACAACCACACATACATTCATCTTAATTATACTAATTTCCGAAATTAAGGTCACTTACGGACTTTTCATAATAATTCAAAACTGCTACTATTAAAATTGATGATATTTGTATTGTATATATTTTGAAAAAAAGTAACACAATGTTAACATTAAGTTCAGCGTTGTAGTAATTCACAAAATTTGAACTATTAAACACTTGGAATACTTGACTTTTGCATTAAAGCTCGCAAGTTTGACTGTTTATAGTGAGAATGATGTCGTGTATCCATTTAGAAGATACAATGAGATGAGGAGTGGTCAGCAAATATGAAGCTGGATAAACTCTAGTGGAGGGTCTCGATGGTAATAACTGATCCCAAAAATAATATCCATGTTGTGGAATCAATTCTAGACAAGTTGTACAATCACCAGCAGGCCCTGCTAAAGTCACCCAAGAGCGACGACACTTGCACTTGATCGATACTCGGTATTATGTGCTTGACAACATTGTCAGTCAATGGTTGCAAAGCTATCTCGTGATCTTATTGTTACTTCTAAAAAAAGAATTTTCAGACAGACAGTTAATAGATACCTTTTACACCCGATGCCTAGAACTGTCTTCCTTTTTAGCGTGTCACACAGAATAGCTCATTTGTCGTGGAACCGAACACACCATTTTTGGCACACCTAAATTGGGAGCATATGCTTTATCGTTGATGAATCGAAATTCAGAAAACATTCGATGAGTCTTTATCTGGAAGAAATCTGGAGTTCTTCATCACTCCTCCAACGTCAGGGAAAATCGATTGAGGTGGTATCAAGCTGGACTACACATTTTTAATGTAGGCAGTGTCATCGCACAGCCCTTGAAGGCTGAGATTCTTGAAGCCCGTCTGAGGCCTTTCCTCGATGCAGTAAGCTCAGATGGAAGATAAAGCGAGGCTACATAAAACTCACATTATTGATGACTTTCTTGAAGAAGAGAATATTCGTTGTAAGACCTGAGCCGCGGAATTTCCGTATCAGAATTCTGTAGAACAAATTTGGAGTAGTGTAAGAAAATCCACTACACACCGTCGAACTAAGACCCTTCAAGCATTAAAAGCAAAGATTTTAGAAGAATGGGATTTTTTTTTGCGCAAATATTTCTTGGAACCCTTATTAACAACGCGCCTCCTTGTTGCGAAGCTTGTAAAGCAATGCACGGTAGCACATCTTTACTACCACTGGCTTTTCCCGAAATACACTGGTGTGCAAAACTTAAGCAACAATGCAAATTTTAAGCAGATAGCCATGAAATATCAGAAAAGGAGTTCTTGCGATCAGTACAATGAACATTAATTCAAGAGAAAGGTCATGCGTTTGCAAATATCAGGAACAAAATGTCACAGGCGACTTGAGCGTACGCAAAACACGTGCGGAAGGTGCGCGCAGCTCAACACTACAATAAAAGGAAGGACGGAGACGCAATTAAAGACATTCGCTGCAAGTGCACGTGAGTTAATTCGTGAAATATGGCTAGCAGAAATCACCTGGACGATTTCACACGTGGAAGAATGATCGGAAAGCTGGAGGAGGGGCGTAGTGTGACCAGTGTAGCTCAAGAATTCGGAATCAGCAAAAGTGTCGTTTCGCGCGCTTGGAAAGCCTTCCAAACCACAGGTACAGCTGTGAGAAAGGTTGGTGGTGGTCGCCCCAGGAAAACAACTGCAGTGGATGACCGACATATCGTCCTGCAGGCGAAAAGAACCCGAAACCAGTCAGCAAGCGCCATTGCTCAGCAACTGTATGCGGCAACGGGGCGACAAGTGTCGCGTTTTACTGTGTCCAGACGCCTTCACAAACGTTGCCTATTCGCCCGCCGTCCTGAACACTGCATCCCTTTGACAGTTTCACACCGGCGGCACCGTTTAGAGTGGTGCAGGGAGCACAAAAACTGGACATCTCATTATGATGAACGGGCGGACTGAGCTCCACGTTTTCGACAGAGGTTCTGTAACTGGAGATCGCTATTGTGAGGTGATCCTTCCCCCATGTGCGTCTGTTCCGAGGTGCCATTGGATCAGACTTCGTTTTTATGGATGACAATGCACGGCCACACAGGACTCATGTTGTTGAGGTGTTCCTGGAAAGTGAAGATATCACTCGAATGGATTGGCCGGCGTGCTCCTCTGATTTAAATCCGATATAACATGTGTGGTATGCTTTGGGGAGACGCCTTGCGGCACGATTAGATCCTCTTGGGAACACCCGACAACTTAAACAGATGCTGATTGAGGAATGGGCACTCTTATCTCAAGAACTGTTGGACAATCTGGTGCTGAGTATGGGGAGACGGTGCGAAGCAACCATTGAAGTAAGGGGAGGGCATATCCCATACTAAGGAACATCTGCTTGCTGTTCTTCCTCTTGGACAGACAATCATGTGTAACAATACTATGAGTTCAATAAAGCCTTTTTTGTTTGATTCCATACTGTATGCATTGTATTCATTTCTGCGCAACTATGCTTTCGTCATTCTTTCAGAACAAAATGCTATATCTCATTTCTGAATTTCATGTCTCTCAGATGATTTCTCGTGAAGTTATGGCAAAAAACATACATGTTGCTTAAGTTTTGCACACCAGTGTATAATGTATCATGAATTGACCGTTTATTGATATAGCCTGCATTTTATCTAACAAATCACAATTCTTCTATATTGTTATGTTATATAGTTTCCCCCTCACATTCTCTCTTTGCCAAATTTGTTGTAATATGCCAAATATTTCCCAGTTATCACAACTTTAGTGCTGGTGAATTTAATTTTGGATACTAGTGTATTCGAAGAGACAGAGATGCGAAAGTTGATGTTGATATAACTTTCTTTCGTTATGACAAATATTTGTATCATCTATTTATCTCCCCGCGTATTTTATCTGCCTAATTTATATTACATTTTCATCCAATGATTTTTCCTAAGGTATGCTTCACAGAAGTGTGCAATAGATTATTTGCATGCTTTGCATTTTACATATGTTTGCTCTTGCTTAGCACGAACTCAATGGTTCATGTTTGGCAAATACTTTTGCTAAGATACTTTTATATTCATTTGAGCAATTAATCAGAAAAAAAATACTGGAAATGCAATATATAGTTTCTAGTTAAAAAATATTAATTCTCCATGTTTTAACACACGATAAAACATTAGAACTTATCAGATATTCAACCCTTTTCATACTGAATTAATTGGCTACCATGTTTAAAAATGTGTTTTACTATCATTAAGTAAGTTTTAATGTAAAATAAACCCAAGAAAGAGAAAAATAATTTTTTATCAATCAAAATAATTAAATCAATAATTAAAATAAGTTAGTGACTCTCTTCAGTTTCCATCAGCTACCAAAAAGCTGTTATATTACTAAAATAAAAGCATATGATTAAAAAAGGATACTTTCAAGTACTGTCAGAATGTAAAAAGTTGATATCATCATTAGAAACAATACAGGAGTTTGAACTCAAGATATTGCATAATTTATTTATTATTGCACCTTAACTTTTTTTTCCTTCTAACTATCCAAAGAGGTATTTCTATTTCCCAGCTGGCAACATTTCAGTTAGCGAATCAACTCATGTGCATATCAAAAATAAATCGTTTGGAACTCTGCATTATTTTTTTTAAAAATATTCTTGTTTCAGTTTTATGTTTTCCATAGGCTGTCTGTAAATAATATGCCATTATTAAAACTTCTATTAAATTTTGAATGTTTTCGTGTTATTTATGTACACAGATATTTGATATATGTATTTATAAAATACTTAGGAATACCACTTAGGAAAGAACACATAAAACATCTTTCAAGTATAAAAATGAAAAAGCAGTTATGTGTAACATTGTAAATGTCATTAGAGTTTTTCAAAATCTTATTTCAGGATATTTTTTAAATAAATTTAATATTACTTGTTCACAATTTTTTAAATAAATCTTTTTTTTTCAGACACATAAAAAGAATAATGGATTTTAGCAATTTCCAAAGAAAACTTTATCGACAACAGGCTGAAGATTTAGAAGCACGGTCATTCTTTTATTTTTTTTACTTTAATTACTATTAGATTTTTTTATTCAATTAATGATTGTTATAAAGACCTGAAAGATATCATAGCATATCACTCAAAATAACAATCGTTGTTAATCTATAAACTGAAATAAACTAATTGACATTCTGGAAGAATCAACATTATGCCTGTTACTGACATTTTGCTCCAATTTTAAACAAATATCGCGAATTATTTTGTATTTCAACCTTTTTTCTTAATTTTTTAAAAACTATAAGCAAGACAAAGTTTTTAAAAAGCAAAAAAAATCCCTTATAACTTTGAATTTTATCAAAGTATTTTTTCAAAATCCTGCAGTTAAATTGGGAAGTATATTTTTACTTCTAGGGAAAAGAAACAAATTTATTTCTATACAATATTTAAATATTGGGATGAAACTGATAAATAATATAATATTTTCAATTTCTTCAAAGGAATAAATTCTTTTCAAATGAAGAAATTGCTTCTTCTGCAGTTCAGGAACATCCAGAATAAGCAATCTCATGTGTCAATCATCATTAACACACTCTGCAATTCAGGAACTGAAGATCATGTTCATGGATTATAAAACCAAATTTGAACAAAAAATAGGTGCGTTAGATTTTAATTTGTTTTTTTTGTCAGAAGATTTAAATAAAGTTCAAAATTTGAGAAAATAGCTTTTAAAGTTGAAAAACAGCGTTAAAACGGGGACCACGTAATTATTAAAAAAAATTCAACTTCCCAAAAGTAATGATGTTAGAAGCAAAATTCAGGCGGTTTTATGAAGAAAATTGTTCTTTAATTAAGAATATTAAATGAAAAAAAAATCTTTGATATTTTCAACAAAATTGGCTTTTTGATGTAGCTTAAAACCCACCTTAAATTTATTTTTAGGACTTTGTATGAGACTACTTCTTTTCGCCATAACCATCATATAGAATTGTAAATTCGAAATTTAGAACATTTCGGGCGCAAATTAAAAGAATCTGGTAACTTTACTTCAGATTATATCATATTCCTAATTCCCTTCAGACTGATTATTGATTTATTGATTTTCAATTTGATTAGGAAAATGTAAATAAAAGAAAGCATGTTATATAAGATATCAGTTAGTGACCTTTAAAAAAAAGAAGGAAATTCTTAAGTCTTGTTCTTTTTTTTAAATTTGCCTAAATGATTCGCAGACAGACGGGAAACACATTGCTCTGAAGCCAGGGGATTATTTCACAGAAAAATATACAAGGAAACAAGATGATGCAATTTAACTAACAGTACATGATTACTTTGTCTTAATTTTTGCGATATGAAAGCAGCTGCTTCTCAGACTAAACACAAGGTCGGCATTTGGTTTTGTTTTTTTAAAATTCTTTTAACTAGCCACATTAAGCAGCTGCGGAGTGCAAATAAAACGTTTTAATTAAAATACACATTCAATATGTGTGCTGAAATCTAACGCTGCGATGAGTCCTTTGAATTATTTTTACTGTCATTTCCGGTAACTAAATCAACACCGTTGCTGTGGCCAAATATTAATTAGAGGAGATTTATTTGAACTGCTTATTTATTTATTGGCGAAAATGACAGGATCCTTGGAAAAGCACAATAGTTGCTGATGGGCCAGAATTTGCATAGAATATAAAAATAACGAAGATGCCACATTTAAAAATTAGACTGTCTGCGAAGAAATTTAATACTGAGGAACCTTGAATTCAGGGGCTATTCGATTTCCGAGAGGAAAGACGGGATTAGTGATGCCTTATTTAAATAACTTTGAAATAAAAGTCTTTTATTGCTTAGATTCATACTAGTCTGGTGGCTTTGTGAATGGAAGAATTGTCTTCTATTCTATTCAAAGAAACTCTAAATTGTTGCAAAGAACTGGATTTCTCTCACTGATTTTGCATGATGAGCAAAAGCAAATGAATTATGGATTAGTTGGGGCAAATATGTAAAAATATTGTATGACCAGAAATTTTTTTTAAAAGATGCCAATGATGTGTATGATAACTAGCCATACCTGAAAAAAAATATTTAATAAAAAGCCCTTCAAATTAACCAGTCATTATAAGAAACAAAATGTTTTAGATTTGTATTATTCAAAAAATTAATAAATAAAACACTGTCCTCCTTAAAAGAAATCAGTACTATTACGTGTTAAAATATTTTTTTTCCTTTCTGCTCATTCTAATTCAAAGATAGGTTAAGCTAAACCTAAATTTGCTTCGTTTGTTATGCAGAAAGTAAATATTTTGTCTAAAGAAGGCTAAGACAAAAATGCAAGTTTGATATTAATCAGTTTTTAATTATTATTAATACTTAATTATAAATTAAGAGAAGACTATAGGAAAATACAGTTTAAAAAGGATTCGTCAAAGCAAGTAGAATAGATTTGACTGATATGATTTTCAAAAATCATATCAGAAGTTTCTAATCATCTAATCAGGCCAATGTTTCACAGACTTAAAAAATTTATTGATATCATAAATAATAATTAATGATATATGGGCCATCATGTACCAAAAATATAAGTGTATACTAAAATATATATGCCATAATGCAAAAAGTTTTTTTAAAAGTGCCATTTTACATTTATTTAAATCTCTTTTGCAAAAATTGTGTCACAAAAGTTAATTTACTATTAAAAGCACTTGTTTCATGATTGAAACTATGGCATAAGCAGTTTGAAATGTATGGGATTTTTCTTAAAACAAACGAGATAGAATAAACCTCCTTTTGATTGAACAATAATTTTTACTAAATAACTGACAAAAAAAAACCTTTTCAGGGAACATCTATCAACTTTACAGGTAACAAAAGGTCATAGATTTGTAGATTCACAGAAAAAATATGCTTTTATTTTATGTAATTAATAAAATACAACTATTTTTCTGGTCTTCAAAAGGAATGTTAAAAATTTATTACATTCCTTCAGTTACAACGTAGATTGCAAAGAAAAATGCTTTTAACAACTTTGCAACATACATGAGCATATCAATCCTTGGAGAGTATCGTATTAAAATTCCATAGAAAAGGTTTCAGCCTTAATCTGAAATTCGAAGCAAAGTTTAAAAATTCTTAAACTTAGAATAAAGTTTCTTTATTTTCTTCGATTGTTTTTTTATGTGTATAGAATTTACATTCAAACATAAATAAATGGGAGCAATCAAGATCCAGGGTTCTTCATATTTAAAAGCAAAATTCAGTGAAATTGAGTTGCTACTGAAGTTTTCCAAAAGGCTTGAAAATAACTGAAAATATGGAATTACTTCCATTAGAAGTATTATGGATTCTATTATTTCCGCTTTCGAAGAAAATAGCATCTTACAGATTTGATTACAGATTTGAAAGTAATAATTTCGAATATATACCTTCTTAGTGAGAAAAACGGTAGTAGAGAACGTATATTTAGTGCCATGTATTAGAGAGAAATCTTTTAATCTCCCATTGCCCTTTTCCCACTTTCCCACTACTTTTACTAATAAAATCAAAATTTTTATGAAAATTGAAGCTTTTATCTTTTTCGGATCCACATAAACTTAGAGCTTGTGTATTTGATCCGTGTTATGATGATGATCCGTGCCTTGATGCTAGAGTCATAGATGGAACACCCACAAAGAAAGAGCAACTTTTCAATAGCCATAGTTGTTAACAAGTTTCACATCAGTCATACTGGTGAGCTGAAGTTATCGACTAAGAAGGCGGTCAGCACTGATTCATCGTCGGGTGACTGCAAGGAAATCCTTCGTGACGTCTTTGCGTGTGACCCGTGACAGCTAGGTGTAACATTCAAGAAAAGTAACCAATTAATTTATCTGATTTACTATCTCGCAACACGCAAGAAAGAGAATTTTTCATGATTATACCAAGTTTTAAAACTAATTACGGTGGTCTTCCTTCAATGAACTTGCATCAACTGAAATATGCTACAGAACTTTGAACGATGTTAACTTTCCATATTCTGAAAGAATATCTCTCTATAACGAATTTTTTACGGAAAATATCTTTTTTCACCATATTTTTTATCTTATTAAACACTTCATGATTATTCATTTATCGAAATTCTAACAAATTCGATTACACAGGCTGCCATGGCTTGGCATTATTTGATGGTGTTTTTTGGCTCAAGAACCATTTATTATTAAGCTGCATCAAACAAGCCATGAGTAGCAACTGAAGATTATGGAAACTGTTTGAAGAAAATATAGAGAGAGCCTTTTAATTTTTTGTAGATTGATGAAGGCAATGTCATGGTTCAATATATGATTCAACGGATATGACATATTGTAAAGAGTTATGTTATATAATTAAGAAACTACAGTGACAGCATTATCATTTATATAAATTATAAAGATGCTAAAGAAGAAGCGAGTTATTAAAAAAAACTTCACAAGAAGAAATGCTAAGAGCTACTGATACAATATAAAGCATATTATAGTATCAGAAAATGTTACAGATGACGAATTTTTACTTTATAAAGTTGAATTTTTTAATGAGAAATATGGTTTTTATAATATGTATATAAAAAAACAGGATTACGGGCTTTCTTATAATTTAATAAATTCAGTTACGTACATAGGTACACTTTATAAATTCACTTTAAGGAATTTTCAACTACCTATTTAACGAACTTTCATAATAAGAGTTTTAAGTAGAATGATGAGATTTTATAAATAGAGACTCCTCTGCGTTTCTATTCATTATTTAAAATATAAACATATTATAAAAAAGAATGTCGAGAATCCTACAAAATCGTTTCGGAGCATTGAAAAGTCAGTTGGTTATTATATGATAAAATTTGAAACAGGAGTGAAGCTGAATCAATTAGAATGGATGAATGATAATTCTTGAGGAAAAAATCTTGATACTTCATCCAATTAAAATTTTTTTTCAATTCTATACATTATTTTGTTATCATTTACATAGCAAATAATTAATGTAAATAATTACTTCGAAATATAAAATATTCATTTCTTTGAATATCTCTTTTTAAATGCAAATACTTAATTAAGTCCTACTGTAAGAAGAGACACGGTATGGTTACTTTTCTAAACAATGCTAGCATATTAAGTACCAGTCGCTTCTAGTGATGGAATATTTCACGAAAATATTGGTTATATTCAATTTCAATAAAATATTTTAAGCTTAATTTGATATTCATGATCCCTTCAACAAAATATTTTTAAGTATAAAATTAAGACAGACATTAAATCCTAGCTATTTTAATAACCTTACAGAGGAGGGAGCATCATGTACTCATAGTGCCATGTCTGTTAACGGTTTGCATATTCCTTAGAGTATATTTCGTGCTGTTAAGGCGATAACAAAAAGTTTTCCATAGTAACAGATCAGTAAGAGAGAAAAGTTTCGTGAAATAAAAGTTGCGAAATTTTTCTAAAAAATAGCAACTGATGTAACTGAATTCTAATTTTTTATGACAAATTTAACAATTCAGTGTTATTGTTTCAATATGTAAAATAATACTATATTTAAAAAATATTAGCCCTTAAATTTTACAATTGGCAAATAAAAATTTACTTTACTTCATACTTGTTATAAATGAAGATAAACTTTGTTTCTAGACAACGAAAACTGTCAGATTCACTCAGAAATTTAATTTCTATCACAAAATTATTTTAAGATGAAAATGTTCATAGAGTGCATACTACTACTTTTTGATGCAAAAATCGTCCAAAACGCTTCACAGAGCAGATCATCGAATCTAGAGCTATTAAATTCGAGAGATTTGTTGTTTTGTACTTATTTTCTAAGAAAAGAGTTTTCCAAATTTTATCTCGAATTCTACTTTTTTTAAAATTAAAAATGTTATCATTCTCCAGCAATAACTTCAGAGCCTATAACAGCCCAAAAATCATTCTTTCACTCCTTTAAAATTCAAAAATTTGTTTTTTTAGTGATACAAATTTTTATTTTCGTTCAATAATTCACTAATTATAATCAATTTTTTTTAAATGTTTGAATATATTGTAAACCAATGCTTTTCGTTGTGTTAATCACTCTTAGATTTAATTATATTCATTAGCCCATTGTAGTGATATTAAATACTTCATTTTGTGCACGAAGACACTTTATTTTTTGCTCTGAAATAGATTTAAGAATTGAAAAAATCTGAAAATCTTATCATATTGTGATATTTTAGATTATATGTTTGAATTTGTTTGAAACGTCACTTCGCCTTTAATCATTTGTCATCTTACATTAGTATTAACAAGTAATTTTCAATTTGGCTGCAAAATTACTTAGCTTTTCTGAATTTCTATCAAATTTTTAAGCTGGAAATATTCTTTAGATTAATTAAAGGTATGTGTCATTAAAATTATGATGATTCAGTTTTATATCTAGTGATATATCCAGACACGTTAACGTTTATATGTAGCTGTTATATACAGCTACATATAAACAACTTTATTGTTTCAAGATTAACTTTATGGCAAAAATCATTTATTGTAAACTAATATTAAACTTCAAATCATACCTTTTCAAAAATATGCTGCATATTTTCAAAAAATTATAAAAATATATTAAAAATAGTACTTAATTAATAAATAAACAAAACGACATTTCAATAAATGAATTGATTATTATTATTAAAAATGTTTCCGTTGAAAATAAAACAATTTCGAAATTTTTAGCATAAAACATCATAATATAACGTTCAACTCTCTTGTTTTCGTTCTTTCTTAATTGAATTAGCCACCGAAGCGTTCACTTTTTAAAAATGATTATCAAATTTAAGAAATCGGATGTGTTTCTGAATACAAAATATTAGTAAATTGCATAACATTATACACACATTTTCGAACAATAAAAAGTTTTGCATTTAATTTCTATACCTGAATATAGTGTTAATATTTAGTCAGTTGATATTTATTGCTTAATTATAGGCAATAAAATTATAACGTATCTTTTACAAAGATTACTTTCACAGATGCAATAAAATTACCCAATAAAGAAAAGTAATTTAATTGAGGGTAGTAGTTCAATTTTCAATTGGTCTAGTTTTATCTAGGCACGCCCTTAATTCAAAAACGCCAGATGAAATAAAATATATATATCGCTGGTGAATGGTATATTTCGAACTACTTAATCAGGACTTGGAATTAAAAGTTCAAGCAGCAGAATATAGGGCCCCAATTTCGCGTTATCAGGCACTAAAACTTATCAAATTGCTAATGATTTATTTTAGTTTATAATCATTTGAGAGCATGCTGTTGTTTGGGTTAGGGGCTTTTGAAGCTCGAAATCGCGTAGGCAATGAATAAAGCATAAATGGCAATTTTCATCATCTTTTAATCGCATATATTTTTTACCTGCTTTTACCAGTATTGCATTATTATTATGTATGCTTCTTTGACAGCAGATGCGTTTTTAAAAAGTTGATGTAGAACTATAACATCATAGCTGTTACTTCATCTCAAAATCGGTCGAGCTCCAAAACTTTGTTTGCCAACTAGAAAAATTGAAAATGAAAGTTTAATATATATATATATATATATATATATATGGAGAGAGAGAGAGACCGATAGAGAAGTCTCGTGATTGTTTCAAACCGGTTTAAACTGGCTAGTGATTTAAATTAAATTAAGACAAATAATGACTTAAAAAATAATAAATTTTCATATGATAACTTGAAATTTGCGATCGTAGATTTCATTTTAATTTTTCTCCATTTTTGAATTAACATTATTATTATTTTTTATTTTAGTAACTTTTTGACAAACATGCATTTCCTTATCTGATTTCTTAAATAAATAAATAAATAAATAAATAAATAAATAAATATATATATATATATATATATATATATATAGTTATCTTCAAGAAAATATAGCAATACAAACTGCGATTTTACTGGATCTATAAAAAAGAAAATATAAGTGTTAAATGAGTAATTAATGTACCAATTTATCATAAATAATTCACCATAACCAATTAATTTCCAATTTAATTTATTTAATGATGATTTTAAAAGTTCAATTTATAAACACAAATTGTAGTCCAAATTATAATAATTTTTTCTTGTGAATTATTTATTTGGCATTTAGGG
>JAPMOR010082747.1:138332-169455 GCA_026543865.1 Argiope aurantia | reverse complement strand
AAGGGGTGGGGTTCCTGAAATCATATGGATATTTCTAAAAATTCAATAATTTTGTGTAAATATTAAAAACTGGACTTCCTGATGTCCAATAGATATTTCTAAAAAATTCATCGGACTAAAACCATTCCAGCAATCACTAGGAAGTACAATTAGGATGCTAGGAAAAAAAACCAGTGCTTTAATGTAGCAATTTGCAAGATCAGCAACAGCAGATAAGAAACCCGACACCGCCTAACGTAATGTTCCGTAGCAGCACAATCTGAGTGCGCTAATCACCTCAGCTCAAATAAACGGAAAATTCGTTAATGCCTTAAGAACCTTGCCTCTCGTGTTTCACTCGACAAAAAAATATTCCATGCGCATAATTAGGGTGTTCAGAAATGCGGTAATTGTGTTGTTCTTTTTGGCACTGGGGATTTGAAGTGCCCGTACACGCCCGCCAAAGACGCAAATTTTGCGCCTGCTTTAGCACGGCCGAGAAATGAAACTTAATACCGCTTTCCAGTCGGCACTTTTCGATACGATCTTATACTCGAAAATAATGAATTCAAATAAAGAGGAAATATATTCTTAGAACTTTTCTCCCAACGGAAAGGACCGAGCACAATTCGCTGTTTATTTCTTTGTGGCAATATGCCTGCCTTTTCGCATTATAAATAGCCTTTGATGGTCGTAATTTCGGGTATGAATATGTGAGCATTTCCGCTCAGAGTCACGTAGGAAAAAAAAATCTGCACTTAGGGAAAAGTCTAAGGATTAAAATTTTCCAAACGGGAATAAAAGTTTTATTTATTTAACACTTTTAACGCTACCAACGAGATATCTTGTCTTTCAGATACTTCCAATTACAGGTTCCTGTGGGCTAAAATGTTGTCTCTTATGCAGTTTAGTTATGTTGAACTTTCTTATACATAGCTGAAGAATACCTTTATTTTTTTCATTTCTGAATTTCATTCATTTCAAACCTGTAATTGGAAGTATCTGAAAGACGAGATATCTCGTCGGTAGCGTTGAAAGTGTTAATAATATTTATAGGCTGTCACATTATATAAAAAATGCGTTCTACAAGGTAGACTCTTATGTCTATAGCTATCAAATGTGGCATATTGTTATTTCTTGGGTAATATGTGCACATTAATGAAGGTTTAATCAAAATTTTGATTACATTTTTTATTAAAAATTAATTAAAATTTTAAAGTATCGTCTCAAGAACTTTGGAGCATAGAAATGCACTTAAACCATTTTTGTACCATTTTAAAATTCAAAGATCATCTTTTCACTAATATCATTTTTCCTCATTTTTATAATAATTTTTTTTCAATATTACAATACTTTATATTTAAGTGCATTGTGATGGTATTAAATGCACTTTTTGTGAGCACGTTATCATTGCTATATTATTGAGAATAAATTTAAAAATAAAATAAATTTAGACGAATCAAACCTGAAATTTTATCCACAATTCGAATCTCCTTTAATTTTTTCAATTTGTTACAATATTTCATTAATTATAATGTAAAGCCTTCAATTATATATAACAAAAGAAACGATATATTTTATATCGTTTATTAAAATTAATCGTAAAATATAGCCTTTATTTCATTACCTTGCATTTCTCTCTCTTTTTCTTGGAAAGTCAAAATCAACCTCAGGTCTACGATTTATGTACTAAATCAGCCGCATGCTGACATTTCTCTTATTGAAAGATAAGAATTAATCACAACATAAAGAAGAATAGATAATAAAAACAATAAAAACTGTTTCATAAGCATATTTTTATTAATATAGAAAATAAATTTTGTATTTTAAATATTTCCAATTTTTTAGAATTTAATTTTTAACACATTAGTATTTCCAGTGAAGAGGCGCCATTAGCAAGTTATTAGAATTTAATTACATTTATAGATTAGCTGATACATAAAGTTTGAAAATATTGAAACATTGTATTGTAGGCAAGAATATGAAATTGCACAATATTTCAAAATTAGCCAGAAACCGATTAAAAATTTTTATTTTTACAAAGAGGTACAGTGCAATTAAAGTGTAAACATTTTTTTTTTTTGATGAATCGGTTAGGTTTTCAAACTTGCATGCACCCTTACATATGATGTCTTTTAATTAGAATTTTTAATAACAAATCAAATACAAATGGAAATGAATAATGTTTTGTATATTTAATTCGGACTTTTCAAAGTCATTGTTTATATATAGCGATTTAAAACAGGTTCAAATATTTTTGAATTGCAATTTATATATATTATTACCTCAATAAATCGCAATCTATTTTCAAGACTATCCGCTCTTATAAATCACGAGTTACTCAGTTTGCATTCCTGTGAACAGCAGGTTACATGATCCCTTGGTAACATAAAAATTGCTTCATAATTTTCTAAACAAATTGGCAGATGACGTCATTATATCTTTGCATATAAACAGTAGATCGTCTCGTGCCCAAAGTATCTGCATTTACATTTAAACGTTGCTTACGAATAATGAATAAAAGCATTCCGTGATTTTAGTTAAAAAAGTAAACAGCTAGAAGAATAAAATTTTAACAATTTAGAATGTTAATAAAATATATTGTTTATTTTGTTAGATACAGATTAAATAATTTCAGTTACCATGGAGTCGTAACTCGGTTGCTAAGTCAGTCGGGCAAAGAAATTTTACCGTCGTCGCCAGTCGTTGGATGCTCTGGCCGAAGTTCGAGCTCTCTTTCGTTTCGTCCGCATGCAAGTTAGCACTTAACCTAAGGTGACCGGACGTCCAATATGGGAAAAGTGTACCGGTCATGTCTTGGACACCTCAGATTGTACCATATTTTATTTTTCATTATTAAAACAGATTTGGATTTAGTATTTAAAAAGTAAGTTAAGATAGTTAATTTTAATAAAAATAAAATCGTCTGCTCATTTTTGCTATACATATAAAATTATTGAATGCCCATATTAAATGGAATTGTCCCGAAATTCATTATTTCAACTAAAAAAAAATCCAAGATAAAAAATGTTTAGCATTTCAATTAAATATTTTAAATAGGTGGTTTTGCTCTTATAATGTTATCCCGCATATCATATATATGATTTCTGTTTTGTGAACGATATTTTAACTGATCTCCATTGGACATGCGAATGCTGGTGGACGAATATCCCTATCTAAACTTTTTTAAGTTTTTAAAAGCTATTTTTTTTTTTTTTTTTACCATTTTATCTAACATTTAACTGTGTAATTTTAACTTCTTGCCATATTTTTATAAGACAGCATATAAATATATTAGATATATTTAATACAATTTCACATTTAAATAATTTTTATTAATATAAAAAGTATTTTTTAATTATACACCGTATGGCTGGCGCAGTATAGTTAGAATTGGCTTGCTCAGTATCTTGCTACACTGAATGCTACAAATACAATCCCACATATCCCGTTTTCAAACATTTCCCATCTTTTACAAGACTATTTGCAGATCTTTGAAATTAAATTTAAAAAGGTAATTAATATACATATATTCTCTCCATTTATACTTTTCCTGGTTTAATCTCAATTCTTTCGATCTTTTGGAAAGTGTAAAAGAGAGGCAATGTGATATTTGTGTTAAAACTTAATTTTTTCGAATATTTTACTATTTTTAAGGAATTTACCTACTTTTTTATTATTTATAAAATATGGTCTCTTTATCGTGACCAGTGCAGATGCATCAACCCATAAGAAAGATTGTTTAAGTGATATTAAAATACTTGATGTGTGCTTCTTTAATCCATCTTGTTTTTTCCTTTTCGAACTTCTATAATTCACAAGAGTAAAGCATCATTTATAAGTTTCTCATTTATAAGCAGTTTTATCATAGTCTCGATTCATTCATAAAGAAAGCAATCATTAAATGTTTCATTTAAATGGCACAAAGCTTTGGTTTTATACCGAATTTGGTACACTGAATCAGTATTACGATCGACTTTCGAGACGGATGTGAGTCGTAATACATATATCATATGACTTGAAATTTATTATAAATTAATAAACGTGAGATTGCCAGATGCTGATTTAAGCGATGACGTTGAAGAGTACGAAGAAGCTATTGCACCCTCTCTTAAAGATGGCTTCATTGAAAACCTTTGAACTTATTATTATTTGATAAAACATTCAATAAAATTAATTTGATACCAAATGCTGTAAATATTTACAGAAAATCAAAGATAAAGATTATTTTCTTTATTATAGATTTTTTTTTCTTTAATGCACTTAAATCGTTAAAATGGGAAATTATAATTAGTTCTCAATATAGGATTGCAGGTATGAATTTTTCATTTTTATAAATATTTAATTTCGAAATTTAAACGTTATCTTCATTATTATGTAATAATATACTTATTAAATATAAAATTATTAGTTTTAAAGGAATATGCAAGCATTAAAGGTAGCATTAAGCTTGTAAGATTCAAAGTTACTTTATAAAAATTTCGATTATGCACTTTTTCATCTCTATGTCACTTCCTTGACTTATAAAACTTATAAATAGTTCTTTGCTGTTTTTTTTTTTCATTTCTTATGTTTTTTACTGTTGGATTTTCCAAGAAGTAGTGTTATTTTCGATTTTTCGAACAAATTTAGAAAATCCATTACATTTTCTTAATTGTTAATTTATAAATGAACGTCATATTTTTAAACCTTACCCATGAGATAAATTTTTGCATTGCTATTTGAATGTGCACTAAATACGTAATAAAGAACGGTAAATAAAATAAAAGTATCGAACAATATTATTCCCACTATAGTTTTGCACAAACGTGAGGCGTAACATGATTTAATATGGCAATATTTAATTAAATAACAATATTTAATAGGGCAATGTTTAATTAAATGTGGAATCGATCGTTATACATCATCGATAATTTAAAATTAACTCCAGTGGATATTAAAAATCATTTAAAACGATTAATACTCTTATACAATTTTAAAACTAAACTGTAGGCGGTAAGATAATTTTATATATTACTAGCCGCCTTTGGCGACCAGCCGGTTCGCCAATCTTAATGTTCGTTTAAATTTTAATAATTTTTTACGCAATTCCTACTTTAATAGATTCTTCATCAAAATATTTTAAAACTTCAAATTTTGATAGTCATATAATTTACTCATAATACTATGAAGGCCTTCAGTCATAACGTAATATGTATCTCTAATTTTCTGTTAGCTCTCGTAGAATTTATGCTTTAAATTAAAGTGGCAAAAGTTAATCTGCAATTAATATAATAATATTTTTTACTGAATTAAAGCATTTTTTTATAATATGATTACTGATAACAAAGTCATCGAGTGTTTAAACTTTATGGGCACTAAAGAATATCTTTCTTAATTTATGTTATATCTCAAGAATTTGTCAACAAAATTTTCTCAGATTCATCATGAACAGACGATTAATTAACAATGTTTAATTTTAAATGCATCAAACACTAAGAAAATAAAATGAATCGTTTAAAATAATCGGTCGAAAACAGGTTTAAAAAAACTATTAAAAAAACGATGTACTTAAAACTATAAGCATATACAAAAAATATATAACTAACATAAATACAATTTAATTACAAACGCATGCAACTAACCTAAAAGTAATTTAAATCTGGGATGGCAGCCTTTGTAGCTAAAAATCCCTAAATCCCCCTCATTCAAACAAACAATAATTTAAATCAAGAATCATCCGTTGATAATATTGTCAACAATCAGAACACAATGCGCATGCGTGAATTTTCAACGCCAGTTACGGTAATGCAAATGCGTGAATTTTTCTACGCCAGTTGGGTTAACGCTATGTAGATTAGAAATTTTTAATTTCCTTTATTCTGTGTTATTTTAATTCAAAAGTACTTCAGAATGAATCTGAAAGATCGATTAATTAACAATGTTTAATTTTAAATGCATCAAACATTAAGAAAATAAACAGAATCCTTTGAAATAATCGTCCGAAAAATGTTAACCCTAGCCTCATTACAGTTGGGAGGAAAAAACTGAAGCCTTACTCATTTGGCGTTGGGGAAAATGAAAAGATTTTTTGGCGGGAAAGTTAGTTTTTTATTAATAATTAAAATTCTAATTCAAAATTCAAAAAAAGGGCCCCCAGGTGCACATTCCCGACCTGTAAGGTATACAGGTACCAAATTTGGTAGCTGTAAGTCAAATGGCCTGGCCTGTAGAGAGGCAACCCACGCACACACATTGAGCTTTAGTTATAAGTATAGATAATATTTTATATTAAATTAGTTTTCATTAAAATTTTTCTAATATTAATTGAGAATGTGTATGTTTTGGCGGTCATCTATTAAACCTTTAGATCTAAAGCTTCCAGATTTGGCACAGATGTACTTCACAGTATATGTACTCTAGGTAATGTTTTTAAAATAATTTTAATTAATTGCAATCAAATATAATTTTGACGTTATTATATTATAAAAGAGGAAAATGTCATAGCACAAAAATAACTTTTACAAAATCTTGAAATTTCGAAAATTATTTTCTTTCTATACAAATTTAATTCCCTTACAAGTTTTTATCTATTTTAAAATTAATTACAAATATTTTAATGCTTACTTTATAACAATATAATTTACTGCTGTAGTGAACTTCAAATCAATTATAGTGTTACTACAAATACTTCACCCTCCATTTTTCTTTCATTATTAATAATGAAGGATGAAGGATTTTTGGATTATCATTTCTGTTTTAACTGGATTATCATTTTTGTTAAAACTACTTTAATTAAAATTTTTGAAGTTTTCTTGTATTAACAATTAACATTACCTTCACAAATAAGCAGTGATGAATTTTTTTTTTACCTGCATTCATTTTTCATACGCTGCTATTCTTTCTTGTAATTTAATTAACTATGTCAATATATATGATTGTTCATATATATAGATTGTATATAGCCTTTTTCATTTTAAGACATTGCATTTTTATATTGAATCAGAGAAATTTGCATTGAATAAAAAAATTATGAATAGAATTGAACAAATAAAGAAAATGCAGCTATTAAGTACAAAACATTTTTTTAAGTTGTGTTGAATTTTGCATGTCTATATGAAAAACAATTATAGATAACTGATTCGGTAAGAGATAAAGTATTGGATCACACAAACTGAAAGAATTGCAGGAGGAATTTTGAAATATATCTTTTTAGGGTTTCAGTAAAAATACCAAGTCGATATTAGAAAAAAGAATAAATATGGAATCAAAAAGAAAGATCTTCAGGTCGGATTCTTAATTTCTTTCTTTTTGATTCTATATTTATTCTTTTTGTTATATTGATTTGGTATTTTTACTGATTTGGTTAAGTTCATCTGTATTTTAGTAGTAGCAGAATTAGCGCTCTCTAAATACAACTGTATCTTTTTTTTAATTCAGAAATAATTTTTTTAGTTTGTTTTCAGAAATAAATATTAATTTTAATTGAAATTTCATGATGCATATATTCTTAGGGTTTCTATATATTTGCCTGCTTAGCATATTCTTTATAGCTTAGTATATTCAATATTCCTGAAACCTCATTAAAAAAAATTACAAAACTAAATTGAAATCTTGCCCAGTAGAATCTTAACTCTCTCATGCTGGGTAAAACACTCTAATCACAATATTTAGACTATTCCGGATTTTTAACATCAAAGGTTTAATTCATAATTTATGTACATACATATTTTAATATCAAATCCAATTTAAAGCTGTGAATTAAAAAAACCCACAGTTTTTCTTCTATAATTTCGAATTATAATAAAAATGTTTCCTTTTATGAGTAATCTTCGCATTAATAGTGATTCGAATATTAAGGGAAAAAAATGAGGGAAAATCTTATTAAAATAATAAAATGCAATAAAAAATTTCTTAGACATTTCAATTTCTCAACGAATATTATATGACGCAATAAACCTAAATTCGTTAGGATGAAAAAATTATTTTTTATAACACAAGTCTCCGAAGAATACAAAAATGATGAAACTTTAGAAATAAAAATATTAAATAAAAAAATAAAATTAAGAAAATTTCGTGAGGTATTTTTTCCGCATTCTAAAAATTAATCATCTTGCAAACAGCGTCACACCACCCAGCAACACGCTGTTCGAATAAAATAACCAAAACTCTTCCCGCCAAAATTTCAATACCGGCGACACATTCGTTCATCTGCGCGCTCATTGGACAGAAACCAGATTTGTTTTTCTTCTTTATTATTAATAACTTTCCTCCTCAACCACTTTCTCCCTTCCAGTCCAGTTCAGCAGACACAGAATAAACAAAGCAGATCCCCTCTTCGTCAAAAAGAAAAAGGGGGGGGGGGGGATATTCGCTAGGAATAATAATTCAACTCTGCATCTTTTCTTCCCTTTAGCTGAAAAAACCCCACTGATTAGCGTATCAGGGAAAATTTTCTATCAAGAAAAGCAAGCTATCTAATCGAAAAAAATAATAAACCAAAGAGAGCGAGAGAGAGAGAAAGATGAAAAAAATATAATAAAACTACACGCAGCAAAAGCAATAAAAAAAAATAAATGAGTTCAATGCACCTGATATCCCAGACATCAAAATCAAGCCTAGACGTTAGATCATGTTATGTATATTATTTCCCCAAGTGTCGAGTGCCTGTCTAGACGATCACGTGACCAGGGTGCGTAGGACGTGCACACTATGCCCCCCCCCCCTCTCTTCTTCGAAGATGGACGTTCTTGATACGAGCAGGCATAAAGTGAGCCGAGGGTATTGACGGGCCAGCATTGTGGCAACTCCTACCGCTGCTGCGGGAACAAAAGCTGTTCGAGTGATTCTTGATTTATTTGTTGTTTTTTCGCATCGACATGTTTCCGTTGCCGGTGCTTATTTATTTTTGTTTGGTTCGGGTGGCACTCTCCAACGGAAATGTTTTGCGTAATGAATGAGGTCGAATGCCGCAGACGAGGAATGTTGATTGCCTAATTTTTTTTCCTTCTTTTTATTATTAATATCAGATTTGAAGAACAATTAATAAATAATATAGCATTTTTTTATTTGTATAAATCGGTGAATATTAATTTCTATTTCCTTTTGTGGAATATGTGAAATAATTTTTTTTAATTGCAAATTTTATATTTAACAGGGGAAAAAAATATTAAGAATCGTTTTATGATTTTTATTTCACCTGCCGTTTTTGTAAATATTTAATTATTTAAGAATTCATTTTGATATTTCGACGAGAACTGCACAAAATCAAATAGATTTTATAAAAATGAAGCGTTACTCACAGCTCATTACTTTTTAAATAATTTTCTTTATAAAAATTGACTAACCTCCTCGCTGTACAATCTAATATGATTATACCTGCTAAAATAAGCTGCCATTTTGATTCAACTAAAAATCCGTAGTACAAACATTTAAAACTTTTATCTGGACCTGTAATGTCATTTGTCATTACTGGAATATTGTGCTTTTAATTTGGGGTGGAGATTCAATGGGTTCTATGGCTACATTAAGGATGAAACTTTTGATAAATGTTAGAAGATAGTTATATTTTTGAATATTTGGATAAAATATATTGAAAAAATAACTAAGAAACCAAAATACACTAGTTAAATGACAATTAAAAAAATAGGGGAAAGTTTATAAGTTTATCAAATGATTTGCTTACAGTTTTGCAGATAGCTTAAGAAATATATTATCCAGTCCTTTAACTAAAAATTAAGCTGTATTTCTATCCATTCTTTTAAATAACAGGAATTTTTCAATTTTTTCATATTGTAAAGCTCTAAAACAATTATAAAATATTTCTAAATGAATAGATTACTTATTCTCTAGTTCAGGAATTGCAGAAAGTATTGAGAAATTATTTTACCAAATTTGAACAAAAACTATGCATTAGATTTTAAATTAAGAGATTTTTTGTAAGAAAATTCTATCAAAGATTAAAATTGAAAAAAAAAAAAGCTTCTAAAGATATAAAGTAGCATTGAAACGTATTTAAATACAGATATAAAAATCGGTGTCCCAAGAAATAGGTTTAGAAACCTTCTGCTAATTTTTAACGATTTTTATGAAGATACCTGCTCAAACATTAAGAATTTCAAATTAAAACAAAAAATCGAAATTTCGCAAAAAGACGACATTTTAGCATAGTCGACTATCTTAATTAACCTGAATGCATTTAATTGATCTGGAATAAATGAATAATTTTAAACTCAAAGTATTTACAAGTCGTCTTTTTTAAAAATTAATTAGCAAATAATATTTTGGGCTTAAAAAGCTTTAAACTGTTAATGAATTATTTGTAATTTATGCACCGAATTTTAACATTTAAGAGAGATTTTGATTGATGAGCCTAGGCTTACAAAAGTTCGCTGCATGTATGACACATAGAAAAATCCCCTCACTCATTAACACATTCTTAAATTATAAAACGCACTGTTCATATTAGAGGGTGTTTTTTTTGTTCAGTTTAAAATATTCAATGAAAAAAAATGTATCGCAAGGAGATTTATGGTTTAGAAGCAGAAAGCAGTTTAAAATTAATACGGAATAATTTTAATATTTAAAAAAATAGATAGAATTATATTCACCTCATTTTTAAATTTAAAGAATCTAACTGTTATCATTTTTTGCATTAATATTTTAAGTAATATACATAGAGAGAGTGAGAGAAAGTAGATTTCAACATAAGACATGTTTTTAATAAAATGTTTGGATATTTTGTAGTGTTTGCAATTATTTTTAACGTCAGAATAAAGCAATAAGGAAAAAGTTTTGAAGTACATCCAGTTTTAAATTCTTGCCCTTTGTGGTGATATAACTGAAGAAAAAAAATGGGGAGGATGCATAATGCAATGAATAGAATGGCGCTAGACTTCCAAAATATGAATTATATGCTCACAAAAGTTGAAGTTTAAAAATATATTAATGAGGAAGCCTTTAAGGCAAAATTACAGAAAATATTTAATTAAAATTTCTTAGCAATCAAAAATTTTCGAGAACTAACTGGTGGCCGAAGATGATTAATTATAAAAATAAGCTTGCTTTGCGTACTATTATTGCGAACTGGAGGTCCACAAGTTTCAGTCCAGGAGGATTAGAAAAATGTTTTCGATTATATAATTCAACGAAATGCTCTTAACATTAAAATTTTTTCATACAGTTTTGAACATTAAAATGGCGCAAATGAAACGTTTATTTGAATCAAACGAATTTGCATTCGAATATTTAAATAAATCTCTACTAATAATAAGGAAGAATGTGTATTTTTGACACAAAGCTACTGATGACAGACTTTTTGACATAAAGTTTCTGATTAGCATATGTTTTCTTAGGAGAAAGGAAAGTTGCATTAAAGGTTAAATTTTAGGTGGAGTTTTACTTTAGTAAAAGTAAGTGAAATTTCGGCATTCTTCCGTGATAAATCCTAAAAATAATAAAAACGTTTTTTTAAATCTCAATTTTAAAAAAAATCTTTTATATGATAAAAACTTTTACTATATAATTTTTTTTACATTTTCACTCAATTTTTTTAAAAAAAAATATCTCAAGACAGTAAATATATTTCATTATTGAAATGAAATTCAAATCGTTTTCAATGTTTCTGTTAATATTTTACTCTAGCTTATTTTTGATTGTTCCATAATTAATATTTTTAATTGATCGAGATGTGATGATTCATTTTTATTTTTCTCTATTAAAAAGATTTCAGAATACGGAATTCTTTGAATAAAATTTTTGAAATTTTTTTGCACTTACAATGGAGGTTGTTTCAAAATCGAACAGTGACAAAAAATTATAAACGTAGCCTATTTTTAAAAATATTGTTGCTCTTTCCTGTGATATAGATAGAAAGTTAAGTATATGCATAGGGCAATAAATAGAATGGTGTTAAGGCTTTTAAAATAGTTATATGTCTACCAAAATTTGTTTAAAATTTTTGGTACATTCGAATAGAATAATTCCATTTTTGAGGCTTGCATGTTCAAAATCCATATTAAATCATGTTGTGCGTCACATTTAAATCAGAGTATAACAGGAACAATGTCACCTTTCGGAACTTTTATTTTATTTTCAGTTCTCTATTTACGCATTTAGTAATAGCTAAATAATGAAGGAATAATTAATATTATGCATAAGGTTTTTAAAAATAATATTCGTTTATAAATCAAAGATAAAGAAAATTTGAAAGATTTTTTAAATTTCAGCCTAAAACCCGATACTAACGTTACGCTTTGAACGAAATAAAAAAAACAATGAAATAAATGGCAAAGAGCTATTTATGTATCTTTCAAGGGAATGACATAAAATAACATAGGTAAAAAGATGTATAATGGAAATTTCAGCAAGCAAATTTGATTCTTAGAAATTTAACGCTATTAAAGCATGTTCTTTTCAAAGTAAAAATTAATATATTATTGAAATGTAATGGATCATAATTAAATTTTGAAATTAAAAAATTATTATAAAAATAAGAAAAATCTCGCCTTTATAGTCTAACTTTCGTATTAATTAATTATACATTTCTTATTTAAAGGATTTATCTTAAATTTGATTTTTGTTACCATTTTTATATCTCAAAATTGATAAGAAATTATTAATGTCTTTAAAAGGTTGCATTTCTGTGGAACTTAATGAATCAAAAAATTCTTCCGTTATTTCTCGTAAAATTTTTATTTAATTTTATAATATTTAGCATGGTTTCAAATAAGTGATGACGGTTAATTTGAAAATTTCTCTCAAATGTCGAATATTTTTCAAATCGAATATCTCTCGAATATTTTTTTTTTAAATTTAGACATTTCTTTAACATGATATTGTCATATCAAATGGTATATTACCAGTAAATAGCGAATTAAAAAAATTCGTTCAAAACACACTACAGATTTGATGAAAGAAAGAACTTAAAGATAGTAAACCTTAGATGCATTTACTGATTAAGAAGTAGGTGCTCACAGGAGAAGAATTTTTGTAATCAGAATATTAATTAAAAGTTAATTGAAATATTTTTTTTTGGAATATTGTCAGAGTATATTATTTCAGAAAAATTATTTTTACCTCTCATTAGCTCGCAGAAAAATATGCATAACAAATTCTTTAATTGTGGTCTGTATCACATTTCAGGGACACCAATTTTATTTCCATATAATTTGTTTCACATTTCAATATATTTTCGAAATATTTTTTTAAAAATATATTTTACAAAATTTTTCATGGTTTACACATCTTCCACATCTTCCGAATACACATCTTCAACCACATCTTCCGAAGATATTAAATAAATTTTTTCGTGCAATCGTTAGCATCGCTATTAATGAAAAGTATATTAAAGAAAAATTACATAATGCTTAAAGGAGAAAAAACGCTTTGAAAATCAAATGGGCAATGCGAAACAAAGAATTTTTATCATTTAAACAAGATTTTTTTAAAGGTTCCTTCCTTTTTTATATGCAATTCTTTCTGCAAACTGAGTGAAAAGATTTCAATTTATTTTTAAAAAGCATATTTTGTAAAATTTATAAGTTTTATTATGTTTTAATGCACCCATCTTCCGAAAATATTAAATAATTTTTTTTTCGTGTAATCGTCAACATCACGGTTAATAGAGAGAAATTTTTAAAAATTATATAATGTTTGAAATAGGCAGTATAAAAGAAAGAATTTTTAACATTTAAGTAAGATTTTTAAAAAAATGCCTTTTATTTTTAAATAAACAATCCTTTTTTGCTGACATTCTTCCTACAAATTGAACGAAATTTTTTTGTTGTTGCACAGAAGATGCAATGGGTGATATAATAAAAGTCTGAAACATAGCATGCTATAATGTTTCGGATAAGATTCAAATTTCAATCTTATTATCTTTTTATTATTATTATGCGTTAAACAAACTTTAAGAATTTATTATTTTTTTTCATTTTATTAAGCTATAAAGGAAATCCCAAAAGTGAGTACTAAAATGTCAATCAGCAAATTAGGTATTAAAAAGGAGTAGTAAGGTAATAATAATTATTTTTAACGCAAAGGAAATATAAAGCGAAATAGGAACTGATTTCTCGATTTCACAATATGCGGTTGCATTATCTATATTTGTAACACTATCGAAAAAATAATTTCATATTTAATCACTTTATTTCAGATATTTTAATGTCAGACAACGTTCAAGGTGATAGAATTTCGATAAAATCAATTTTTATTTTTATATTCGAATTACTGCTTTTTTTCACTTAATATTTTTAAAATCCTTCTTCGTCAAGAATGCAAAGCATTCATAAAATCCACCCGTTTATCAGTGGTTTACTCGATACAAACAAAAGGGAATTCAAACATAGTTTATATTCAGGAAATCAAAACTATTAAAAATAAAACTATTAAAGCTAAACTATTAAAAATAAAATTTCTTCAAATTTTACTCACAAATGTCATGAAATACAAGGAAGCTTTAAAGTAGATTTTTTGATAATTAATTAACCAGCTAAATTTTTTTATAAATTAAAAATTATGTTCCTATGCTTAGAGAATATCATTTTATTATTAGTGTTTTCATATTTATTTATATTTAAAATTATTTCATATATTTATTTCAGTGATGCCACTCGCACTGCTTCTTTAAATTTGATTCCTAATATTCTGATTCCTTAAAAATTCCTAATATCCTGATTCCTTAAAAATTCCTAATATCTTATAGGAAAAAAAATTAGTTCCAAGAGATTTCTTTCTTTCTTTCTTTCTTTTTTAAAGGTTTCGATCAATTCGTGTTCTCATTTTCATTTTGATTCAAAAATGTAGACGGTGAAAAAATTGTGCAATATTTTATATAAAAGTATTTTTATAATAAAATAATTTAAATATTTTAAAAAATGCATTTGTTTAAAAGAGTGTTATCATTACATCGAAAATAGTTAAAAATATATTTTTAACTTTCTAGCATTTCGTGTTTACAGCATGCAGTCATCAAAAATTGATTGAATATGTGATAACTATTACCTTTGTTATGTTATAAATATTTTGAATTTTGCTCTCAGATATTAGGTGCACAAGAGATGTTTTAATGAACGTTTTGTAATAATGTACTAAATAGAAATGTTTTTTATTAATAAAGGATACAAAAATTTTTTCATCCAAAATAAAGAATTTTTTTATCTTTCCTTATTTTCCTTATTCTTCAATTATCATTATTAATTTTCACTCGATATAAATATCGTTTGATATCACATGAAGTGGAGTTTAAATAGACAGTTTTTGATATGTTGAACACAACACGTATATTCCACATTTTATTTAAAAGGGCTAAAATTAGCAAAACAAAATTAGTTTATTCTATCTCCCATTAACACTTTTTCCCTTGCTATTCAAAGTACAATGAATTTTTGAATTTGAGGCATGAAAAAAAAGTTTTCCGCTTGTCGAAAAAGTGGGAAAAGTAGAAATGAGAATCGTAAATCAGCGCCATGACTCTATACCATATAAGAATGATAAAAGTAGAAATTAATGTTGGTGCGATGTAAGCTATTTGTGAATAGAATATCTACTCAGAAAGCACGCTATTATCCAATCATAAATCAGCATTAAATCAGTATATCTCAGGAACCACTGAAAACTAATGTCCAAGTTTTATGTAACAAAAGAAGTGATTATTTAGAAATAGAATACCATAACAGATATCGAAAGATAAGTTTTTCAGTTTCTTTAAAAGGCAGCTTTGAAGGCAGCAATTGATGCTTATACTAATAATAAGGAAGAATGTGTGTGTATGTGTTAGACCTAGAGAGCAGATCGTTTAACGCAGAGGTATCACACTCGGCACATACATACCTAGGAAGGTGAGTGCATGCATTTTGAAGTCATTTTTTTTGTGTGTGTGTGATTCGAATTAATTAAAAAGCAAGCAATGTTTTGGCGTTTTTCCTCAATAACTTCTGATAAATATTATACCACACAATTAAATTTTACACATTTTAAACATTTTTTATGGCACCAATTAAATAGTCACGAAATACTTCTCAGTTTTGGAAATAGTTTATTCATTTATTTGCCTTAATTCTAACAAGAGACAAGTTGCTGCCCTGAAATTCAGCCCATCTTCATTTTTTCTAATACATAACCGCGTGATTTTCTTCTATCACTGAAAGATAAAGAAGAAGGTGCATTATCTATGTAGTTTGCAAGACGAATAAAAAAGTTACAATACTGTGAAATTTAGAATATAGATGAACCGGACATTTACGTTTCTGATCCTGGTATGATGTCATGGGACTGGTCACCATTAGAAACGTTTGTGACAAATAAACAGAATATGTATGAAACAATTAAGATAACACGGCTTTAATATCTATTAATTTGGCGGAAGGCTGAACATGAAAATATATCTAAACGATTTAATCGGAATTAAAAATAAATAACCCGTATTCGCGGCGTATCAGTTGGTTATTAAAAACAACTATTAAATAATAAACACTCACTTCTCGGCTAATTACTTTATGAGCCTTTCCACCATTCGAATCACACAAAAAATAATTTCAGATTTTTAAAAATAATTTAAAGTTGCATTTTTATTTACATCCCTTTATATTGTGCAAGAAAAAAGATTTTTACGAATATATTAAATAATTTTCATTTAATGTTCTTAACTTCTGAAAAGTTGTCTGTATAAAATCGTTTGAATTTTGTTTCTATGGAATTTTTTGGGTAGTAATATTTTCAATAATTTACATTTTAATGCTATTATATATTTTCAAAGGATATTTTCTCATATTCTAAATTTTGCCAAGATTTTTCAGCGAAACATTTTACAAATCAAATCTAATGCTGAATAGGGTTTTTTTTCAGATTTTGTATAATAATTTCTCAATAGTGTTGCCGTTTCTTAACAGGTAATTTATTCATTTAGAAAGATTTACAGTAGTTTTAATGTTTCACAATACGAGATAAATTTCACATTATTTATCAATCGAACTCCAATATTTAACGACTGGATAGAAATATAACTTTTTTTATTAATTCAGGAATTAAATAATATATTTTTAAGGTATCTGCAAGATTTTGAACAAATTGTTTGATAAATTTCTAAACTAGAAGGGATTTCCTTTATAAACTATCTTTAGCTTTCAACTGGTATATTTTTGTATAAATGTGAATTTTTAAAGATATTTTATGCAAAAATTAAAAAATCTATATATATATAAAGATTTTATAACAGCTTTCGAAAACATCATCCAGATCGTGGTCATATAACTTTTATGTATGCAGGTAGGTCTATCATTAAAAAAAATTAATCGGCGTCTGAAAATTAAATACAGGCATTATGAATCGAATTAAGTTCAATAAATATTTTCCAATAGTGCTTTGGGAAATAAAATAAGTCTTTATATGGATTCCACGGTGTCTTTAAAAGAAGGATACATTCTAGCTTTTTTTCATCATCAGTTCAATTAACACTTGATAATCCTCTAATTCATCAGTTGGGAATATTTCCGAAGTCATGGCATCGGTAGCACAGTTCACATTCATATCGATATTCATCTTGAATGACATAAATAATTATAATTTTTCGTACGTTGTGAAAACCGAAGAATCCATTACAATTCTTAAATAAATATTTGCTGCGCAAACCATATAGTGAAACTATACTCGTGCTAAATTTAACTATAATCAATATAATATTCAACAACTTTTCACCATTTAAAAATAAATTAAAATATTTAATTACTTTGATTAACTGATTGATATTTAATTGATAATATATTTTAATTGATAAAAAATTTAAATATCTAATTAATTCACATACATTTCGTTAAATTTCTGTGAAATATTTACAATATGAAAATTCATAGAAAATATTAACTCGAAGCTTTAGCAAGATATTTACAAAAAAAAATGATGATCTAAAGTAGTTGTAATTTGATAAGTAAAGGTTAGCTCACCTATTGTGTACTGGTATGTGACTCATCAGTCATAAAATAATACTGAACTTTGAATTTCAAAATTGATACACTGAAAATAAAAAAAAAGCTTATTAAGACTATAATAGCTATTAACAGAAAGAAAAATGTGACCAATAATTATCATGATAAAGTTATCAGAATGATCTTTATCCTTTACCATCACAGAACAGAAGCTAAATGGGTTTTGAATTTTAAAAAATAAAAATACTTTCTTTTTTCAATAAATAACAATAAATAAATAAAGGATTTTCGATGGTTGGTCCTGGATTGAAAATAACGCCAAATTTGAATGAAATGTTCCATGTTATTCGTTATTTATACAGTAAATAGAAAAGATTTCAAAAATTAGAACTAACAAATCAAAACTAAGAGCTAACTTTTTGAAATAAGAATGAAAGATTCAGAAAGTTAACTTTTGAAAAATCCTCCTTCCCAAATTTTATTATACATTGAATAAGATCATCCAAATATGACCAGTTTGAATAAATAGGCCTTAAAGAAATAAAGGCAAAGTTTGTAAAACCACTAGCAGAACATAATATTTTTGATTGCATTTCCACATTTTAAATTTTTTTAATGATCATTTACATTTTTTGTTTTTATTTATTTATTTATTTCCTCTTCTTGTCACCAGTTCTGTATTGAGTTCAGAAAATCTGAAACCACTAGCAGAACATAATATTTTTGATTTCATTTCCACATTTTAAATCTTTTTATAATAATCATTTACATTTTTATTTATTTATTTCCTCTTCTTGTCACAAGTGTTCTGTATTGAGTTCAGAAAATCTAGCCGTTATATGTTTACTGAATTATGTACCAGATTTGAAATATTTATGAAAACAGTATTGTTAATTTATTTTTTTTTAAAAAAATTCTACCTGTTTAAACTTACTTTTTTAAGAAATACATGCTAAATTTCTGTTCCATTTGGCGGGTACCAAAGATTATCATTTCTTCTAAAATACTTTGTATTTAAGCTGGAGAACATTACATTAATTAAAAGAGATAATCGAAATTCATTTTTTGACAATGTCATTAGAAACAAAATTCCAGAAAAACGTTTTGAGGAAGTAAGACATTTCAGAAATTGGTTTTAAAGAAATCTTATGCACACAACTTTAAAAAATGGACTTTAATATCGTACTTTTACTTTATTTGAATTACTTTCTACATTTTCAAGATCCCATATTACTTAAAAATCATTATTATAAACATAATTCTGAAAATATTTTTTTTTAAAATTCGCTGCCAAGCGGCGCCATTTGAAAGAATCAAATTTAACTAAATTGACTGATTATCAGAAAAATATAAGTTAAAAATAATACAATAGGGTATTATCATTGAGAATGCATAAATGTGAGAAATTTTTAAAATTTGTCTTATCAGGAAGTGAAAAAAAAAAATCGGCAGCAAAATTTCATCATTACAAATGTGAAACCCATCTAATTAAATAAAAGTAATAATAAATTCTACGTTTTAATGCAATTTCTTCTGAACTTTGTTGACCTGAGGTCGAAACCAAGGAAAGTTTTGAACTGCGAAAAGAAACAAAATGTGCAACAAATATTTAACACGTGGTTAAGAAGAAATGTATTTTAAGAATAAGAAACTTGCACGGTCAAATTTTATTCTTAGTGATATGAATTTCATGTTCATATTATACCTGCAAATATGTTTTGAAATTCTAGAGTATAAATTCGTGATAAAGTATTTCGATCTTTGAATGAAAATGAATGAAATGAAATGAATGAAAATGAAATCTTTACAACTTCAGCTTATAAAAAACTCTACAAATATATATGGAGTTCAGAGCAGGCAATAATTAGCATGAACTGTCATCCCTATTATATTAAGTATTTAATACATTGAATAAATGTATTCTTGTATCTTCATTGTCTTATGCAATTATTTTTCTCTCATATCTAGTTTTATCTTCATTAATATTATTTGGGATTATGATAGGAACAACAACAACAACAAAACGAATCTTTCTCTCACATTTTTTAAATCTTAGATATTACTAAGGTTTTACTGTGAATAGTTAAGTCACGTGAGTAGTTAGTCATTTACTCTGAATAGTTAAACCGTGCATATGTCCAAATAGTAAACACCCAAACAATGAATAAAATAATATTAAAAAAAGTGATAACTATTTTATGAGAATGCCTCAAAGTCAAAGAATAAAAATGAATCTCTCAAAATTGGAAATCCTTAGCCCAGTATAATACAATATGCTCCATCATCGACATGACCTAAACACGAATGGTAAATGCTGCTCATCATCATTTCCAAAATGTTTTATAAATTATATATTTATACAAATATACAAGGACAGCAGAAAAAGCAGGCCACACAATATCATTCGTTTTAATTAGAAACATAAAAATAAATTCAATGTGCAGAATTGAAAAATATTCATATATATTTAATGCTTTTAAAATTTCTTAAATTGTTGTCAAAATTATTGAGATATGAAGCATTCGTTGGGGTGGCATGAGTTATAAACCCTTCGTATGACTAATGTTCAGTAAAAGATTCAGCGTGGTATTGCATTGATATTCTTAAGAATCAAGGGCTTGCAGTGTTTTATCGACTGTCTTCTCTTCTTCATCGTTGTCCTCATACTGTATGTTCCCATGTATTAGATTCATGCATTCATGACAAAATGTTCCTTCAGTAGTTGTCTCTCAACTTAAGTGAACTTGGCCTCAGATAAGATATCTAATTTTTCTTTAAATCAAAACCACCTTTTTGATTGATCATAATAAAACTTCCATATCCAACCGCCTGGACATCGAAATTAATCGTTACAAGATAATAACTGATCACTAAAACCGACAAATTTTCTATGCACAGGATATTTGTTACGGAAGATCTATTTGTCGCTGTTTTGATCCGTAAAACCGACTGATTGTTAATAGATTATTATTACAAGCAGCGACAACTATAGTAACAAAAAAATCGTCCAGAAATTATATGGAGCCTTTGGAATTTTTAAGCACGATTTTACACGTTTTGAAAAGAATAAAGATCCATAAATTACGGAGAACTTGGATGGAATAGAAAGTCTGTGAACCCAACCCACCTCACCTCCGAATTAGTGAAAGCTTTACATCTTTCAAAACATGTAGACACAATCTCAAAACGCAATTCAGGATATTTTTATACATGAATTGTTTGATGTTTTAAGAAGTGTTTTATATCTGAATGATTTTGAAAAAAACAAAGGATCAACCGATTAAAAACTCCATTAAAAATTCTGTACTTCTGTTCTATGCTTGGAATTGTAGCTTTTAAATCTTTCATCAATTTGTTATATCAATCGTTTTCTTTGTTTTAAAAGACTACTAAGCAAAATGCGTGCGTTTGAATGAAATTTTGGCGAGTAAATGATTAGAATAAATGCAGGGGAGGTGCTTATACTTTTAATAAAATTTTCCTCTTAACTAAGCTCCTTATTTTAAAAAAATTATTGCTGTTTTTGTCTTTCTAAACACCAGAAAGACAAAATAGCAATTAAGATTCACATTTAGAAATGCGAAATAAATTTTTTCTATTATATCGTAAACCTTAAGTTTGGTTTCAAAGCACAAGCAAGAAATGTATTTGAGCAATATGAGATTATTTTCTTTAAATCTCCTCTAAATGAGCATAATAATGTAATGGAAAACCAATTCTGTTTTCAAGTTCATTATTGTACAATGTAACTAACTGGTGAATTTCGCGCAAATTCATTGGGAAGAAATCTTAATGTTTGGTCACTGAGAATATTAACATATGTACTAAAATCAAACATAAAACTCCCAACATTGACGAATACACCAACCCTTCCTATGTAAAATATATTGCGTCTTTGTGATTTAATCAGAAACCACACCATCATCGCTGAAATCTCAAAGAAAAGGGCTTACTTATCCGGCAACTTTTTTACCCACATAGGGGAAATTGTTATACATTAGAACAGTTAACAGTAAATTTTAAAGTTGTGCGTCTCTAAATTTGTTAAATCCAACTATTTAAAAAATGTATCTCAATTTTTAAATTGATTGTATATCATTAAAAAAGTGTATAATAACACAGCAGCAATAAGAAAAAGTTTATGTGTTTTTAAGCTTAGTTACTTGGCAACAGAACAATAAGTTCCTGAAATCTTACTCTATAACAGATAAGAGATCTTCATTTTTCTGTACAATCCTACATAGTCACTCTTGAATTTCAGCGTTCAATTGTCATATGGCGCTGCTAATGGCGCCAAAAGTTGTTTTGTTTAAAAGGATTTATTATGGATTTAAAAGTAATCGCTGCATTCTCACTGCACAAAAGAACACAACATAAATCCATCTGGGTATACCACCTGTGCCTTATAAATCAACCATGCATAACAATTCCAAAAAGGTTCGAATCTTTTAGAAAGTTTCCTCACCAGGAAAGCGCTGGCCAAACTCCGATAAAAATCAGCAAGACACCATCGAAGTGCTCACGGGGTATTAGTTTCGGACCACTGACAATTAAGCCGCATGATTGAAACATTAATAACGACTTTTTCAACCCTTTCTCTGAGCTCCATGACATTAAATATGAATTATTAGCGCATGGACCTGAATGCTAAACGCTCTTCACCTTTGTCTATCATTAAAATGTGGCACGACGGCGTCAATTAATGAAAAACGATTGCGCGACATTTGTGTGTTTGTCTGGGCACACAGCAGGAAATTCAATGAAAGAAAGAGGAATTAATTTCCGAAAGTTCTGTTGGTGTGGCACTTAAAGTGGAATCGGAAGAGCTTTCTCGTAGAGGTAGAACAGCAATAATATGACTAGATGTTCAGGATTAACCGGAAGAGAATGACCAGTCGGTTTTTGAATATTTGCAGCGGATTGAGAAAAAAAAAAATATTATATTTGTCTCTATTTTGAGCTGAATGTCCAAAAATTGTGAATGAATAAATAAATAATCCTTATTCAAAATATATTGGTCAGATTTTATTTCTTAAAAAGTTAATGCAAAATAAAAAGTAAATTTTCCATCCAAACTTCTGCTACAAAGGTGCCAAACTCGAACCCAAATACAAAGATCTTTGCGATAGACATTGTGCAAACATAAGAGCTGAATAAGTTTTTTTTTTTTTAGGGCTCGCATAAATTCAGACTTTAGCAAGTGCTAGAATTAGCATTTGACTTTCACATCCTTGATGTATTTCTTATATCATCAATTAATTTTTTTGAAGCAAGAAAGTTTATTTTCCGAACCTGCCTACACTTATTAGATTTGTCTAGACATAATTTCATCATTCATCCCGGGTTTCAAGAAATGCTAAATATCGTTTATAATACTGCTGAAGCGTAAAAAAAGTCTTTTTAGTTGTCAAGGAAATTTTAGCGGTTTTAGAGCATTTTGAAATTGTTGCATTCAAAATTGATATTTTTTTTATGAATGTTTTGTATGTTTTCATGAAATATTGTTTATTCTTAATATTTAAAGGGTGTCTGCCGTCACTAACGTACTGTATTGTTAATTTTAATTTATAAATTTAATATCGCTATAGACATTGCTTTAAATATTAAGAGTACTTAAAATAAAACACAGGGATGGAGGTGATTTAATCATATAAGTCTCGATCGCTCGCAATTACTGGCAATCAAGATAAGTCTTTTTTTTTTGTAATTTAAAACACTTATATAAAGTATGGTTGTCAACACAATAACATATCTCTGAAAATGAACTAAGAAATATGAGGATATATCTATCAAAGCAAGATTCAGGACTTTTAGCATCTAGATTAAAGGAAGAAACATTCTAAGACCTGATGTTAAAATAACAGCATATAGAACCATATAGGGAAGAGAGCTTTCTTTATCATTTAGTCAAGATAGATAGTTTGTAAATTGCAGTAGTATTCTTTTCCACAAGGTGAAAAAATTGTATATTGAAAAATAAGAGGATTTTTTTTTTTTGTAAACGATTTGACCAGAAGTGTGAAATGTATGTTACTGTACAACTGCAATCATCACCCATTCTTACGTAAGGAAGAATAAGAAATCAAAGAAGAACTCTTACATAAGGAAGAATATCAAAATGAAAATAATGATAAAAAATTACAAAATTCCTATCGGGAAGTTCTGCTGTCAGAAACATCGGTTATTTATTTGTGCTGATCTAAAGATGGTCAACTTCTTGGTGGAATAATAAAGAGAAAATACGAATTATTCCTATAGGAAAATAAGGCACACAGAAAAAGAATTATAAAAGGTGAAATGGCTTTTAAGAGAAATGTTGGCTGTAGGTACAGTGAATATTATAAGGGTGCCGATTATTGATAGAAATAGCATAAATCTCTTATCACTTTATATAAAAATCAATGAAAAAATATTGTATTCAATAAAGATACTCTGGAAAAATTCAGCAGTCAAACTTTCATTGAAAATAATGGCAACGATTATAAATCCAGTGGCAAAACAGTTTCGGAGAGAGAAAACATGAATATACAGCATTCGACGTCATTAACGTTTTTCTTATCAACGTCTCTTGTAAATAGTTCTTTCATTCTTTCTTTTATTTTACTGTGTGTGTTGAGTGACAAGAAGATGTCATAAACACGTTTTGATACTCAACAAATGGTAATTGATTCCAACATTTGCAATTAATTTTAAGAAAATTTAATCAGATTAAATTTAATTGCTTCTGTTCATTTTTTGATTTTCAGAAGATTTTAATTGTATTATTACTTTAAAGTTCATTTATAGAGTAATATAAACAGATTGCAATTAAAATAAAACCACAAAAATTAAAGTTAAAATAAGCTATAAAACCAGATCCGGAACTTTGACTGAACTTAAATGTTTGGTTAACTCATATTGGGTGAATCAACTTTAATAAGAAACAATAAAAGTAATAGAAAAGTTCATCGGCGGTGAGAAATACATAAAAATATCTTAACACGAAAATAACCATTGAAAAATATCAAGTAATTTAACTGAATTTGACCACTCACTTCTGATTTTTATTTCAATGACTTGGCTTTAAGCACTTTTGGCTCTTAATTAGAACTTCCCGGATCTATCCGATTATTATTCAAAAATAAATAGTTTTTGATAAAAAAAATCAAAAAAGATAAATTAGAATCAAATAAAATATAATTTTTACAAAATTATCTTTCTTATCTTTAACTATGAATAGAAATGTTATCATTTTATTTATATAAGTTATGGCATCACCACTGATTAATTTATATGAGTATTCTTTCTAATATTATAATTAATTGCTGTTATAATAAATGTGGCCATTTTATTTACATAAATTGTGGCATCGCCATTGATTAATTTTTAAGAATATTCCTACTAATGTCATAATTAATTTCTGTTATAAGTAAGCTCGTACTATTTATATTGGGCATTCCGACTTTCTTCAGTTTATGCCAACTTGAACTCTCTTTCCATGCCAACAACATACTGCGATAAGTTTAGAAAATTTCGTTTGTGTAGTAAACAAACTATTTTATGTGTTACAATTATAGATTGTAAAATCCTATTTAGTAAAATAAAATGAGTAATTTTATGAGAAAAAAGTGAATAGTTTACTCCACATAGAGCTTAAGATGTTGGACTAGAATTCTATTGTTTTATCCCATTTTATAGTAATTATATGCCCACATAGATTGAATGAATACATAGTGACTAAAACTGTGAGAACATATTCAGAAACATAAAAATATCAATATGACATTAATTTAAAAACGGAATTAAAATATTTTTGTTACAAAAACAATGAGTGGTTAAAATAATAATCGATTTTAACTAAAATATAAGAATTTTAAAGTAGTGTATTTGTTTGCATTAGTTTAATGGTGCAGCCTTCTCATAAGAACACTTTAAAATGAGATATAAGATTGTTCTGGAAAATGTTTTCGAACCAGGGTCCGATACAATGAGTATATCGTGAATAGAGTTCAACAGGCCTCAATAACAAAACACGATGCTTTATTCTATAAGAAAGCATAGAAGCTCAATGGTAAAACACAGCTTAAACACACACAAGAAAAGCACTCGCAGTAAACAGCAACAAATAATCAGCAAATCTGAAATAAATCACCATGAAAACATAAAGTACTCAGACAGAATTTGAGGAGTAAAACTTCGCTCAACTATTTGTCTCTTGAATCGTCTGCTATTTTCTGTTGACTATTGACTTGAACTGAATTCGGCCGAAAACATTCTACTGATTCAGTACTGACTGTCATCTATATTCTCCGACTTTTTATAATTTCTGTGTCTATCTAGAGCAAAGAATTTATAGAATAATCGCCAAAATTGCTTCCTGATGGAGTGAGTTATCGACAAAATTCTTGTAACATTTGAAATCTTCGAAATAGAAAGTCGCCAAATAGCGCCAATAATTTTTTTCAAATATCTGTATGATACAGTTAGGTGATGAATTTGACAAACGTTATAAGCCATAGAATAATTGAAATCGGACCTGGAATAAAAAAATCTGGGGTCCCGAAGCCGAGACTCAAATGACAGACTGTGTAACTCACGAAGAATACATTGAAAAAATATTGCCATCAGCAAATATTCGATTTCATTTTGACAAATTTCTTTGTTTAAAACTGCTGTGAAAAATGACAACAAAAAACACATGTTTGGAACGATGGTTGTTTGTGTATTTGTGAACAAACAACTTAAAAAAATTCAGCGAATCGAGCGGGATGAAGTTTGTAATGATGTATTTGCATCACAATTCTAATTAGTTATCAAATTTTGTACCAAATCCATCAAAGTATACTTGTCGTAACAAACTGCTTATTTGCTATATTGACCTTTTACATCTCTTAAATATTAACTATATTTATCAATGTGCAATATCGATTAGCAAGAACCTAGAATAAAAATTAATATTCAAAAATTTTAGTATGTAGAGTGGAAATATTAGAATAATAATCTAAATGGCATCATTAGAGATAATTTTGCAGATTTTAAGATTAAAAAAAATTCATTTTAGATAATAGTTTCCGAAATTAGAAATGCAACCAAAGAGATCGCAAATCTCAAAATTAAAGAAAAGTAAAAATTCCGATGTAGAAAGTATAATTTAGGATACATTAAAATCTTTTTTAATTGATGTCTGTTGAAAGATTTTAGTTTTATAGCATATCCTTTCTGATAATTTTTTACAAAGGACATTATTTTTTTTATTGAATTGTATCAAAACAATCAATTAGAGAATGCTTTTGAATTTTTAAATTTAAATTTAAGGTTTATATGTAATCTTAAACAATTTCGTTGGCATCAATGTATATTATAATTCAGGAAATGATCGTCTGAAGAATTATCTTTTCCAAACTTCATCATACAAAGAACACGACCACTCTATTTTTGTGAAAATTATTCTTAAATTCTTTTGAATATTATTAATATCTTATTTATGTATTCTCTTGCTATTATTAGCTCCACTATCAATGAATTTTTGAAGCAGAATCTTTACCCTTATCTTTTAGAGGTTAAAGATAATCCCCGAGGAAAGAAATGTTGCGTAAAGCTATTCAGAAGCGGCGTTGATGTTTACAATACTCAAGAAAGCTAATTCAGCTCTTTACTTTTAAAGCGTATATAGGCGTTGGATGTTTTTGAGGTAAAGTGGTGGCACGTTTCAGCATTTACTTGGACAGTTTTAGTTCTTGATCTTCTGATCAGAAAAAAAAAATATCTATCCTTCTGCTAAGCATATCCCGGTTGTAGTTCAGAAACCCTAGTCACTTAAGCTTCTACTCAACTGAGTATTGATTTATTTTCATTCATTTTTAAACAGAGATAAATTAATTGAAATTCGGAACATCCTAAATCAATTTTTAAACCCCAATTTTTAATATCCATCCGCCATTTTTTTTCTTAGCATATCATTTTCTGGATAATTTGACTTGCAAACCCATTATATTTGCCCTTTTCGTGCATTTCAAGACATTATAAGATTCAGACAGTTTAATCATTCAGAGCAGATCCCAGTTCATCCGTGGTGCTTGTAAGTAACAACAACAACAATAAGGGAGACTGTTTGGATGCAGTTTCTTTTAGCGTTGCTGGATTTACGAGTAGCACTTATCTGACGAATGATGACGGTAGATAACGGTTAGTCTGAGACCGTATCATTTATCTTCTCCCCCCCCCCCTTTCTTTCTTGACTTTCTCTTGTAGATGATGATGGACGTTTTTATTGGATTTGTTTTCAAACTAGTTTTCCAATTTTTATTTCGCTTCTGTAAAGATACTTGTTTTTGAGGATAGTTAGAGAATGGGAAATAGATCGCAAGCAAATTTCGATATGTTAGTTTTTATTGTGCGTGCAATTGATTTGGTAATTTAGAATGAATGCTTCATAGCCAAAATTCAATATTTTGATTGAAAATTTCATCGAAAAAAGGAGTGTTTAATTTTTTTCTGATTAAAATCCTTATGATATTCATTTTATCTATAAAGAGTACGCATTTATTCTCTAATGTTTTAAGAAGATAAACCGACTGGAGTATTACATCTTCAATTTTCTCGTGTACTAATACAATTTTGCACGATTTGTAATTTTTAGAACAATAAAAAAAAAACTGTGCATGGATTTTCTCTTTATTGACTGGGCCCAAAATTGGATTCTACAATTCTTTTAATAAATTTATTTGCTTAATTTTATCGATGTAGTTATTTGCATTTTTGAATTATCACATTGAAAAGGGATTGAAAGAGAAAATAGATAAATTTCTAATCAGTGGCAACTCATCCACTAGGGCTTCAGAATTGCAACACCTTTTGAACTTATTTTTAAAACCTAAATTTTAATTTTTTATTGAATTTTCTAGTTTTTTCCCACTTTGAAAATTCGATGGTCTTTGATTATTTTTGTCACTCTGAGAGTCCAATGATCAATGAAAACGCGTAAAAACAGAAATAAAAAGCTATAAATTTGAAACAGGAAATGAACCAACAACCGAGAGAAATGCAGATATTGCAAGCCCATGAATACTCACTGCGCACACAACTGACTGGGTGATTTAAAGAAAAAAAGCAACCCTTTTATCCCTTCAAATCCATTGGCGTTGGATTTGTCATCAAAACAGACATAGCTTGGACTCTTGATCACTTTTTATCCATAGTTCACTTTCATTTTCTCTGGTTTTTTTTCTGTATCTCTTACTTTATGCTTATGAATATTAATTTCTTATTTGACATTTCGACATTCATTTTCGGATGTTCATTATCAAACAGATTAGGCGAAGATGGAACTAAGGGGGCGGCAGGAAGGCGAACTCTGATGCATTTATGCATTGAATTTTCCAATATTCACATCATTTTCTGTTGACAAAATTACGAGTAATTTGTATCATACCCACGTTATTTAATATGTTTGAAATGCAGTGAACTTCATAAGGGGATTTCAAGCAACAAAATTTTAAGAATTATGGGTATACTCAAGGGTAAAATATTTAAGAAAAAAAAATTGTTATCACTTGGAAAATATTTTTGCGAACCACCACTGCTTGGATGGTTATAGATGGTCAAAACTTACAAACCTTTTGGTCATATATTGCTCAGATTTCCAAAAATCAGACAAATATCTGATTTTAAATCCAGTGACTTTCGAGACTCAGAAACAAATTTTTGGAATTGTGTCTATCTGTAAATAAGATAACTAACATTACTTTGAGCTAGAAATCTCTAATGTATTTTATACCAATTTTGTAGATTTTTATTAAATTTTAAACGAAATCCATTTAGAGGAAATCTGTGTCAGGTTATCCGAAAATAAAAACCAAAGATTATAAAATGAAGATAATTAGATGATTAAATTTGATACGCAGATTTAAAATTTAAAGCGTAAATACATGTGAAATTTAATGTAGAGTCATGTAGTTGTTGTACGTACATGTACTGTACTTTCACGAACATATCACTGTGGCAGAAGCACACTGATTCAAATATAAATAATTTGATATATCATTTTGCAATTACAATTGTAGTTTTGTATCAAATTTTCGTTTTAATTGGTGGGAAAACAAAAGATTCCAAATTCCACACAGGGGCCACGGTGGTTTGGTGGTAAGGTCTCGGCTTCGGAACCGGAGGGTTTCAGGTTCGTGACCCGAGTCCACGGAAGAACCATCCTGTAAGGGGGTCCGTTGCACGTCAAATCCGTCATGACCAAACGTCCTCCCGCTGGTGTGGTGTGGTGTGGAGAGGGGGGTGCCAGCTCAAGTGTCGTCCCCGTCATCTGACCGCGGTTCAAAATTACGAGGTCCATCCAAAATAGCCCTAGTGTTGCTTCAAACGGAACGTTAATATAACCAAATCAAATTCCACATTCGGTTTTCTGTTGCTTATGTATTAACTGCATTTCCCTGATTATTCGCGAGAAATCCTATGCTAATAACCTCCTTCGTAATCACTGTCTTCCAGTGCCATGCGATTGTTAATAGCTAAGTGCATTTTTTAAAACGAATACTAAAAAGCTTAGGGGAGACTATTCCAGCTGGTTTAAATTTTATATATTCATAGTATTTTGCCCAATAGCCAAGCCAACTTTCCCTATCGCCATTCTGCAGAATTTTTGTCCATTTCAATGAAAGAAATGATTGAAAATCCATGTCACATTCTAGAAATTATTGGGAAATTATAGCATCTTGCTCTTAGATATGGTCGTCTTCATGTATAGCAATAATTTAATAATAATTCATGTATAGCAATAATTCAATAATTTTTGGAAGAAATGTTGCTGTTTAAATTGGAGTAGAATTCATATTAAGACATTTTAAATTTAGTCTCAGAGATAATATTCGAAAATTTTACCATATTTTCTAAATTAATATATTAAAAAATAAAGAAAATTATTTATTCATTAAATTTGATGCCTAAATGCATAAATTCAATTTTCTTTTGTAAATCATTAATTATGTAGCATATCATTTTATGTATTTGAATACGGTAACGGAAATATTAACTGCTCTTCTAGGATTAGGAAATGAAAATGTTTAAGAAACACTCTAGTTTGAAGATATTTTGGAATTACGGAAAACGTTAACAGAAGATACGTAAGCAAAATATGGGTTCAATAAAAAATAGAAATTTTGTTTTCATAAATATTAACCAAATAAATCTATTAAATCAATGCTTTCTCTTTAGTACTTCTTTTTCTTTCACGTTTGTAAATTTGTACTTGAAACCGC
>JAPMOR010082747.1:126465-138322 GCA_026543865.1 Argiope aurantia | reverse complement strand
GTACATCACGGATATGTACTAAAATTAAACCAAGTTCTATATTTCATACTTACTTTGCTGTCCAAATGATCGACAAACGCATGACTAAAATCAAATAACCTACCGACTAGAACAAACGAACTCTGAAGTGCTCTTAAAGGAAGCGTTTACTTCCCTATACCTGTCTGGCCCGAGCAGTTTGTGTATTTTAAGATATTTCAATCAGCGAACTAATTGTTTCCTCAGAGAAAACAAATTGAAGACCATCGTGCGTTGCATCTTAAGCTTCTTCTTTTGACTGATAATCTATAATAAACACATCAAGGGTGTAAGTATAGAAAAAGATAATTTTCTATCTGAAACCGGCTTTTGCTGCAGGACACATCAGGATATTCAGTGCCGTGTTCGCAGTAATTAATCTGATGGCCGTCAAATGTGTTCGTCTTCGGGTTTTAACAACTAGTTGAGGACAACGCACAGCTGAAGAATAGCCAGAGTTACCGACTCAGCGAAGTCTGCTCGCTGTTTTTCCCCCTGTTTAGTTAGTCTGAGCAGGTGAAGTTATCTTACGTATCTGACTCTTCTCGTGAGGTTAATGAAGTTTGTTTCCTTTATCAGCGCCTCGACTGCAATTAGCATCTTAACGCATTCATTAAATATTGCCGAAAAGTACGATTTCACGGTTTTTTTAAACTCTGCTTTGTTGCGAGCGTTGGGAGATTGTAGTAACCCATCATGGACCAGAATTTGTAAATAATTTTCTTGGATGTTGATTGGTTAATGTCAGATGCTGATTAGCAGATCAGATCCATTATTGATATGAGTTTGCAAATGATTTTATTCGGAAACTAGCTGGGGAATATAAAGGACCGATTATCAAATGGACAAAGTAGGTAATTGCAGAAGCCCGAAGCTTCGAGAATTTTTTTACGTATTTTCATTTCTGTGTTTTCATTCAATTTAGAAGAGCTACGCAATCAAATATCTCTTATATTTTTAAAAATAGTTCTATCAGAACTTCAAATTAATTATCTGTTGAAAGTTTTGTATTATGCCGGTTTGCCAATTTAAGAAAATATGCTGATTTTTTTTTAATAAAAAGTCAAATTCTGTAGTCAATTAGTATTTAGTTTTCATTTGAAAAGCTTTCGAAATTTTTTCACAATTTTAATTAAAATTACTCTTAATTTTTTTCCCAATACTAGAGATACTGAAATCAACTGTCATGAAAGCATAAGGCAATTTAATATTTTGCTATATCTGTTTGCCAAAGTTGCTGGTTAAAAACTGGTTAAAGAGAATTTTGATTAAAAAATTTGATGTAAATAAAGTTCAGGAACAATAAAGATCACTCCGAGTATTTTTATGCTTAAGAGGTCCCACAGTCCTTAATCCGGCCTTGGACACTAGGCAGATGCAGTTTTTTATTTATTTAACAATCTGCATCTACCGTGCAACAAAGGTCTATTTATTCTATTCGTTTAAAACATTTTGGAAAATGTTTTAAATTAGTGTTTTTATAATAAACACAAAGATGCGTCATCACATGAAAAACTGGGTGCTCCGAGGAATACCGCTCTTTCTCCATCAATCTTTCACTTTTTCAGTTCTATCCAAAACAAAGGAATAAAACACTTATCAGATAATCAAATAATAAGGATAATAATGCTGCCAAAATTTTCAGTGTTACTTCAAAATGAATTAAAAACTTTCTTCCATGGAATAAACTAAGAAAACTAGTATTTTTTAACAAGGCAAACCTACAAAATGTGAATTAAATAGGAATCAAATTATTAACTTGTTATAAATAAAGCATGAAAATACAAAATTTTGAAGCACAATTGTTTATGATATTTCAAATATCATAAACAATCCTACTGAGTTAATGCGGCGAAATAATTCTTTGAAATAATACTGAAACAGATGAAAGGTTTATATTATTTTAATATTATTACATTTTATAGACTGGCATACTATTTGTAAACTGCTACATGTGTGCGAAAAAAAAAATCGTTCAAAATCTTCTACAGAACTGTCCACTGGATCCAGAATTAACAAATTTGGCATACATTAACTTTAGTAGATGTTCAAGACTGTAAGATAAGCTATTGTTATATTAACAATTGTTGTGCTAAAAATAATTGTTATGCTAATTTAAACCTAAAAAAAATAATCTTTTTAGTGATGCCAATTTTCTTTCCATATTATTTTCTTTAATTTAAATATATTTCAAAAATTTTAATATATTTTACTAGAATACTTTATTTACAGGATTTATACCACGCGAACTGATAATAAACTCTGATATAGACTAGAGGTTCAATTAGAGGATAAAATCTCATTAAAAGTTTTGTTTGTTATTAATATGATTCCATTATATTTGTTTCCTTTTTTTTAACCATCTGGTTTTTATCAAAACTTGATTAAAATGCATTAATATCTTAATTCCAAGCACTTTTTATGATGAAAATTTTTACTATATTAATTTTTAATTCATTTACCCTATTAATTATATAATTATTATTTAAATATTCCTCTTTGCTTTACTACTTTATCTTATTTATATGAATATACGAAAGGGGAAAAAATATTATTCCTTATGTTGTATCTTAAATTTTCCTTCTTTGAACACTTTCCTTCTTTGACACTTATTTTCCAATAAAGATTCCCAACAATTTGTATTTTTTAAAACTTTCAACAGGTTTATTTCAAACCAGAAAGCACATTATAATGAAATAAAAATCAGCAAATAAATTAAACCATTTATGATACTATATTTAAAAATGCTGAAAGAAAAGCAAACTTTGCTTATAAAGATTTTAAGATTTTAAAAAATTCAGTTTTCAAGCGAAGTATTGTAAGCATCGGAAATCTTTTTAAACCCATATTTAACAAGTCTGATCTAAACTGAGCCAATGTTTTCCAATTTTTTAAAATTTTAATAAAATAAATTACTCAATTCTACAGAAATCCTCTAGTGCATTGTCAAACTTTGTTGTTTTTGCTCCCAGATATGTACCAACTTTCATTACACTATCAAAATGAAACAAAGTAAAAAAAAAAAAAATCGGATCGTTAGTTTCAATGTTTAACAGTAAAATAATTTGACTAATGTAATAAAATAAATTATGTAAAGAAAATGTCGTGCACTCTGATCAGATTTATAAAGGCGTTTGTTATTATTATTTGTGACATAATAGCATGGTATGCCCATTATGATTTACATTTTCAGCAATCATCACTATTCCATATATAATATTTGATTTTGAAACTTGACTATATTGCAATTCACGATTTAACTCCATTCAATTTTCAGACACTCTTTTACCACAATCAGTCCACTAAATTGAAGGTTTAAAATAGTTTACAAGCCATTAAAAATAGATCATAATTGAAAAAGAAGTTAAGTTTGAATTAAAAAGAAAGAAAAAATATTGATGCTGATATATTTTTTCAAGATCCAGTGGCAGCATTTTTTTTTTCGGAATTACAATAAGAATCTTAATATCAACAAACCTGTTTCAAAATGAAATGCAAAACAAGTTTTATTTTTTTCAAACAGAAATTTTCCATCTTCTGCAGCCAGTTTTCAAGACTGATTCATCAACTGATACTGAATAAAAGAAAGAGGAAATCTAAGAGAAAAGCGGAATTTTTTTTTCTTGCATATCACAGCTTATTAGTAAATCTCAGTAATCATCATATAATGAAAAGCCTTTTGCACATTCGTCCGCAGATGATTATCGATTGCCTTTAGGCTATTAACGCAGAATAAATTTATTACCGGGAATCAACAATTCATCTTTTTATGTGTTCAGGTGTGGCCAATCCATATTTCTTCGCATCGAACCATTCGAAAACTCAGTCATTTGAAGTTACACATACGTGGTCGTACTATTAAAAATAAAGAACAAATAATTATTTCAGACATGTAGCACGGCAATATATATTCGCTGTGGATTAATTCAAATAGGCCTCTGTCTCATTGGATCAGTTCGACAGAGCTTTGATTCAATCGCAAACACACCTTTCAATTACATTCCGGAATGAGAATTGACTTAGAATTCAGAGTGTATGCAGATGTTTCTGTAGGAACACGGGAGTCGAGAAGTGGAGATTTTTGAAAAACAGGTGTGGAATTGTGTGATAGGAACTAAATCATGCAGATGACAACAAGTAATTCGTTCAAGTTGAACATAATTCAACGCTTCATTTAATAAACGTTTTCGTTTTAACTGATTTATTTTCGTATTAAGAATAATATTTGATATGCATTTTTTTCTACCACCCAATGAGGTAATATTTTCCATTTAATAACTACTAATAGGGAAAAATGGTTCTGATTTTTAAATATTTAATCATCTGCGTTCAAAAAAAATCGTGAGACATGCAGTATTTTTGAAAGTTGCTTAGCATTTTAAATGGTATTGTAGAACTGATTGTTGCTGTTATTCCAATTTTATGCTGCACTCAGTAGTGACTCATCCATTAGAACTGAGAGCTGCATTATTCAGTGAAACTATTTTTAAAAAATGTTTCAAAAATTATATGGTAAACAAAATGTTTATGATATAAATTTTTTTATTGCGAAACCGGTAAACTTTATCAGTAATTTAATGGAATGGCATTACAAGATCCAATGGTTTTACTTTATAATATGTAGAAAAAGTATAGTAATTAGAATTCAAAAAATATAATAATTCCAGAATATATAATTCAGAAAATTCGAACTCGGGATTTTAATGAATCTCCATGTTTTAGACCTCCTTGAGTTCGAAAAACCCATTTTTGGAAAACGCCTGTCTGTCTGTCTGTGACAAAAATAACTCAAAAACGCAATGAGTTGGACGGTTGAAGCTTGCTATACGGTCTTTTCTCCCAGTTTGCAGATTTATATCAAATTTTAAGCAAACTTCGCTCAGGGGAATTCTGCCTGTCCGGCTGTTCGAAAATTATTTAACACGACAGCTGAAAAACGAACACAACTAGATAGATAGGATCCGGTATATAAATCTAACATCTATAGTGTAGACACCTGTCAAAATTTGAGACAAAACCAACAAGAGATTGACTATTTGTTCGACTGTACTTTATAAAACACGTAAGCGCGATAATTCAAAACGCATTAACTTAAATATATCAAATAAGCTATGAGATTTTGTGACTAAAAGTGCAATTTTGCATTAATTTTTTTTTTGTTTCAATCGATTGAGAAAAACGTGTCTAAAGCGCAAATTTGTCTTTTAGATATTATTAACAGTATGCCAGGGATTAATCTCCAAAAAACTCGCCAAGGATGACACAATAGATTCAATTAAAATGCTAAATTCACGCCAGAAGTATTGTATGGCGTTGTTATACAAGGCGTTGTCTGGCTTGACAAGTTTATTAAAGAGTATAACTAGAAAGTTTTGGAGCGATCACTCCCGCTAGTTATTCATTATAATAGTATATATATCAACTCACTTGTTTCAAAATCGATTGCAAAATAAGTTCAGAATTTGTGTTTCCGTTCATTGTTTTAGGTAAAAACATGACCGCTTCATCAGCTAATAATGAATTAAAAAAAATCTTAAAATAAATCTGTAATTTTTCTTGTTTATTACAGTTAATTAGTTTGTGTTGACGATCGTTTCAAGATCTGAATCTATCAACTTATGGTTAGTGTGCAAGTTTCCATGCCGTGACGTATTTTCCACTGAGGATCGACAGCTAACTTCCTCCCGGTGGGATAGGTGTATTAATTGCTTTTCCAGAAGCGGTTGCCTTTCAAGATGAACCCTGAATGGCTAATGACCGCAAGCGGTTGGTGACGCACTAGGGAAGCCTGTGAATGAATCCTTGATTATTCCAAAATTTTCCAAATTATAACTGGTGACAGTGACTAGATAAAGATTCCTCAGAATGAATCTCGGCAATGGACTAATTTATGCAAGCTTATAAAATAATCAATAAAATTACATTAATGATTTCCACTTTTCGATTTGTATATCTAAAATCTTTGAATATGATTTGTACGAATTTTCTAGGAAAAAGTTAATTAATGTATAAATATTTTTCTATATATTTATCTTAGTCCTCCATATTTTCGCATACATTTTATTTCATGATTCATGCAGAAACATGCTTTTGATATTCGCCATATATTTTGTAATAAACTTTTTTTAAAAATGAAAAAATTCAAAGACACACTATGTCGAAGCTTAATTGGAGCTTTGTTTCCACAGCAATATTTTTTTAATATCTACATTAAGGATTATATTACTCGCAGACTTTAATAAATTTAGAAACGTAAAAACCATTTTCAGGATTTAGAAACTAGCCACTACTTATGTAAATTATTGCAGAAAACCGAATACATACTTAACTTACAGTTAAATATGAATATTAGGCAAATTTATTCAAACGAGGCTGGCGACAAATATATGAAAAGCAATTTTATATTCACAGAAAAATTCTTTTTAATTGGATTCAATGAATTCATAGATGGACTTTATTTGGCAAATATAAATCGAGTAAAAAGTACAGACAAAGCTTCAAATTAGAAAAACCGGTATATCATTAATTTAATATATATATTTTTTCTTATTGCTCTATGATGCTTAGTAACATCTGAATAAATTTTGATAATTCAATTCAATATTATTATTACTGGCTTTTGTTTCAGTTGAACTGTTTTATATTAATTTAGACTGAAATAGGTGTTGCTTTAATAACCTATTAGGATTCCGCTGTACCAGTGGAACTAATATGCTTTGTAACTAGTCACTCTGCAGCTAATCCAAATGCACCTTCCATTGTATTATCTCATATGGTATTGTTAGTTATATTGCCAATGGTGGAAAATAAGAATATGTCATTATTGAGGCTTATGGACACAAGAACCATATTTAGCAAGAACCATATAGTGAATTTAAATTATTGCTCTTTCTTTCACTCTGCCTGGACCATTTGTTACAGATAGATGTTAAAAGTTTATTATAGCTTTCTGCAGTTTAAAGGTTAATTATTTATAAAACAGATTGCCATCTCCCCCCAAAAAATTTAATTTAAAAAAATGTAAAAAAATATTTAAAAAAAAAATTGCCAGAATTACATTTATTTTACGACCATTCACACTCAAGTCCAGAAAAAGTAATTTTAAAAATAAAACCTGATTTTTGATTCAGTTTGTTTACTCTATGTAGTATAGATTGCAAATTACAATTTTTCTTATGTTCAACAATCATTTGTACGCCAATTTAATTTTTATTTTTGTCCAATTTTTATAACCCGTTTGGATAAAAATAGCATTAAAAATATCAACCTGATTTACGATTCATCAATTGGAATGGATTCAATTGAAAGTGACCTGAAGTTTTCTTTTATATAAAGAACTGAAGCTTGTCTCTATCTTTTAAAATTTATCAAATACATTTACATTTAATTGTATTAACTGAATATACAGTTTAAGAGTACAGTTTTATATTTGTTTTTCATCTAGAGAATATTTCGAGGTAATACATTTTTAACACAGGTCACTGTTTTCCGGGCACTGTTCATCGGAACGTATTTAGATAATATAAGTGGAAGTATGGTAATACATGTCACATATTTCAACTCATCAAAATAGATATAAATTCATCTTTTGTGGCCAAAATTGTCCTGATAATAATCCGAAACAATTCAATTTTAAAATAGCCTAGTAAATTAATAAATAATATTAGTTTTTCTGTAACTAAAAACAACCATAGTAATTAGAGTTTCCATACTTGATCTGAATTGCTGTACATTGTAATTTTTAACGCTTCTTTTATTGGTAATTTTTCAGAAAAATATAAAGAATTTACAAATGATGTAGCATAAATTATTTATTTATGAAGGAAAACTGAATACGCTATTCATTGTTTAATAAATTACAGGATAAAAAATTACTAAATGTTTCTTACTCATAAGAAAAGTAAAACTAAATGCAGCTTTTCAATCTAGTCCAACCGTCCTTTTACAGATTTTGGGTTTTCTATAAGAATATTGTGCAGAAATTTCTTTAATTAACTATGTAATACAGAACCCATTTAAGTCAGCACAGCAGATTAGTAAAATGCGATAATGATTTTTGGAGAATATGCTAATTTTTTAAAAATGGTTTGGTTAAATAATTCTATTCTAACATTCGAACTGGTTGAGTTTTAATTAAATTGCAGCTATGAATTAAAATAACTTCTAGGAGCTTCTGATCTCGATGATACCTTTACAAATGCACGAATTGAGAAAAAGAATTCAAAGTAACCCCATCCCCTAGCAACACCACTACCCATGATGAAAGATGGAATAAAAATTCGGCTGTTGTAGTCAACGCATTACTGCTACCATTGCCTTGTGTGTCTATCTCTCATAGAGAAATCAACCTATCAACGGCAATGGATTTAGAGAACAACGCGGCCAATTTTGTACCTTACAGGAAAGCAAGAACCAGTCACTAATTCGGAAATTTCTCGCCCCCATATCTGAGAGGCTAAAAGGTAACCTCATGAAAGAGAGCATAAAATGCAAGTGCAAGTGGTATTAAAAATATTCCTTTATGTAAGAGGGCATTAAAGCACATTTATAATATCACTTCAACTCTTTTCAATATGCCTTCCAAATCATCATATTCATTCGATGATTATCATTTTATTACAAAAAAATGATACTTATATGGTAAAAGACAGACAGTTCCTACAGTATGCAATAAAATTGTGGGATTTAACGGCGCATGAACCAGATTCGCTTGATATACAGTTAAAATATTTTTTAAAAATAATTACAATTCTGCAAAGTAGAATTTGACATATAAAACTACATAGTTGTTGACATTTAAATAAGAAATTTAAAAGGGCATCAGATTGAAATGTTAAATAAAATGTTAAAAACCATTTTCTTTTAAAAACCTAAAATGTTTTGAACCAAATAAAAAAAATGGTTTTCAATGTTTAAAAAAATTCTCCTTTTACTGTGATAAAATTATCTGATAAGAAAATTGAATTTTTTTTTTGTTGTGTTAAAGAGAAATATGTATGTGTTATCGATATGCACATAGCTACGCCATTGTATTTATTACATCTGAAAACATTACCATTAGCTTTCTTTTTCATGTTTTTTTTCAGTAAAGAAAAAAAGATATCCCTAATATTTGTAATAATTCAAAAATTATTTCAATTTAATGCAATAGTTTAATTAAATCTTATTCTGAAAATTTCGGATTCCATTGCGTACTGCGTTTTGATTGCTGATTTCCCTATTATCATATGCCTTTTCCTCAATTTCATTGCTGATATGTCATGATTTATAAATACGTTCAACCGAAATGGACATCAGAGACTTTGTTTACCGCCACAAAAATAACAGGATAATGAGATTTTTCAAACTATCTTTGTGGAAATTTATTTGAAAAAAATTAAGAATTTCCATTTGAAGAAATGAATCAAAGATAATTTCATAGCGGCAAATAACCATTCGTCATCAAAAAGGAGCGAATGTGGAAGGTAAGAAACGAGCAATAAATGTCAATGTCAGGGAAATTATACATTTCTACGTAAGAATCAAAAGTCAATTGCTGATATAGGTAATTTCATCAGAAACTGGCATTTCATTCTATAATTTTGAAATTGATAAACTTTGAAAATATCTGAAACAGAATTTTGAACATGGATATCTGAATTTTATCTGACCAATATCTCTTATTTGTTATGTGGTTTTTAATTAAAAAGAATTCTATATTTATGTCGGTCAGTTTAACAGTGTTCGAAAACAAATCCTTTTCTTTCAATTAGGACTTTTTAAAATGGATTGCATTGTAAATAATGAGCATATTTTTTTTCTATGGAGCGTTCAAACATTTGGAAGCAAAAGTAATTTAAAAAAATATTTGACTAAAAGTGTTCATTTAATTTTATTAGTTAAGTATTATTTAATGTATTCCCTGATAATTACCATTAACAACTGCACTAGTATTTCATTCATTTTTTTAACTTCAAGATCACAACAATTTTTTTCTTTTGGAATTCACCAGTTAACAGAAAAAGATGCGGAATCGGAAAAAAAAAGTTTAAGATAAAATTAAACATGATAATTACTAGGATATTATTACAGAATATAATTCAGTAAAAACAATATAAACGCTTTGACACCCATAACCGTCATGGAAGTTCATCATGCGCGCATCGAATTCTCAAACTCATAAGCTGAATTTGAGATACGAACCACAAACATCTCAGCTACTGTATGGATGTCGAGTTTGAACAATAGGAGAGCTTATTTCTGAAACGGAAGCTTCATCTAATTAGTAAAAAATGTAAAACAGTTATGATGTTAAATATTTGTAGAAGCATATACTGAACAATAATGGCGAATTTTTTTAACACAAAACAAGTTTTTATCCCATCTTCAAAATCTATTAAATTATCTTGCGAGCTAGTTATGATTCCAGTGCCACACAGTCCTGACATGAGTAAATACTATTAAAAACTCATATGATCAGAAATGGTTTAAATAGTTTTCCCATCAAAACAGAAATCTCCAAGCTACCCAAAAGAATAAACTAATTTTAAAAAGGAAGACATTGTCCAGTAAAACTTCGTACCGTTGCCCATTTTTTAATGACATTTTTTTTTAATTTAATAAAATTTTATCAGAAAATTGAATAGTGTTCACTTTTTAAATTATTTCCTGAATATTAAATATTCTCGAAATTTTTTTCCAATTATGTAAGTATATCATCATGCCGTGATAAAACATTTGGAAAACCAAACGGAGAGAAATAACCTTTCTCACACACGAATATAAAGCGATCGGACTAACTCGAAACCAACACATATTACAAAAAAAAAAAAATCGATAAGCAATACACAAACATCGAATCACTTCCTCCATCGAACCAATCCCCAAGAAATTCCACGGTCGGAACCTGATCGCACCGTTCCACGACGCCCTTCAAAGTCCTACAAGAGCCTACACGATTACACAAATTCCATTTAACGTGTTCCGTTCGTTCTGGTATTCCAAGACGACGTAACGGCATCTTCCCACAAAAACCCTTTCGCACAAAGGGCACTGAAAAAGCGCTGCAAGTCCAATTGTTGAAAATGAGGTCACCCCTTTGATCCCCAAGCTCAGTGGAAGAAGAATCCAGGGGAGGAGAATCAGGCGGGGGGCTGGGATGAGCCGTCACGTAGGCCAAGGTTTTTCCTGACGCTATGCAGCTGCTGTTGTTGATGACGCATGGCTGTTCAAGAAGACGCAGCCGACGATGATGATGAGGAATTTTTTTTTTCCAGTATATTCCACCTGCACGCAACGGGCACTGGCGATGGATGGCCAGTGGACTGCTCCACCCTTCTTCGGTTGCCGGCCAGGCGAATTTTTTTTTATTGTTTTGCTGTCTTCAACCCTTTGCTCACTGGGGAAGGGCGATTTCTTGCAGCATCTGTCCCTTGCGGCTCGCCATCTGGTGCAGCCTTTGGTGCATGCATATGTGAGCGACGTCCATTTCATTGTGGGTTAATCGATAGGAGCACTAGGATAATTGAGCGGACGATATATCCCCTTCCTTTTCCTCCGAGTGTGTGAATAAATAAGATAATTTTCTCTGTCCTTTTTTTGTTTTTCCCTCTCTTCGTTAAGCTTCTACTTGATGCCTTCCTTTTTCTTTTTGTTTTCTTGCGCTCGCCTTTTTGTTCGCGAGTAGCCAGGCAGCTGTGAATGGGTAATTGAGAAAAACATCCGAACTGCATCGGTCTGCACAGCTACTGAAAAGGGTTACATGTTACGTAACGAAAACTGATTATGAATGAACGAGAGAATGAATGGAGATACTTATTTCAACTCCACATTTTCGAGTTGTGATAATTTTGTTCCCTCA
>JAPMOR010082747.1:110994-126065 GCA_026543865.1 Argiope aurantia | reverse complement strand
ATTTATTTTATTATTTATAACGTTACATAATAATTTTAAATTGAGCAGAAAAATTTAATTAAAAAATGATAATGAATAAATATTTGTATTAAAGTATGCCAGAGCTTTCAGATCCGCTGTATGGCATCAAATACTGAATTTGATGCGAGTAAGGTTGTAATGAAACGAAATAGCAATAAATCGAGACAATTAACTAATAACGATCGTTATGGCGTACTACTGAAGTTATAACACATCATAGTAAATCAGACTGAGACTAGAATTTTTCAGGTGGTTTAAAAAACAATACAGCGAAATTACAATTTTATATTTAGCATAAGTAAACACTTCCCATTTAAATATAATTATATATAAATGTATACCAAAAATTAGAATAACAATTATTTTGAAATGCATACCATATTTTAGAACAGAGGGATACTTATAAGGAATAAAAAATAAATAAAAAATCCTAGCTCAATAAAAATCGTTTATTTTTGGAAGAATAATTAGATTTCTCTCACAGCAAACATGAATTAAAGTAACAAAAAATCTAGCATATGAAAATTTCCGTATGTCTTCTAAATTAATTTTCAGACGAAAATTTAGAAAAAAAAAGTCTTTTGTACAAAATATATATATATATAAACAGTTACAGCAAATGATAGCCAATTTTGAAAATTTGCGTTACTTGGCATTTGCTTGAATTTTCAGTTCGAATATTTAGAAAACACATGAAAGAGAATATATTCACATTAATTTATTCATAATATTTTTTTGAGGTCTCAAACATTTTTTATGACAATGATAATAAAGTATTGCGAATGAAAATAGAATTTCAACAATAAATTAATTTGAGAATATAATATTGTTAGAAATTATAAAAATTCTATGACTTTGCGGCTTCATTAAAAAATATACTTAAATAAAAATCCTTTAATTTTTTTTTACGTCTGATTATTTTAATTCTAGAACTTCTAACATTCATATTTGGATTTTTTTTAGTTGAGATTTACTCTCTCTCTCTCTCGTACTTACATTTTGCATTCACGTTCGCTTCATGATCTATTGTAAAAAATAACGCTGCCTTACACATGCAACCCTTTGATCACAGGCAACCACTGAGGTATGTGAGGAAGCGGCGTTAATAGAATAAGTAGGTCAAGGTTATCAAAAAATGTAGGTCAAAGTTAGATTATTCTTTGCTTCCTTCCGCGCTTTATCTCCTAATTGTACAACGATATTTAAAAAAAATATTACATAAGAGTGCAGTAGGAAAAAAAAAAAAATTCTCTCAAGAAAAAATGATTTAAAATTTTCAAATATCAGTTATAATGACCTTGGTGAAGGTCGTAATGTGATTAAATAAAATTATATAATGGAATTTTACACGATATATAAGCATTATGTTTATTTAAAGATGGTTTAAGTAATCACCAAAAGAAGTTGTTTATATAAATATTTTAAAGATTTTTTATTGTCAAAAAGAAATGCATAACCAAGAAAGTGCTTGTTCTGTTAAGCATTAAATCTGGAAGAAATTTAAAATATTTATATAAACTTAAAGGACTATTCAAATATTTAAAAAAACAAGTCAATTATAAATTTACATGAACAAATACGGAACTAGAATTAAAAAACTTAACAATTTTTTAAATGCGAAGAATCTTCTTTAATTTATTTGTCGAAATAAACAAAATAAATGACTCTGATATACTTTTAGTAACATTTCATCTTTACTTGTTATTTAATGTGGTTTTGATGTTTATTTATTTTCAAAAAATTGACATTGATTATTTTCGTAATAATCACATTTCGCGAATTGAAACAAACGTCCAAAATATAACAACAGCCGCAATATCATAATATCAAAATGTAATATAAATATTCGGCAGCATTCAGAGTTTTTAATATACGTTATTGTCTGAACTATGTTGATTATTATTAAACACTTTTACACAGCAAACAAATTTTCAGCAGAAAAAAAAGAAAATGCCTTTAAACACGCAATTCTTTTGTCTTAACTTAAATCGAAGCATTAATTGAATATTTTTTATTTTATTTCTCATTAAAATAAGAACAACAAAAGTAAAATATAACGAGATCTTAAGAAACGACCGTTTAAAATAAAGTAATGAAAAAAATGTTGGAAATTTTTTTGTAAACATTTATTTAAATTTGTGAATGTTTTAAAAATGGAAAAAGTAAATCAAATATGAGCCCTTATAAGAACAAATTTGCATAAGAACTTTTTTATTACTATATATTTTTATTACTATTCAGAAATTATTTAGTTTAATATAAATTCACAATTTAATGCATATATCAAACATCATTTCAGAGATGTATAATGTTATTCAAATGATAGAATAGTGCTTCAATCGAAGATATATTATGTCGATATTTTCTTTGGGGGAGGGGACTGTGAGATTAAAATTATAAAAACAGTTAATATTGATTTTATAATAACTTTATGAAGTTGTTTTCATTTTTAAGGAAATTTCGAAACGTACTGTATGGCCTCAATACATGTTAATAACTCTATAAAGTCATCTTCCTTTAAAAAACTCCAGATATTCTCAAATAATGTGTTTCAGAATCGATTACAAAGTTCTGAGCAGAATCGAGTGTTTATGAATTGGAATCAAATATGCAGTTTGTAAATATAATATTCAAGTGTCAGGCACTGTTGAAAAAAAACCTTTTTCCTAAGTCTTTACTCATATACTTGCAGTAAATATTTAATCAATGGGAGGAACCAGTGAATTGGCCATATCTCATACCTGCATGTTTGAAAAAATGGTGTTAACCAGCCCCTTCTAGAGGATATTTTGCCAGAAATTTCGGATAATAAACAGGCTAGCATTCACTGCACTGTTCCAACATAGCTTAATATTTACCCATTTCAGCCCCGATATTAGTTTATATTAAAACTTGACATTTGGAGTAAGCTGGGTTAGGTTGACTCCATGTACTGACCTAACCGACCATCTGCTTCTTGATGTCTTCTCGTTCATTTACAAGCATAAAAATGAAACAAAAGATCAAAATCTTACACTGTTGTACAAGTTTCTATGTTTACTGTACATTCGATCCTATAAATTTGGCCAAAATTATGAGATTCTGCTGTACGCTTCTCAGAATTCAAATAAAGGTAACGTATAAAGGAAAATATATCAGTACGATTGTCATTTGTACCTAATTGTATTTGGTATGTTGTGTGTGTGTTTGTTTGTTTGAGCTTTTGTGTGTGTTTGTTTGTGTGTGTGTTTGTTTATGTATGTGAGTTTGTTTGTTTGTTTGTTTGTGTATGTGAGTTTGTTTGTTTGTTTGTTTGTGCGTGTGTGTGTGTTTGTGTGTGTTTTGCTTATTGTTTGATACATTATTTTGAATTTGAGTAGAAGAGAAAAACAGTTTTCTGATATGTAAGATTCTTGTTTCCAAAACCAAATATATGCTGGCTGTATTGAATTAATTTATAGCAATGTAGAAAAATAAAAATTGCATAACTTCAAATTTGTGAAGAGTTTAATATTTAGAATTATTGAAAATATATCTAAGCATTTTTTTCTTGTGTTGTTTTACTTCATGTCGGCTACTTCTTTCCATTCAGCATGATATTCTCCTTCAAAAATGATACAAAATTTATTATCATGATATGAAATGTTAATTAAAACCTTAGATGAAGTGAAATAGCTACATCAGAGATGACGATGTCGGCAACACAAATACAAACTATCTAAAAAAATTCTCATTTAATTCTATGACACATTCGGCAGTTAGCAATCTATACTTATAATAAAGTTCAATGTGAGTGTGTGTGTGTGTGTGTGTATGTTGGCGCTCTACAGGCCAGACCGTTTGACCTACAGCTACCAAATTTGGCACGTGTATAACTTGGAGGCAGGGAATGTGCACCAGGGGGTTATTTTTTCGAATTTTCAACTAAAATTTTATTTATTTAAAAATTAAGCGAAATTTTGGCGTCTTTCTGCTATAACTTCCGACAATATTACCGCACAAAAAAGTTTTTTACATCAAGTTAAAGATCAAAAATTTATCTTTTAAATGATACCAATGTTTTAACCTTAAAATTAAATTTCAATTTTTAATGAATTTTTAAATAAATATTTTAACTATATTTTTCAACAATTTTTTTCGTAAAAAATAAAAATAAAATTTAGGCTGCACGAGCACGTTTCGCATTCATGGGAAAAAATTAGCTTTTTTCAAAGTGCTGCGATCACATTGATTCAAGCTCCAATTAAAAATAAATTAAATCTTTTTGGAAATGAAATCTGCAAAAATATAATTTTCGGCACATGTTTGTAGGAAAGCAAACAAATATGAAATATTATTTTTTCTAAAAAATAAATTCACAAAAATTTATTTTATGATCTTTTACACTCTCTATATTATTAATCCAATAAATCAGTTATAATTTAAGGCAAGTTTTGTTTAATATGAACATGAAATCCATTCAAATCAGAGCTACACAGCTGATTTGTAAACCTTTAGCAAGTCACAGATCTGCTAAAATGGTCTAAATGGAAAATGATTACATTTTATGTAACTTGATTCAATAAATGCTCTAATAAATAACGAATTTTTGATTTTACATAAAGCTTCTGCTGTGGAAATCACGTTTAACAAAATGTTCTTGAAACACTAATATTTTAAATAAAAAGAGTTAATTTCCAATCAACTAAATCAGTCACTTAAACTGACTGATTTATGAAAATTTGAATATCACTATTCAATAAAAAAAAGGATAATTTTAGATTTTCCATCGATCGTTTCAAAGAAAATACGCCAATCAGAGCGCAGGTTTCTCAAGATTAATTGGACTAAGATTATAAAAATGTTGAGTTTTTCTAAATTTTTAACATTCAAAACTTCATAAGTAAGTCTTAGTTAATCGTAGAAAACAGAAACATTCATTCATTTATTTAAAATTTGGTGTGTCCAGAATATTTCTCAGAATATGATACCTTACTGCATTAAATTTAGACTTCATAAGTTTTGAAATATATTTATAGGCCGGAACAAAATATTATTATTGATTTCCTTTCAATCCTTTTGAAAGCAAAACTAAAAACTGAATTTTATGCTGAATCTGAGAAATTTTTGTTGAATTATTCTTTGAAATATTACATAAATTATGAAAAATATTTTGTAGTTGACATAAGACTTATATACCGAGCGATTCTATTTGCAATACCCAAATTCAATAATAATAGTAATAAATAAATAACAATAAAGATGATAAATAAAATAAAACGCTTGGTTTTATTTAAAAATATCTTTATATTAATTGCAATTTCATCATTTCCACTTAAAATTAAAGTTGAAGTTTTATCAGAAATGACAACAAATTAGCAAAATATATATAGTAAATTGAACGAAACGATCTAAATAACAGTATAAGTTTAGTATGACTATCAAAATTGGAAGATTAAAAATGTTTTGTTTGAGAATCTATTAAGAGACCAGTTACCTAAAATACTTAATTGAAAATTGTAGCGAGCGGTAATACTGGCGAACCGGCTGGTCGCCAAAGGCGCTTAGTTACAATATAAATGTAAATTATCTTTAAAAAATCTTTATCTAATTTTACAGCATATTTGGCAATGTATTTTCTATCGACCATGTGAATGTGCGCAGAGTATTTTATACAGCAGTGGAATGAATAAAGATAGAAGAGAAAACACAGAACATTCCCTTAATCCAAACAAGAATAAATCCCAATTCATTTTACTGGGCCATTGAGACGATATATTAAAGATAACTCAATAACTTTAGTACAATTTATAAGCGGAAAGGTCCTGTTCATTTTTCTTAAAATGATGTATATATTTCACATTTTTATAATTTTTCACTTTTAATTGAGTAAATAATTTTACTATTCCTCTTTGAGAATTTTGTGCGTCTCTTATTGATAATGCATTACTAACTGGGAAATAAAAGATGTTGAACTGAAACATCTATTATTCAGGAAATATCGTTTTATTTTAATAAATAATCGTTTTATTTTAATAATTATTCAATGAAATCAGTCATTTTCTATTTAAAATGGAAAGAGAAAAAAATTTAAGTGAAAGAAGAATAAGGACGGAATTGTGAATTTAAGTACTGAAAGATATGTGTTTAAAATAAATTTGGATTCAATATTTTCATTAATATACGAATGAACATGCAGACGAATAAAATATTAGTAAATGATTTAAATTTCAATAAATATTCAAAATAAATTTTTAATGGATAAAATCGACTGTACCTCTAACTCAGAATCAATGTGTGCAGAATATTCAGTGAATAAGACAAATAATCGTCCAGATTATTAATATTTACATTTGAAATAATCAAAAAAATCTTTAATCTAAATGCACCTTAACTAAAAATATAGCAGTATGACACGAAATTATTTTTTTTACACTGAATGATCTTCTAGAATCAGTGATGATAAGTGAATGACACCATTTCTGCTTACACATCTTATTCAGAATGAAGGGCAAATGAACATACCAATTTTAAGAACTATATAAACTTACGATTAATTACAATTTATAAATGAAATGAACTGTTGCTAAAATACTCTCTATGATTTTCGCTGAAATTGTTCAACTCTTTTCCCTTCTTTTTTTTCTTTGAATTAGAACTCCATTTCAGATATTTCTTTATCATATCTTGTCCCATATGAAACATGAACAACGCGATTGTTCTAATAAATGCATTTAATTGCTTGAAATTTAGTAGTTTTATTTACTTGTAAGTTGGTGTTAAATTGATGTAAAACTTTAAATTTAGAATTTAAATTATCATAAAAAATACAGATACTTTTTACATGAACAAAGTTGAGAAAATAGTCAATTTTTTTATTTTAAATCCCTATACTATTTTATCATCTTATAATGATATATTTCATGGCGATTATTTTACTATACATTTTTTAATTCCAGTTCAACAATATAAATAATCCTCAATGATTTAATGACTGATAATTTTTTTGAGAGCTCTGAAGTATCCAATAATGATCTTGAGTCAACTAGTTATCATTATTTTAATTTATCATAAAAAGATATTTTTTAACATTAATAATATTGAGAAAATAGTCTAATTTTCATTATAAATCCCTAAATTATTTTATAATCTTATGATGATATATCTCATGGTCATTATTTTACTATCCATTTTTTAATTATTAATTTCAGCAGAATAAATAATCATCAAAGATGAGCACTGATAATTTTTTTAGAGCTCTGAACCACCCAAGAATGACCATGAATCATCAGCTAATTCCACATCATTTTAATAACCAAAACAACACCCTAAACTCTATCGACCCACTCCAAAAAATACCACCGATCCCCACCAGATGGAGGGACTCGTTCCTTGCTCCCCGCTGAAAATCGTTTGGAGGGGTGGGGCACGTGTCGAGAATTTTCTGAAGAGGAGTTTTATATGTGGGATGCGCGCGGGATCTGAGCAGGCGGATCGATGCGAGAGAAAATGCGGATGAACTGAAGGGAGGTATTTTGGATAATTTGTTCAATGATCAGTCTTGCAACGCACTATTAATTATGCGCGAGCAGGAAACGCCGATTCTGATTAGACGGGGCGCTCCAGAAGAAAGCGCGTTCTTCCGGAGATTCGGAATTCAATATTAATTTCATAAATTAACGTTTACTGGCAGTGCTGCCTGAGGAATGCTGGGATTGAAATGAGTTATTTTGTGATAGAATGTGGAATAATAGGAATTGGAATGATGGTAACGGTCGAATTTTAGTGAATGGTTCAATGCTACTGGCACTGCTAATGTTTCGTGATTTCTGTTAAATTAATAGTTCCCTACTTATTTCCAATGTACATGTTTATATCTTTTAACAGAACTTTGTATATTCAAAATAACTGCTTTTAAATCTTTATTTTTGCCTATAGCGTATGGCAAATGAATAGACTAAGTTGTATATAGAGTACATTTTGGTTGTAATTAATGGAAACAAGTTTACAAATGTACAATAATGTTGGGATAACCTCCGTGTGGCATTATCCTTAGGCTTTTAAAAAATACAGTGTGACTCAAAAGTTGATGAAAACAAACAAACAAACAAAACAAAACAAAAACAGGGTGGGTAATTAAAAAAAACCCTAAAACATTTTATCTTAACAATTAAAATTATTTAACTGAAGCAATTTTGATTAAAAATACAGCATTCTTGACCACATTCGGAATTTTAATGTTTACTGGAAGTGCCGTCTGGAAAAAGCAGTGATCGAATTTTTTTATTGAGTTGGTGTAATAGAAAATAAAGTGAATGGTTAAACTCTACTGGTATTAACAATGCTTCCTTGTTTCTGATAAAAAAATTATTCCTGATTCATTTCCACAGGTGTAACTTATATTTAATACATATTTTTTTAAAATATCTTATAATATATAAATTAAACTGTCAATAAGTATCAACCAAAAATAAGTCATTCAAGTATTTCAAAGCACAGTATAATTAATGAGAATAAATTAATCATTAATAGTATTATGTCAAAAACAAATTATCATTAATATTATTATAAATGTAAATTAATATTATTAAAGTGCTTTTATATTTTCTAAAAAAAAAATCGGAAAATTAAGTGGCATACTCGGTAGATGAGGCTTTCGGACAATGTTTGGGGAGGGACATATTTTTTTATTCTTAGAGGATAAGATTGTGGCAATGCTTTTCTATATGTTATACCTTGGATGAAAGCCCTTTTGATTAGGGTCCCCAGGTGTTTTGGTCAGTTCATTTAGCGAATAAATTATAGACAATCACAGTATGAATCATTAGCTTGCTGGAAAGTTAAGAGTTTGTCAAGTTAATGTTAAACTAAACCTTTTACTCAGTCATAAATGCAGACATAGGAATCCAAATGACAATTTTTTTTTCATTGGAGAATCTGATAGCTGAACTGATAGCACTTTTATAAGTCAAATTGTTTGAAATTTCGATCGGCGTAAAGAAATACATAAAAGAAACAGCGGCAATTTTTTCAAATGACTGATAGATTAACTCTTGTACAACTTTACAATAAATAGATTAAACAATTATGATTTTCTAAATCGATAAGAAAAGAAGGTACAGTGAGTAAATAGAGTAGAATGAGGAGGAGGACGTTTTGGCTTGGAAGGTCAATCCAAGTTTAATGTACATTATTATCATGACGTTTTGTCAACTCACAAAATTTCTCATTTCGTGTAGCAAAGTTAATAGGCTCTTAAAAGTGCCAGACTGTAATAAAAATATTTAAAAAACACCGGTATAAAGTAAGAAAAATCTGGAATATGGAATTTTTCAACAAAAACATGGCATTTTATTACCTGTTAAATAATGTATATACTACTAACCATCATTAATCAAGGTTGTTTTGTTATGATATCTTTTCTTATGAACTATCTTCAGCATTAGCCAGGTATCTATTCTATTTTTGCATTTTCAAAAAGAAAAAAAAATCCATTACTGCTGTTTGTTTCTGCGTTTAAAATTTCTTAATTCTTTCTGTTAAACGATTTTTCTAATTCAAAATAAATTATATTTTGCTCTGAAAAGCATTTTTGTTATACCAGAGTTTTCCTAATCCTTGAACTACTCTGAGTCCTTAAAATCAAATCGTGGTCTGGAATGTAGGGTTTACCTATGTATTGTGACTCGTTAGTTGAAAATCATTAACCCTATTTTATAAAATATAAACAATATTCTTTTATTACGAACATAAATCTCTATTTGAGATGTTTTAAATATTTACATAAGCTCATTGACATTACTATTAAACTTAACATTAAAAAGACTGAAAAAATAAATATCTGCAATAATAAAATGAATATCATGCTAAATAATGAAAATATTATTATCATAAATTAATTATATTGAATACATTTTATAATTACTGCTAGTGATAGCCAATTTTCTAGGCCCCAAGACTAGACTTATATTGAAGCCCCCATCTATCTAACTACGCCGCTATGATGAAGTGTAAAATAATTAGGGAACATCTAAATGCAATTAGACCGGATATGTCTATTAAACGTAATGTTTGCAATGTTTATGTGTTTACATGCATCAGATTTTACTTTTTCCCTCATAAAATTATAATCGATAAATATTGTGATTGTCAATTTTCCCAATTAAAAAAAATCGACGTTTTAGATAATTTTACGCCCATAACTATCGTTTATAGAATCCTGCACATGTGTGTAAAGCATGCTCATGTTGTTGTATAGTACAAGCACCAGGACTAAAAAATGCAGCATGGAAGGTTTGTCAAATTCGTCATTTTCTCTTTAAATCAATATTGTAGGTACTTAGATCCAGATTCAACAATCTTAAAGGATATACCTATCACTAACGATATTAATTTGATTAAAATGTTTAATCATTTCTTCAAATATTTTAAATTATTACGAATATAGTTAAATTTACTTTTGAAGAATTGTGCAAATCAAAGGAAAAAAACAACAGCATGGTCAACAAAGTCACTTCTTTGAACAGGTAATGTTTTAAATGTTACAATTCCCCGAAAATCCTTTACCTTAAGTACTATAGAATGAAGTTACCTCTGGAAATAATCAAAATAATGATTTCAAGAATCAGTGAAATCATTATTTTAACAACTTCAACCAATAGAAAAAGTGACGTGTCGTTACTTCAGTTCTCTATATTTTAAATTTTATTTTTTTATGTTTTACAGCATTGATGTGGTGTTCGGTTAGGCAGAGTTAAAAAAAATTCCATTTCATTTGTTTACGATTGCTACAAAAATAGGTATGTGTCTGTATATTGCTTTTTATTATCCTTAACGTTTACATTATTTTTAAGTAACATTTTTTGTAGTCTACGATTAGTTATTGTTTTGTTTTTAAACTTCAACAATGAATATATTCTCTCCCAAAGAACGTTTGCTGGTGAAACTGTCCAATTCAATATTTATATAATTTAGAAATTAAAGTCTTTAGATTTTAATTTCTATAATTCTTGATGAGTATATTTGATAGAATAAATTAATTTATTGCAAACTGCAAATAATCAGTTTATCCAAATGATTTAGATAATTCAAGATAATATATGTATGCAGTGTAAATCAAAATTCATCTCATATGGTAGTTAATAAATAAATTATTTTTCCGACTGTGCATGGTAAATAAAAGAGTTTGGAATTTTCTAAATCAGAGAGTTAATTTGAGACACATTATATTTGAAGTGCGAAATAACAAACACGGTAAAAAACATTAAAAACGAACAGAAAATTCAGCAAAATTAATTTTTAACACAAAATCAGAAAGAACATAGTATCGAAAATAAAATGTCACCCGTAAAATTGCATAGTTGAAAAAAGTTTTTGTTATTAATTTTTAGAAATTCCACAAATAAATTATTCATGAAACAAGAATAAAGAAGAGCCATATAAAAATAAGTAATTAAAAAGTAAAAATAAAAATAAATAAAAAGTTAAAAGGCCTGTGTGGAAATTAATAAAGAATTCCTTCTATTTTCTTCACGGAACAGGCGAATCATTGACGATATATCGAAGAAGTGTGAGATTTGATATCAAATAAAAATTGGTGAAATCAGACTAGTGGTTGAGATTAGATGATAGGTTATTTTGGTTCCATCAATTATTTCAAATCTATTGAATGATTTCTTGAATTTTCTAAAAGCAGACTTTTAATTTTGCACAAGAAAAAAACTAGTCTGATGTAGAGAGAAATTTTTAGCAGAAGATACTCAATGGATAGAGAATAATGAAACCACAGGTTTTCACTACTTTAAATACTATTTTTTCTGAAGTAAGAAAACGTTGAGATGCCCGCAAGTTCCGAGACAATGCGAGATAAGAAAATAAGCGAGATATTAATTGCCGTTAACCGCTCCGAAACACGCGAGATTTCTTTCAGCGTCCGGACAGGTGTTGGGAGAGGGCCCAAAGGCTCTATAAAATACCAAATAAAAGAAACAAAGCATTAGCAAAATTCGATATTTAATCACAGCGTGTACAAAGAGGTATCGGGACAGCAGGTGGTAAATTTTTACTTTCCCAAAGGATAAATACACGTCTCGTTTGATTAAAACGACGATTAAGAACTGCTGGGATCGTTTTTTATTTTTCTCTGCATTGCCTATAGCCCAGAGATGCTTTTTTCAATTGAAAGAAACGCTTTAAAATGGTTGCCAATTTATATGAATACTTTTCATTTGCTCCGGACTCGAAATAAAAACGTTTGGCTTTGCAAGTTTTCTGTAACTTCCTTCATTATTTTTTCGTATAAAAAAATAATATTTGTGTCTTATTAAAAGTATGAGTTGAAGTTTGACTCGTTTAATAGATGGCATTATTAGCAATGGAATATTTCGAAAGGCATTTTAAATTCATGATCCTTATGCGATTATTTCAATAAGAAAACGATTTTATTTTTTTAAATCGCAATTTTCTTTGCAATTTAGCAAATATTCTCGAATATGGTCACCTTAAGATTTCTTTTTCAAGGCTTTCGAAGTATCTTTGTTACTTTTTCAGTTATTGCCACGGTCTTTGTCTCTCATTTCATTAATTTTTTTAATTAGTTTCACTCCTTTAAATTGTTTTCAATGTTTAAAATTATTTCATAGAAAGAGTGGAAATGTAAACTGAAACTTATGAACCTTATGTACAATTATTACCTTACCACATTAATTAGATGTTAAAATACAGTAATGGAAAAAAAGATAGGGACAGCTATAATTTCCCAATATTTACTAAATTTTATAACATTATATATTAACTCTTTTAAGATGTTAAATATCTAGCAGAAAGAAGTTTTTTAAGCCATGACACTTCTGTGCCGGTGGTGGTGGTAGGGTTATGATTTGGCTAGGATTTGCTCGTAATGAAGCAACCCCCGACAGCCTTTTAACCAAAAACTGCCTTTGATTAATATCGACATGCTTCCTGAAAAAATTATTACCAGAGGCTCTTTTCATTACAAATGGATATTATATTTTCCAACAAGAAAATGCCTCTATTTATCAGTCACCATCTACAAAGTCGTGGTTTCAAGCAAATGAATTAAAAATTATTGGACTGGCCATCAAAAAGCCTCGACTTGAACCTTACGGAAAACTCGTGGAAAGGAATGGCTCTTAATATTTATGCAGGTGATCATTGTTACGCTAATAAATATAAGTTACAGTAGCATCGAAAATTCATGTAAAAATATGAAAACAACTTTTTAGAAAGACTTGTGGACTCTATGGCATCTTAATTGGGAGATATCATGCAAAAAAAGAGCAAATTTCTGAATAATTAAACTGTTTTGTGAGCCAAATTTGTAGCTAGCCCTTTTTTATTCTCCAAATATCCATCTGTGTAAAAGCTAAACATGGTAAAACTATAATAAATTAAATTAAAATATTATTCGAAATAACTTCAAATATTGCATTTATTTATGTTCTTATTATTTAAAAAATTATAATACACTTCAAAAAATTGTTTAAAATTTATAAATGTTTTTTCGCTGGCATTTTTTTCTCCACCACTTTAAACCTGAATTTGTATAGACTAATAATAGAAAAAAAATGTTCTGACGTAAAAGCATTCTTGAAGTTCGTTGAAAATTCATAGAATTTTGTGCAGTTGTCACTAACTATGAGATAATAAATTGCAACAAAACAGGCTTATTAATGCTCCTTCTATGGTTAGTGTTTCATTTAAATTATCGTTGAATTTCTTTGGTACTAGTAATTAATCTATATTTTTTGTGTTGTAATATCTATCTATACGCATTCGAAATTTTTGCCAACGGTAAGGCACGCCTAATATTCTCTGAGATACTAGAAAGCATTCTACACATAGCTGGGCAATTTAGAGTATACAGTTTTTTTTAAATTACTTACCACAAATCTTATTTCTTTAGATAAGATAGTCCTAGTGTTGCTTTTAAACGGGAAGTTAATATAACTAAACTAAACTAAATTAAACTAAACTAAACTAAACTAAACTTCTTTAGATAAGATAAAATTAATTAACAGTTGACTGACATTCAAATGACCTTTATGAATGGCTGTACAAAGAAATGAAAAAGATATGGCGAGTCTAGACTTTTTCATAAGAGCGCCGACAGATATTTATATAATTTTCAAACTTTTTTTTAACATTTTTAATTCAATTTTATAGGTCGCGACATTTCCATAGATCATTTATCACAGTTTATCACTTACATTGAGAATGCACTCTTCAGGAATCATAAAACCGACACGTTTGCGTGTATTCAAGATCCATTTATTGCCATAGCTTGATCTGTATTTACTGCTATAAAAAATAATCTGAATCAGTTGTCCTAAGAGAATTCATTAAAAAAAAGGTAGCAGGGTGGAATTTGGTTGTCAGTAAAAAATAAATAATTATACTTACACGTTAAGGGGTTATAGGACCTTTAACAGTTAAAAATAGATCTCGAAAGTGGATCAAATGCGATTTTCCTTAAGGTAAGAAATATTAAAAGATTTTTTATCAAAGTTTTATAAGACAAATAGCCTTATAATTACGAATTTTTAAGGCAGTAAAATAATTTTTATTAATTAAAATATATAAGTTTTTCAGAAAACAAGCCACTTATATTAACAAATGTTTCACCAATTTACTCCCAAGGAACAACTTGATAATCATGTAAAATGATAAATACTATAATAGAATTACTGGGGTTATTTTAATTTTAATGTGTTAAAACATGATAGAGCTTTTTTTTAAAAAACATTTTTACTATATTAACAAATACTGGGAAAAAGTACATATAATGATGAATTGATTTTGCAGGATTTTATTTATTATGCGTGTATAAGCATACCCGGGAAATTTCATATTGATATGACGAACAATTTTTGTTTAATCCTGCGGGAAAGCTCTGAAAATGTAGCATTGAGAAAAAGGATTTTAAAATAAAGGTTTCTGAATGAAAAATTTACAGTGAACTTGACGTATCTGATTATATCTTTTAAACTCATTAAATGCTAAAAAATTTCAGAATGATTTTAGCTATCAAATGAAATTATAAAAATAATTTCGAAAAATTAAATGTTTAAAGG
>JAPMOR010082747.1:93294-105994 GCA_026543865.1 Argiope aurantia | reverse complement strand
ATAAGAAAACAATGTTATGATAAAGCTGACAAAATTCAAAACTAAACAAACTCTCTAAACAGATCGCAGCGCAAAAGATACTCTCGATCCAGATATGTGGATATAGAGGAAAGGGTTATAAAGGAATGATTTGAAACGGTATTCCCCGTTTTCCTCCATAAAAAAAATTTGGGTCAGGGTTACAGATGTAAAGTGCAGTGTAAGAGGTGCTTACTAGCAGGTTCTCTTTCTTTTCAGGTCCTCCGTCTTTCTTGAAATGAAGAACGATTGCGCTTCTTTAAAAAGTTAAAATCATGAAATGGGATGTATGTTCGCATTTTCTGAAACTAATTTTTTTTATATATAATCTAATATTTTGCTTTAACATATTTTTTTTGAAAAAATTGGTAACAAAATCACAGAAATTTAAGTGTGAATTTCGTATTTAAGTGTGAATAAAGTGTGCATTTCGAAGAAAATGAGCGGAAAACAATAAAGCATCATTTATATCTCTTTCAAGGAGTTAACGTAAACATTTAAATAAAAATATTTGTAAAAAAACCTTTAATAAAAAATTTTGTTTATTATAAATTAAATTTTATTAATGCAAAATCATTTAAATGTAATGGCTATAGAATTAGTACAAATATATTATTATATACAGTATTAAAAATGAATAAATTTTAAAACTATCATTTATTCTAAAACTTAAAAAAACTCTCATACGATCACTGCTATCTTGAATATTAATATGTTTCTTATTTTATATGAATGAATGTAAATTTTTAACTAAAAGAATCTTTAATAGCCATCCAACATGCCGTTTCTTTTTTAAGTATTAAATATAACTTTATGAAACGAATTAAATTCTTTGAATGTTTTTCTCATTCATCTTTTAAACAGGCAAATAAATAAATAAATAAAAATCTAACAGACATTGCAAAGAACTCCTGATGAAATCTTCGTGGAAATGATTTAAAATATCATTTTTTAAAAAATTGTGTTCCCATTTATGCTCGCATTGGGCAATTGTTAATGTTCTGCTTCAGAATCAATTCAAGCAAAGTCTAGGGATAAAAGTAAAAGTAATAAAAAAAAGTCAAAAATAACTGAGCATTCTACTTAGTATTTAACTATACATTCCTTTGCATTAGTCTTCTAGAAAAATAGGCAAAGGAGTCCAAAATGTAATTCCCACGGCACAAATGAATACTTTCACATGAGCATGAATTGAATTATGGTGTTGTATAAAAGAATAATTTGCTGCTAAGATAACATTAACCCATCGCGCTGTGCGAATTGAATTTTGGATTTCATCGTGCATTTTGCATGGGGAAAAAAGTTGAGTTACATCATAGTAAAATACAGTCAATGTGACTGTACTATGTATAGTCAATGTCGATGTGATGGTGAAATGATGTGAACCAACTCTAGTGTGCATTGATTTAAAATGTCAGCATAGTAGTTAATCAATGCCAGATTTTTACCAGATTTTATTTTTAATACCCATTTTCAAAATGGTTTAGAATTAAAATCAATCCATTATTAATAACTTATATAGTTAAAGAAAATGTATGTATAATATCGGAGTAATAGTATGTGTTTTTTTTTCAGTCATATATTACCAGAAACGTTATACAAACGTCGATGTAGTTTTTCAGACTCCATTTATAATCTGTGCTTTAACCGTAAAATTCTAGTTATTATTCCATTTTTCCATTTAAAAATTCGCATGAAAACTCAGTTTTCTCTTTCTCTTCGCTTGAACTATAATGTTTTTATTTTAAAATGTGCAGTGATGAATTTTTAAGGAGGAAATTCATTTTAAAATTTAAAAACTAAATTTTTACATTCTCTTATTAAAAAAAATCGAACTAGAGATTTTGGAGAATCTCCACATTTCAAACCTTCGATAAACACGTTTTTGGCATTATGTTTGTTTGCCATTCAATCAGTAAAACTTCCTACCGCTTTCAACTAAAAGGAGGAAATTTAGTATGTGGAATGACGACTAACTTTGTAGATTTTTATTTAATTTTAAATAAAATCTATCCGCCAGAAATACTGCCTATCTGACTATTTGAGTATAAATGAACTCGATATGTACATAACGCAAAGGTGACTAGGGAAATAAAATTTATAACACAGGCGTAGCATCTATAATGTAAATACTTATCACATTTTGAACGAAATCCGTCAAACAATTGACTGTTTGTCGGGTCGGTTTGTACTTTCACAAGAATGTAAATGCAATAAATCATAATATGATGTTTTATTGAAATTTTGAATTTGATCTTGTAGCTTCGTGTGAAGTTTTGGTGTCAATCAAAAAGGCCTCTAAAATACACATTCTTGTACTGAATTAAAAAATATGCTAGATTCACGCCGAAAATCTATATTTTTATCTACCATTGTCAAACGTCATGCAAGATACTTGTGGCCTTATCGAAGTCTCCATTTTATGCCGTAGAAGATGAGTATGCGAGAAAACTCCTGTTCGTTAAAACTCAGAAACTAATGAGTTTTAATGCAAGATGATATTTTCAAAATTCATTCTTATATTTTTTTAGAGAAGTCTCTCAGTAAATATCTCCATCGCAAAATTTTCTCCAAAATAGTCGTTTTCAGGCAGAATTTTATATAAAGAAAAATGAACTGATTATTTATATTCTTTTCTAAGAAATGACGAAATGAAAGAATCGTACATTTTTTAAGATATTGATGCCAGTATTTAATATTATTTACATAGTTTCCGTCATTTGTGATCTAATCCAGTATGTTTTAAAACTAATAATAATCAGTAGTATATAAAATATACTAAACTATATTTTCAATAAAGTATATATAAATATGCTTTAATATATTCCTGGTTCAGAAAGTGTTCTCTTCGCGTGGTCATTATCTCATTAACTATATTAAATTCAGATTTGCATAATTATAAATCATCGAAAAAGACAATGGATTTTACCTAAGCATTAGCCTTGTCATTTTTTACACCTTGTCCAACAACATTATAACATCTATTTTATAACCATTGATACCTTTCTAAATGAAATTTGAATGCAATATAAGCTGTGATCAACATCTTTCTTAATTACTTTTCGCTATCACATTATTAATCTTCATTATGCTTAACGCAAGTTTAGGATATGAAATTAAAGTTAGTAAGAGGTTTTGTTTTGGATTTCTAACAAGCTTATCTCAGTTACAACCAAGATTAGGAAAAATAGCCCCCCCCCCCCCTTTTCTTATCTTTTTTCTTACAATATGAGAATTTTTAATTTGAAGGGGGAAAAAAGACACCAAGAATTAAAAATGGTCATTTAAATGGATTCTGCGTAGAACCATTACTTTTCTACTGTGCATATGAAAATATTGGCATTCATAAAATGTCCTAATAAGATTATACACAATATGATGTATGAGAACAGATTTATCATGAATATTATTCAAGATAAAAGCATCTACAATCGATCTAATACAATCGACTCCACTTTTTAAATAATTTTTTTCAATAGTCTTCTAAAAATACATGATATATTTTATCGAATACATATTTACTTAATAAAAGTTTTAATAAAAATATATAGTTTCAACCACTTTCTTAGTATTGTAGTGAAAACTAATGAAACTTTAATGATGGGTTTTACATATAATGAATTTAATATTTATAAAACATAATCATCCGTAAAGGTGTGAATACTTTCTTCATCAGTGTTGCCAAATTTTGCTAGAGAAAGTTATTCAAACTATTCCATTCTTATTAATGAGTACAAGAGTTCAGAAATGGTTATGCAAGCGATTCACGTACATGAGCAGAACTATTAGGTCTTAAGCCAGAGAGTCCCTGGATTCCTCAGAGTTTTCGCCGAGCCTCTCATCATGATTATAAATGCCTTTTGACGCACAGGGAGCGGGAAGCTCCTTGAAATGATGCGGCAAGTTGACGTTTCTAGCGAACACTCTAGGTTATGAAAGGATCTCGATAGAAATGTATTTTGTAAATACCGCCTCCATGAGTATTAAAGTTTCTAACTTGGGCTGTGTTTAACAAGCTTTGAAAATATAAAATTTGTTTCTTTCGATGGTTTCTTAATAAGTAGTTAATATCCAGAACTTAGTAGTATCTTCAAATTTATATTCAGAAATTTAAAAATATACACATCATAAAACATTGTTACATAAATCCATTTTTATACGTGCAACCATTGGAAGAGTTAAATTTAAAATAGTGTTATGTATTAAATTTTAAATTCGCATTTTTATTAAAAAGTTATAAAGATAATTTAATAAATCTTTTTGAAATGATCTTCTATCAAAATTCATTTATAATATTTTCTACTGAAGAAACACGTAGGATCAATTTGCAAGATGTTTTTCCACCAAATATTGCAACAAAAAATACAGTATTAATGTAGTTCTCAGAGTAATACTTTAGGAATATCTTAAATAAAAAATTTGCTTAAAGCATGAAATGTTAGCTCTTTGGATGGCTATCGAATTTGGTTTTAAAAAATGTGGCTTAAAGTATGAAATATTAGTTCTTTGGATGGTTATTGAATTTTGTTTTAAAAAAATGTGCTTTAAGTATGAAATATTATTTTTTTGGATGGTTATCTGTTGTATCTATTTAAGAAAAAGAAAATCAGGTTTATCTAAGTTGAATGTTTCATTAGCTGGTACTATTGCATCACGAACCGATTTAAACATTAAATGGAAAACGTATACTACTTATCTTTACATATATTAATGGTCTGTGAAAAAAATTGTGTTATAATGCAAATCTCAAAAACCTTCTTTAAAATTTTATGTTTTTTTTATTTTGTCTGTTAAATTTTAAATCCTTGTTTGTGTTTATAAAATTAAAAGTGGATAATATAACAAATATTTTATCTTAAGTTAAAAGTTATAGAATATTTAAAGTAAAAATTGTTTTTATATAAGTTATTTCATCATAAGTGTTTTTTAAAGTTGTAAAGTAAAGTAAACTTACAATTTAAACTTCAGTGTGAGTTGACTTACAGAACAGAATACATCTTGGTTTTATAATTTCAAAAAATTCTAAAATTCGCGTAAAATAAAATTTTTGATAATGAAGCGCATGAACAAAATTGATTTTGTAATAAATTGAAGAATAAACTGTATTTTATAGCTAATAATTTTATTCGAATCTGCATGAAGATTGCTTTAATATGCTATTCTCTAAATATTTTGAATTCAGAAAAGAATGTAAAGCTCGCTCTTGCTTGAAAAAAAATAGATTAAAAAGATAAAATTTATTACTTTAATAGAACGCCCTAAATAACATAAATTCATCATAATAATTCTAATAAAAATCAACGCATTTTCTTAGCATGATAATATTTATAGGCTGGTATATTATCATACAAGTGCTGTGACTTATTGATAAAATCATATAAGAGCCTCTACAGAATTCTAATTGCAAATTTTAAAAAAATTCAGGCTTTTTGGCAATAGTATAGAAGTTGTTGTGACTTATGGCACTTTAGAATCCCACTGACAGTCTTGATTTTTCAGCAGAGCCAATTAGAGCCAAAAGTGCGATTCCGCTACTTCATGCGTCATATTCGCTTGCACAGCTCCTTTTTACACGAAGGCACATTCGCACACCTCACAGATAGAACATAGAGGACGAACAGTCACGTCTGGAGCGGGACTCGAACCCGGTACACCCAGATTACGGGGAAGACACACTACCCCTACGCCAGAACGTCGGTATAATTTTGAAGTACATTATTACACAACAATCATTTCTGTATCATTTTAAAATTTAAATAGTTAGCTTTTCAGAAATATCGATTTTATTTCTATAAATTCTTTAATTTTAATAAATTAAAAAAATATTTTTTAATATATTTTATAAATAATAAGTTCTTTTTTTAATTATATAATTTATATTCATAAATTATATAATTAAATCAATTAAAATGTACTTCTTTATATCATTGTTTAGAAGTATATACATTTGTGTATGTGCATTTATTGCTGCTGTATAATTAAGAGCAAATTTTTAAAATAAATAAAGTTAGCCAAAAATCAAAGATAATTCTTTAAAGTTTAAATCCTGAATTAAAATTTTTTATGAAAATTTTTGCAGAACATTTTTTGAATAGTATATTTTGACGGAGAAATTTTGATATTATTTATTTATATATATATATTTCTAAAAAACATTAATTTCCTTTTTTAAAATTATATTTCATCTTCATATTTTTATTTCCTCGGTTTTGTACACAATATTTTAAACAACAAATACTATAAAAAATTATTACTATCTTAATCTTATTACTATATTATAAGGTAATTTTTTCTCCAAAATAAAAAAAAATTAAATTACAAAGCGTCAAAGTTGATTATTTAAATTGTTATCTACAGCTTAGTTCTATTTTATAGTCTATTAATAATTTTACGGATAATAAATAAATGGATTATATTTAATGTTGTCAATGTTAAATCAATACGCAATACAATAGTATCTGCTGATATACAACGCTGAATTCAATATAACAATAGATAAGTGAGATCCTTTTTTTCCAAATTGTTATAATAGTTGAAAACCATAGAAAAAAATTAACATTTCATATTTTATGTACGTTTTTTAAGATAAATACCTTTAAGATCTTACGGATTCAATTTGTCTTTTCATTACAACACTTGATGTAAAATTTACTTATAAATAGATATTCTGATTTTTCTATAGAAATTGTTAAACCTTTAGATACACTTTTATGGATCATTATTTCAAGTTTAAGAATAATAGATTAAGATAATACCGCTTAAAATATAAATAAACTCATACGTTTATAGTCGTTTGACTGGTAATGGGAGATAAACATTAAGTTCACATTTTAAAACTAGTTTAAGTAATTTTATAAACCTTGTTTAGTAAAGGTAGTATTTTTGTTTATAATATTATTATATCCCAGCCTTTGGTTTAAAAACCGTTTGGAGAGGAAAAAATTGAACAATAAATTTGTATAATTCATTCTGTATTTTCTACACTCTCAAGAAAATGGAGAGTAAAAGATTCTTAAAATATCTATATTTAATGTCATTGCGATCAGATTTCTGTTATTTAGTAAGATGTTTCTAATAATAAAAATAACTAGAAACTCATACTTTACAAAAAGTTTTGATAAATAAAGATAATGAAAATTTGTTATCTCATGTTAGCACAAGCAAGATACTTAAAAAAAAAATCCAAAACATGTTCTATGTATTTAAAAGGCAGACATTTTTATTATACCGACAAAATTAAATATAGGATATGAGGCAAATGTTTAACGTGTCTCGTAAATAGAAGGAATAATATCTAGCACTCAAAAACATTTTTAAAAACTGCACACTCGACACATGCATTTTTGGAGGAAGATAACGATTAACTTTTATCTTCTGTATAAAATCTTGCGTGACTTTGATGAAATTAAAGATAAAATGCACGCAAATTCAAAACAGGTCGTCTAGTAGGACTTGCTGAAGATCATGATATAGAATAGTTGTTTTATCTGTGATCTTCAAATGGATTCCGACAGTTGTGACAACTGTGACCATGATAAGTACACCGAATTTCATATTGCAACATTTACTTTTGTTTCCTAGAACTAAAAATATTGGACTATGAGTTGAATTTAAAAGAAAAAGGTATGTTAGAAAGTTGAAGCTGAATCTTCATCTTTAACATATTCATTTTGTTTAAGAATTGAAAGCACCAAAATATGTCCAATGCCTTCAATGACTTCTTCATTAACCTGTATATGTTGAAGCATGTATCTTCCAGTATAACAAAATTAAAAAGCATGCGTCAGAACGATTATGAGAGCTTAGAAAATACACTGAAAGGATGAATAGATCTGAACAATATTTTAGAATGAGTGATAAGTTCAGTTTGAATAGCTTTGACAGTTTGCGTGTTGTCCACACTCCTATGGATTCTACTTGGTTGTCTATCAGAAAGTAAGAAAGAGTTTCTTCAGTAGCTTCGAAAATATAATTCTTTAGAATAGCTAATTTCGTCTGTTCAGATAATAAAGTTCATTATGAAGATTATCAAAAGGTACAAAATTGTTTCTTCTTTTAATGGCTTAGAGAAATACAGCGCTCCAAGGCAGATAATATATAAATGCTAGTATATTTGCTTATTTTTGCATTCAAGAACCTTGAACCGTCACTGTGATCTGCATTTAGATTCTTTCCATCTATGCAATGGTGTGACAATCGCCCAGTTTAGAAATGAAGGGTTCCAGGTTCAAAATCCGATTCTACAAAGATCATTGTATGTGAACTTTGTGACGTTTAAATCTGCCATCGAGCGTTCAAACGTCCTGTGCTTGGTGTGTTGAGGTGCGATTGTCGTTATTTAACCATAGTTCAAAATTATGAGATCCTTTTCCAAAACATTTTTGTTTTACTTAATCAATTAAATTAAACTCATAATATATGTCAATAGAAAACATTTATAAGAAATCCAAAAATTAAGGTGAATACGAAAAAGAAAAGGCATTTGAAATAGAATTGGTTTGAAAAATTGACATGCAAAATTTATTATCCTTTTCAAAAAAAATTATCCTTCTCAGATGATGAAATAAAAAAAGAATGAAATGTCTTTGCTCAGATATTTCGTAATTTTTAAAATGTGGTTAAATGATGAGGCAAAAGTCTGAATTAATATCTCAATCTCCATATTTTTACATTAACACAATATTAGTAGTAGTTGTCTTATTTCTAATTTGATACTTAATACATATCTGACTCGTGAAAAATAATTTTTTTCCTTTTATTAAATTTTTTATTGTCCTCTTTAAAACAAACATGAAGTATAGGCATATATGGAATAAAGTTCTTTGTTATAACTATGAAAAGGCAATTGCATAAACGGGATGGTAAGGCCAAGATTAAGAAAAAATGCATGCGTGAAAGAATTTTGAACTTATAAGGTTTCAGAAGGAAATTTCGCTGAAGCAACATTTTGAGTTCGGCATGTGTTACAGCTTGTTAAGTCAAGAGTCAGCTTGGAAAGACAGGAATCAGCATTAAAATAAATTCTTAATTCGAGTCATCAGGAAACAATTATTTTTAGAAAGAGGAAATATTGAGATTTTATATATACTGAGTGACCGGTGGTGTCTTTTTTTGAGCTCTTAAAATTCAAAACAGGGTCTTGTATAGCCAGAGAAATAGCGTGTATTTATCATAAAGTGACTATGATAAATTTTTAAAGTCACGTTACAGTGCCTCTAGCGGAGAGATAAAAAAATTACAAAAAATAACTGAAAAAAATAAGAGTTATGCCAAAAAGTCCATTTAGAAAAATGTAAGCTTATAGTTTCGTTGAGTTATCTGTAAAATTGACTGAGGTATTTGTGATTAAATCTCTGCATTTTCCGTGACATGAAAAAGAGTTAGCACTAAAATTGAAAAATATATTCTTCAATATTATCATACAGTTTCTCCGGTTTTAGCAACATAGCTAAAGTATATTTTTCAATACACAATAACATTTAGTAACATATTGTAAAATCATCAAATCGTGGAAAGTTCATAATTTTCTATCATTAATAATTAATATTTAACATGAATTTCAAAGAAATTTTGTTCTTTCAGTTCGAGGCGACGAATGCTTTGTTCGTACTATCGAGCTCTAGATCAAAATGAAATCTATTTATTTTAATAATTCTTAATAATAGCATTCTTTCCCTGTTGATATTTCTTGTATTTTTTTACAGAACGTGCAATGAAATGTAATTCACACTTTGAGACGTATTGCATTTTTATAATATTAAATAATTTAAACATGTTTCGGAAAAATGATGCGCAGTTGAAGTATTTTTTAAAAATTACTTTGAAATGAACAATGAAAAACGACATATCAATGAGAATACTAGCGAAAGCTGTAATCATTCTGTGTCATGATTTAAAAAGATTCCAAAATGTAATCATTATGCTTAAAGATTACATTTTGGAATTTTAAAATTTTTTTTTAATTTGGAAAAACTATTTTCTTAATATTTATGAGATAATTACGATAAGATAATAAGGTAAAATTTAATTTCTTAATATTAAAACTGAAATTTAGAAAACTTTTACCCAATTTATAATAGCTACCTGCCTTTGGAGACCATCCGGTTCGCTGGAATGAATGATTCGCTAAAATTTTCAATTACATTTTATGCAACTTGCACATTACGGATTCCTCAACAAAATATTTTTAAGCTTCACAATTTGATAGTCGTGTAACTCATGAATTATATAGAAGCCCATTCCATTCATTGTACTATGCGCTCGCCTAATTTTCTGTCATGTCCCTTAAAATTTAAAACGGAAGGGATAAAACTTTATTTAATAGTAAAACTTTTTTTTCTGAAACCAAACATGTTTTTAAAAACATGAGAATAGAAAACAGACTTGTTCAGTATTTAAGTCTTATATCTACTATACAATATTTTCTTATAATTTATACAATAACTTAATAAACAATCCTATAAAAATTTATCATTAAACTCTTAGTTTTCAGTTTGAATTCCAAAAAGATTTAAATGGCGTAAATAATAAAATTTTTTTTTTCAATCAATAAATGTGTTTTTGAAAATTTTTTATATAGTCTTTTGATCCAATGAAACATATTTAATAAAATATACTTAACTCTCCAAATTTTAGATCAAAAACCGTTTTAATGCTCAACTTTGATCGAATGATGAAGCTTTGAATATCATAATTTTAGTACAATCATTAATTGCATTATTTTAGGCCAATCAGCTTTTATGAAATTCCGGCGCTAAAAGATGTATCTTCCTCGAGACGGTCAATAAATTGGTCTAAAATCAAGCATTTTCAAAACTCGGTGAAATTTTTTTTATTAGTGTAACAATATTTTATTAAATAAGACTCATAAGACTGAAGGCCTGGATCAAAATTTTAAATTTTGTAATTCATTAAAACCTTTGCTGATGTAAATTGCAAAAAATTGAATTATTTAATTCATTTAGACCACTTTTCTTATAAGATATATATACCTATGACTACTGGTTTAGAAATTAGCTATTTGGCATGAATTAGAGTGGATAGCCTGTATATATTAAATAAAATAAAATAAATAAAATAAAATTATTGAATTAAAAAATATATATTTTTTGAAAGTCACAAATTGACTTTTCTAGAATATATCATGTTTCAAATTTATTTTATTTCATACAAACAAGTGCAAAAAATGACACCTTTTTTAGCTTTAGCTTGTAATAAGAGTAAACTTAATCATTTAATTAGAGTTTTTCTCAGCATGATAGTAACACTAATTTTTTTCATGCAAGTATAATGTTCCCGTGCCGATTAAAATTTATTTTTATGTTATGCGCATTTTTGTGATGTAATATTTTCGAAAGTTATCACTAAAAAATGGCAAAATTTTGTTTAATTTTTAATTAATTAAAATTATATCTGAAATTAGAAAAACAGGCTCTCTGAAATGCATATTCTCACCTTCCAAAGTATATAAGTGCCAAGTTTGGTAACTTGAGATCAAACGGTCTCACCTGTAGAGTGTTAGCCTGCAGACATAAACATTCATTTTTATTATAAATAGAAATTAGACAGTTACAAACATATTCAGTATAATTAATTTTTATTTTCTGAAATCAGTAAATTGGTATGTCAACTCTATTACAAATTAAAAATTCGTGATATGATTTTAAGAATCTGAAAAATATTAAATACTACAGGAATGCTTTTTTTAAATCAAGCATTCCATTATTTTGATAAAAAAATTAATTCATCGAGTTAAAGTAGGTAAAAAATGATTCACATTCAAACTACTAGAAGGATTATATCCAAAGGAACACCAAACTAAGTTGACAATGAATTTTTCATAAAACTTATTGGAAGATGTAATGTTTTCTTTAAACATAAACGGTATTTAAATACTGTTACCTTTGTTTCTAATTACAGTAAGATAACAAAAAAAAATTAAATAAATTTGGTTTTCCATGAATTGCTTTTTGAAACAATTTCTTAAAAAAGAGAGAGATAGAGAACTGCTGGGTCTAAGTAAGAACTTAGCCACAAAATTTTACAAAAATACTTTCAAGACAATATTATTAACTACAAAGTGTTTATGCTAAGTGAAATACCAACGCTTAAAATTTAAATCATAAATAGTTAGTATTTATAATTTTAAATATAATGTTAAATTATTTAATTAATAAATTATTTAATATTATGTTTCGTTTGTTTAATTGTATAATATCTGTAACTGCTTTTATAATTATTGCTTATAATTGCAATTATAATAATTAGATGCTGTTACTAACAGCGTTACATATTTATAAATGCAGTAGTTAAATTTTTATTTCTGCTCTATTCTCATTCAGGTATTTTAATCGTCTTTCTTTCCCTGTTAATGATAATTTCTTGCGACAATCAGAAATGAAATAATAAATCGAACCGTTGTGGACTTTTTCATATATCGTAAAGAAAATCTGGAATGCACTTTCTATTTTTTTCCGTTGTCCCTTTTGGTCCAGTTGGAGACAGGTTTGAATGTCGTTTCAATAATTTTCCTTGTTGTATGTTTGAATTGTGATATTCATAAATCCACTGACAAACCAATAAATAGGCAGAGCACCCTCGAGTTATTTACTCCGAAGTTAAATACCAATACAATTACAATTTTATATCAATACAGTTTTATATAAAAATCAGGTATTAAATT
>JAPMOR010082747.1:4709-93284 GCA_026543865.1 Argiope aurantia | reverse complement strand
CTTCGGTAATGAAATAAAATGTTTCTACTTCAAGCAGTCAGAAGATAAAAGAAATCAAGAAATAAGCATTAATCAAGAACTTTAATAATCGAGATTAAAAATAGGCTTAACCATCAATCACTTGCTATGACTTACCTATGGAAATACATGGCTTCCAAAACTATAAATTTCCCCAAAAGGTTTTGGCATGATCTTAAAACTTAAAAATTTATCTCTTTAATTATATCTATTCCATTTCTGTACATTTTCTTCTTTACTTGAATAATTTTTCAAATTTAATTTACAATGTTAGGAAATTCAAACTTGCCATCAAAATGTGCAGTTGCATGCTTTACCAAGGTTAGAATTAGGATTAAAAAAATTACTTTTTTTTATCATTAATTTCGAAATAGGATTTTCACTTTTGCTGCTGATATTTCATCGTATATACGATTTTAATTTCTGCAAACATAAATTTGTTGCAGAATAATTCATTTAAAGTCATATTTTTAGTCCTTACAAATTAAATTGAAATTTTAAAAAATGCATTATTTATTAATTGTTAAATAGCCTAAAAAGTCAATTAACCTTGGCGAGTAAGCTGTTCGCCAACGGCAGCTAGTATTTATTCTAGTAAACTACTATTTGAGTGTAAAGATCGCATATCAAATTTAAACAATAATTATTCTCGTTTCTGAATTACGTGTTCACAAAGAAATATAATCTGAAATTTGTCTTTTATACTCCAGATTCAGAAAATTTGATTGAGAAGATATAAATGTCGAGGTCAAAATTTCTAGCGATTACAATACTTTCTCATTGCACATTTTCTAAAGTAGATATTAATAAGTAGATTGAAATAATGAGCTCCCCTTTCACAATTTTATCTCAAAGCATTATATTTTACTATTCATATTATGATTGATGTGTCTATTTACTTACTGAGTTCAAATGCTTTCATCACTTTAACCAAAATCCAAAACAAGCCACAATTTAGTTATCTTCGTCAAATCAGAAAAACCAATTATTCTGCAGCGCTAATTAACTGTTGAAGGTTAAACCACAAATTTCGTGCGCGCGCTAAAAAGCGTGCTCAGCACGCACAAGAATTGCACGCCTCGGTAATTTACAATACACCAATTGTTTCTCAATAAACTTTGGAAGTGCTCAGAATTATAAGATTCATTCCACGTGCTTACTAATGGTCCTTTGATTGGTCAGAAAAGCTCCATTCACATTCTGCCCGTTGAGCCTGGCTGGGCTTAAGATAAATCTCGGCTCTTTCAAGCAGCGATTAGGGCTCGTCTGCTATGCATGGGCACGTAAACGCAGCTTTATTATACTTGAAGAATTTTAACAATTTTTATTTTGGTAAATATTTAATGGATTGATAAGAAATCTAAATTTAAATCTAAGTTAAATCTAAATTTAAATCTAAATCTAATTAAATCTAATTTAAATCTAAATTTAAATCTAAAATCGAAATTTATGGATTGATAAGCTATCATATAACGAAGTGGGAAAAAAAAATACTGTGAACATGGCAGGGATTGTTATTTAGAAGATATTAAATTAAAAGTAATATATTATTAGGAGAATGGCTTTTGATTTGCAAATTATAATGTTTGCCTGCATTTCGATTTGTAAGCATTTATCTACTTACTACATATTTAATAATAATTTATTTAAATTTTTAATTTTTGTTGTAATTTTCTTTTACTTTTTAATACTTATACTTTCCTCTATCATTCATTTCCATTGTTGTTTAAGTTGAATATCACGATTTCGAATAGGCATTTAAAGCTCTGAAAACAGTTTAAAAACTTTCCGAATACTTTATGTGTGATCTTTCAATAATTGATGGCTTTCAAGTGGAATTTCTTTTATCAGTTCTTATTTATCTATATCTTTCATTTCAGCGTTATTAATATGAATGTAATTATCCACGCTTTTGTATCGATAAATAAGGAGGTAATCTATGAAAAGATATAAAAAAGCTTTTTTGCTTTTATTGTCAAGCTAATTTAATTCAGAAATATTACTACCGAGTCATTAACTGTATCATTTTCTACATGAATAATATAAAAATATGTTTAAATATATATTTTCTTTACTACACATTTTTGAAACCGTGCAATAATTATTTGTTGGTTCAGAATCCCATTTTTTAATGGTATAAAACTCAAGTGATATCACAGTTCACATGAGAAATATAACTGCACGTTATCTTATATCCAACTAAAGATTTACTTCATTGTACTTGACATTACATAGTTTCCCTTCTCGTAAGGTGATTCCAAAATTAATATGGAAAATAGTGGCGTAGCAAAGGTGAATTCTTCCCAGTATATGATAAGTGGTTATTATTTCACTCCCTATCTTTTGAGTAATTTCGAAAGGGTAACGTTTCTTAAGATATGTTAGTTTTCGCCTCCTATCTTTATTTACCTCTAAAAAATAGTATAAAAAATAATATTATCCGCATCCTCTGCTAATAATGGAGCCTGGGTTATGCTTATCTATCTTGTACTCTATTCACAATACCACTGAGAGTAGCGCTTTTGAGTATTTGATTTGACTGATTCATAATTTTTAAGCTCTGATTAGATGACGAAGAAGACAGCTGAAACAATAACCCATCTCTATATTTTTACATTAATAAAACGAGGAAGTGTATCAACCCTCTAGCTGACTATCCCGCTATTTTTAAGGGTTGGCAATCAGTTCATCTTCAATGGCATCCCGCATTTTTCGCTTTTTAGAGTGTTTATTTTTGCGATTACAGATTTTTATTATATCATATTATTATTGTGTAACATACTATCAGTCGCTTTGTTTGAAAGTATTTGAACTTATTTGTAAACAACACATCTAAATAATGATTTTAAAAAATTACGCAACCAGAGGGTTAACCCTCATCTGATATCAAGAAAAACATCTTTATTTTACAATTTTTTAATTTTAATAGACAAATAAATTAATAATTTACTTCATTTTGATTTTACAAATTTTATTTGAAAAATATGAATATTAAAAGAAGAAGTATCCATTTGAGCTTAGTGGTTGAGTTTAAATTTTTAAAAAAGAAATTGCATAAAAGAAGGCGACGAAATAACATCTAAAACATGCCTTAAGTACTCATTTATTAAGGACAATGACTCTTCTTTATTTTACTGATCGCAATATTTTGACCAGCAGGGGATAGGATTTCCAAATCGATAAGTATGGACATTGGCCCTTTTTCTACCAGGGTAGATAATTAATGTTTAAAATTATCTTCTAATGTTCTTCGCATTCATTTAGATAGAGTAGATAATTACAGTTAAAAATTCAAAGGAAAAAACGCGCGATATAAGTTTTGATTGGGCAATCAAAAATGAACGTGAATTGCAATGAAATGTAAGTATAAATAGTAGTAGGTTATTCTGGTTCGCTTGCGTTCAATGCATGATTTAGTATGTTTATAAATAAGAAGGGCATTTATTCTGACCACCAGACATTTTTATGAATATAATAATTATGATAATTTTTCTTAAAAACTCTTAACCGCCGGTGGTGAAAACACCATCAAAATATCAATCAAGGTTATATTTTGATTTTACCCACGATTTTATTATGTTTTTATTATGAATAAATGAACGTTTAGTTATAATTAATAATATAGGAGGTTTATGTATAATATTGCACTTAGAGGATAGTTAAACCTATGAGTACTGGTTGATACTGCAAAAATATGATTTAAAAATGCAACACTGCTTCCTTAAACCTGTTCTTTCCCTCTTTCGCTAAAAAAAAAATAAAAATCTACTGGCATAAGCTACTGTCGAGGTCTTCCTCGCCTCCCCAACCAGTCGTAGGTACCTTTCCCTTTCCTATTTTCACGGTCATAACCGTCTTCTCCGCACTTACATCACTTTCTACCTCGTCTCCCACCTCCACTCTCCCTCTCAGTCTTTCTTAAGATTTTCTTTCTTACTTTTTTTCCCATCTTCTTTCGAATGTGCTACATCTACCCGCTTAGATGCTCCTTTCTTCTCCTTCTGTTTCTTTTTTATTCATATTTTTTTTTCGGGCGCACGCGTCAAGCTCCTCCTTACGACGCGTAGGTGGCAACAGCGCTGGTCTTAAGTAAGCTAAGGAAAGGCATGGAACTTTAGGGTCCTTTTAAAGTATAATCGTCACAAAAAATACTCGCAAATACCTGAAATTTTCGGTTATTTTATTGCTTTACTTCCCAAAGTATGAAAGATTATGTATTTATATAGTAGTCCTCATTTCGTTTATTTTCCTTTCACTTAAAATATTTCACTTCCACTTTTAGATCTATATCTGTTTTCATTACTAGTATTTAAACCTGTAGACTTTATTACTAATATACAGGGTGATCATAAAATCTTCCCCTGATAAAAGAACAAACAAACTGCAATTTTGATCATGGTTGTTTCGATATAATGTACAGAATTTTCTAAAGCTTTTAATAAAACCATTTGCGTCAGTAAATTTCAATGTGAGCGCCCTTGGTAGTTCGAAAAATGTCAGTTCCAGTTCTCATTATATATTGTCAACATTTCGGCTATCATACTAAGCCCAGCAACATCTATAAAATTCTAAGATTCTGTGGACCTTTAATAAATTTGAGCAGATTTCGTATAGTATGAATCCGATTGCACTGGGTTATTTTAGTACAACTTGCGATGTAACATGAGAGAGTCAATGGAGTAGTAAATGAGAAGCCACTCAATGCAGAATATAGTTTTTCGCTCACTTTCATTATATCTGACTCTTAAGCAGTCAAATAAAGACACGTATATACATTTTTACGGCGTTCACTAAGGCGGGACTTCTGTCCTTTTCTTGACTTTCTATCTTAAACCATTAAGGCAAATGAATAGCGTTCAAGTAAATATTAGTAAATGACATTTTATTCATTATAATCAAAATTCATGTTTAAAAAACATAGGATTTTATATTACTCAAAAAATGAAAGGGCTACCCTATTCCAGAATAATCCCCATCCAGCCTATAAAATCTAATTATAATCGTCTGTATTCATATATAGAAATACTATATATGAATACAGATGCGTTACGGATACAGACATCATTAGCGCATATCAGCGTTAATGATGTCAAATTGTGTATTTTTTAAAATTAAAAAAAAAAACAGCCTTTAGACCAGAAATCCTAGGCCATGCTGAAATTTGCCTTGCGTAAAGTTAGGTTTTTTTTTTCTTTTTTGCAAAATGATATCGAGCAACGTCTGAACATTATAACGTGTTTAAAAGAATCGATGATTTTTTGAATAATTGGTCAACTGGAAAAAGGCGCATTGCAAAGATAATTAACAAATTTGTTTGATGCGTATCAAAATGCAATTTCAAAAATATAAAATATTACTTAGATTGCTTGGGATTTAAAAAAAAAATGAATAATCTATTTAATTTTATTAGCTGAGCGTAAAAATACAAAGCTTCGAATTCCTCTGACTAAGATCTTTTAAGCTTATTGAATTAGATTTCATATTCTGCTCGAATTTTTAATAAGGATCCACTTCAAACTCCTGCGTGCAGAATCATAGTGATTTTCCACTCTGAGGGATGAATAAATGAAAGGAAAAGACAAACATGCCGGCAAGAGGGAAATTCAAAAGTATTTGCTCTATAAGGGGGACAAAGGGGTAGGTGGGTGACTGCATGTCCATATTGAGTCAATGTTTATGATATTTGAATAGAAATATAAATTTATATGTTCTTCTAAAATGCGGTGGTTGATGAGCGGAATTCCATTGCATATTTGTTTAACGCATTTAAGATATAGCTATATAAAAACAATATTTTAAAGAGTTTTTTTCTTGATTTAGCCATATTCAAACATCTTTTATTTATGAAAAGTTTGCTTTTAATAAGGTGCAGAAATGAAAAAAATATTATATTATCACTCTAACATTGCTTTCAAATTTCTGTTATAAGAAACATTGAATTGGATTAATCCCTAATATTAGATTTGAAAAAATCATAAATGAGTCTAAAATTTGTTGGATTGCAAAATGACTGCTTTCTCCAAAATTAATCGATTTAAAAACGCAACGAATTTTTTACTGATTTTCAAAAATAGACAATAATTTCTATCAATCATCTGAAAATTTCTATACTCACTATTCTGATTAAATTGCAAGTTTTTAAATCAATTGAGCTTCAAATTTCAAATGTTTTATAATTCACATAAAGTAAATGTGAAAAATGAGCTAAGAATTATTTATTAACAAGTTAAAATAAAAAAAAAACCTTAAAAGTGATAGAAAAAAAACCCTACAAAATGTTCTCATAATATATGATCTAATAAAAAAAATATTGATGAAAATTGTTTCCCTAAAGAAGGAATTTTATTTTCCATGGGACGATATTTTTCATCACAAGAGTTTGATGCAATTTGTAAAAAATTTAGTTATTTTATTTGAAGAAAAAGGATGTGTTTCTAAGGTTTTCAGTTGAATAGTTAATAAGGAAAAAGATATTCATTTAATAAGACAATAGTTGTATTTCCTTAATATCGGTGGATTGGCATCTAGATTTTGGGCACTGAAATAAAATAGAATTTAAAAGTGCAAAAAAAAAAACCTTAATGGGAAAAATTCATACAAATTTCTGTAAAAAAATGGGAAAAGGAATATAACAGCGAATATTTACTTTAAAATCTTCTTAAAGAGGTTGAAAAAATTAGAGTAGATAATACAAACTATTTCGCCAATGGAAATTTTACTGTTTAATATTCTTAATCAGATGTCTTATGCATGTAATTAATTATATTCTTATTGGTTACCTTATTACCATTGTATTGCATGAAAGAATTTAGTATAAATTTTAAGTGAAACTATATTTTTTTGAAATAAATTATTTCAAAAATTCATTAAGTAATCTTAAAATGAGAAATTTATATGCTTAGCACTTTAGAAGAAAGGAATTTGTATTTTAAATAAAGAAGGAGAAGAATAGAAAATTCGTTTTCTGAAAAAAACATATATATAACAGAATAGGGAAAAACAGATATTAATTCTTTAAAAAAAGAAATTTAAATGAAGGTACATTTAAAATGAGTTGAAATGAGTCGAGGAAAATAGAAGTGTATAAGTAGAGAAATCAGAGATTTTACATCAGGGATGACAAAGTCTAAAGCAAATAAACATGGTTTAAGTCTATACGGGATACAAAAAAAAAAGAATTAAAAAAACTCTTTAATTTTTTAAATATAGGCTCTTTTTACAAAAATTCAATAGAAAAATGTAACAATGGTAAATTTAACATTTTCTTTCTGATACTTGAAATCTTCTCTTGGCAAAGAGTTTCCCTAATTCGAGAGGTATCTTATCTTCAATGTATATTTTCGAAACTGATCCAATGTCAGCAATTCTAGAACTGATAAAAAAAATCATTTTTTTCATAACCACAAACAGTTACTGATTAGCCTCTACTTCCAAACATTAAAAGCTTCCTGTATCAATTTTTGAATATTTTCTAATCTGTCTGACATTTTTTTTAATTCAGGCATTCTAAATTTATAAAATTTTTATTTCAAATCTGAACAGCATTGGATCTCCATCATAGCATGATTAGTAATCCAACATTGGCAAATGTTGGGGCTCGTCATGAACAATTAGGTATAAACAGAAATTTTAAAACTTAGGCTACAAAATTTTTAATTTAAAACTAGATCCTTTGGCATCTTGTTGGTTTCCCAGGTGCATGTTGCTAAAGATTTCGGTAAAATAACTTTTGTAACTCGTCTTGATGGCTTCCTCAACAAAATGTTTTAAAACTCTAAATTTCGACAGGTATTTACTTCTACTAATTTAGATGTCTTACGCCGTTATGTTCAGTGTACTATAATATTTCCTTAATTTTCTGTCAATCTTCTTATGTATTCAGTCACAAACAAAAGCAACAATTGTAAAAATTAGTGCTCTTAAAAATATTTCAGCATTGCTTAGTTCTTAAGTAAATTCTTAATTGTAAATACAATAAATTTTTTTAAAAAAATGTAATTAAAAGCGTATCTTTTACTGAAGTCTCCTCAGCATGGAAAAATATTTCTAATTATCAAAATAATGGAAAAAATAAAATAAAAATAGCAACCATTAAAACGAGTTTACATTTTATTAAGGAAATGAATTGTTGCAAAATATGCTTAAAGTAACTTAAAAATACATACAGAATCAATAAAAATTTTACTGCAAAGAGCTGGATCATTATGACATTTTTGAATTTAAAGATGATGTAAAAATCATTTTTGCGCTATAATTATTTTGAAAATATGATGGAAAAATATCAAAATTACACTTAATTCAATTAATTAAAATTTTTAAAAAAATTGCTTCGAAATGCCCATTTTTATCTTCCAAGTTATGTATGTGTCAAATCTTATAGTTCTAAGCTAAATGTTTGTCCATCAACACGCGCATTAATCTTTATTAGTAATAGAGATTTCAATTCTAACAAATGATGTAAAATCTAAATTCTTCTTTTTAGATTTCCTTTGTGTGAAATAACATCAAGTCAGTGTTAAATCATTAGATACGCCTTCATCATGTCATTTATTTGTTCGATATATTTAAATATCATCATGTTTATTTGAATACTTTTTCTAGAAGCGTCACATACATGCGGCGCTTTTAAGCACCCAGATAAGTTAGTTCTGTTATAAAATAATTAAAATTATTTTTTAATTCTTAAATACGCAGGATTTTTCTAAAAAAAAAATTGGGAAAAGAGGCCTCCAAAATGAATGGTACATAGCTGCTATATAATTCCAGAGAAATATACAAAACAGCTACAGAACTATAGACTGGACAATATGCATACAAAAAATTACTTGCATTTTACTTTAAAAAAGTTCAAAGCAAAACTTTTTCAATATAAAATGCAATTCCTTCCATTTTCATAAATGTCCTTGAAAATTCGTACCATATTTAAATAATAAATCATTTACTCGAATCCAGATTTAGATTGTGAAGGAGTTAAGGTAGAATTTTTCATAATTAATTAATTTAAATTTATGTAAAAATGTCATCCGATGCTAAATTCTATCAATGCCAACCATATATTTTTTTCATTACATCATTAATCTCAATAATAAATTCTAACAATAATAACCAGCATATGGCTACTTTCGCGAATTTGAAAGTAATTTTTATGAAAAGAGAACATGTGAGTTTTTCTCATACTGTAGTTTAAATATATTTATATTACAATTAAGTTGTAAATAAAATCATTATGATTGTAATCAATGAAGTGCATGAGTTGATGCACCATTGAAAATGCTTTAAAGTCAAGTAGACAGTAATTTCTATAACAAAAATATACTGTGTAAATTCGGCTTCTGTCAATCGACCCTCATTAAAAAGCATTACCATTGCTCAAGTTGATATTTTAAACAATTGCGAAACAGTTTTCCCTCTGAAGATTACATTAATTTCAGTACTTTTTTTACACAATTTTTTTATAAATAAAGTATAATTTTCTTTATTTCCATTAAAAAGAGCTAAATTATACATCTTTATTGTAGTTTCTTTCTTTTTCTTTTTAAATGCCTTCCAAAAAGCAGTTTCCAGATAATTCCACATTTGAAAGTAAAATGTAGTAAAATTCAACTAACTCTTTTAAAATAAACAGATGTCTCCCCACATATTTATCGATAGTACAAAATTCTACTTTTTTGTACAGTCAAGAAACGTATTTTTCTGCAGCTGCCTTCAGAATTGAAAAAAAAATGAATATGGCAATGCCAATGAAAAAAACGCTGAAAACGCCATAAAAGTTTTTCTCAGATGCTCTTAAGGCTATAACAGATAAGAAAGTAGTATAGCTGTCGGCTCTTTTACAGTTTAGAAAAAAAAATCTTAAGTAATATGAATATTTATAACTCTTAAATGATATATGAAAAAAATAGTTGTATTTAAATTCGTCGTCAGACTAGCTTCTAGGATAATTTTTATTCTGATTTAAAGTAGTATACACACACGCACACAAAAAAATAACCCTGGCTAAAAAAATTAAATAAAAATAAAAAAACAAAATTTAAATAAATGCGACAAGTTTCGAACTTCAATATATTCAGCCTAAAATTTTTTTATTCCAAAATTTCAATTTTTCTGTCTACCACAAGCAACAAACTAAGGCTAAAAATATGTAAAATTTAACATAAGAAATTGTGTCTATATCCAAATAAGTATAATATAAACGCATTTTACCTAAATCATCATTATTTCTTTAAGCATTTCTGTTCAGAATCATGTGTTCTAACACATTATGACATTTTATTTTGTTAATTTGATGGTCGCTAAATTTACTGAAATAATCCATTAAAGAACATTGTGAATTATTTTAACGAATTTTACGAATAAGGTTCACTGAAGAAATTGCATTTTCTTATTATTTCTTAGAAAAATTAGAACGTAAAATACAGATAGCTCGGTCTAGGCTGATAGTTTTTCTTTCAATGTAGAAAAAATAAGCATAAGAAAATTTATAATATTTTAGTTTTTAATTCCTTCAGCATAGGAGTATTATTTATTGAATCGATTCCTGTTCGCGAAATCCAAGTCTACTGCGAAGGACCAATTAAATTGCTTAGCATACAGAAGGAAAATTACATGATGTAAAGAACATTTCTTGCAACAAAGTATAGTTAGATGCAAGATTGCATGCGTAGTGACATTTTTCATGTGACGATAATGCCATATGAATCAACTCCACTTAGTAATTTTGGCTTATAAATTTCATTTCAAGATTTTTTTTAATTAAAAATATTTCAAAATTAACATTAGTTTGGATTTTGGAAGAAAAATAAAATAATTTATACAAAACCTGGAATTTTATGTACCGCATTAAAAAACATGCGAAATTGAACTAAAAGTTTGAAAAATTAACCAGTGAAAAATTTTTTTTTCAACAGTGAGTCTTGCCACATAAAAACTCATTGCTAGCTGTAAAGGAGAAACGGAAACCTTCAAATAAACCAAGTGTTTCTAGAATCTTGCAAAAAATTTAATTACCAAAAAAATAATAAAAATTCTTCTAGAAAGTTTTCAATATTACCTGCCAAAATAAATAGAATCTGAATTCGTTCCTTTCTTAGAACTCTTAATTCAATGATTTTTTAACTAAGCAGATCAAAGGAGATCTTAACTATATCAAATTAATTACCATTAATTTTCATCCAATTTAAATACTATTAATTTTTATAAGATTAAATTGAATTGAATGATAATTTTTTTAATAAAATATTCATGCTAAAAATATCAAAGAGACCTTTTGAAAAATTAATTTTGTGCTCTTCTTTATAATTATAACTAATTTTTTTAACTGATTCTTAGTATTTCAATGATAATGATTCTGATGATAGTGATTTTCTTAAAAATTTAAAATAAGAACCATTGCATTTTCAACAGTCCAATAAAAAACATAGTTCGTTTTTATCTTTCAAATTTTTGAAGAGAAACATCTAACAACGAATTATGATTGTTTTCGATATATTTTACTTAAAAATCATCAAATAATCACAAAATTTAAAAGGTATCATTTGCGGTAATGTACTTATTTATCTCACCAAAGAGCATATTTTGTTATTAAAGACAAGTTTCAACATATTCTTTTCCAAAGTTTCACGATAGCAGTGTTTAAACTGTTTTTAAATTTAAAAAAGTATTAAATGAATTGAAAATATATAAATAATATTCAAACTTTCAATCAATTTTTAATTTTTAACAAAATTTGAGGATGATCAAAATAATAAATATATGTGCTTCCGAGATAATAATTTTTTTTGTCATCCAGCTAATTACTTTTTATCACATGTATTCTATTTAAACAAATGCTTTTAGATATTAACGTTAACAATCTTTCTTCAGTTTCATGGTGCTTCTTAATAAAGCTAAAGATGAAAGCTATTTTTAAAAATTTGTAGCAAGATAGAATAAAAATTTCTATTTTACTAAATGATGAAAAAATTGATGTAAATAGCAATAATATTATACAAAATTACAATTTTAATCACTAAGAAACAATGGAAAACTTTAGAAAGATTTCTTTGGTATTATTCCATTGATTGAAAAAACTAAACTCGTTAAACATCAACTACTCACTTTTGCAATAGCAACAAATTCATAAAGAAATGAAACTGATGAATATGCTGTACGTGCAGGAGCGAAAATGAATACAAGTTAATGCAGCGATTTCTAATTTTTAACTCTATTAATAATAATAATAATAATAAATGAGTGGGTGTGTTAGCGTTTCACAGGCCAGACTACTTAACCTAGACTTACCAATCACGACATTTTGAACGATGGGAATGCGTACCTCAGAGAGATTTTTTTAAAATTTTAATTAATTAAAAATTTTGCCTTAATTTTTGGAAATATTACAGCACAAAAATGATTTTTATAACACCTTGAAACTCAAAAGATTATCTTTTCAATGATACTAATTTAATCTTCGTGCAGGTTATTTTTTTAATTTTAGCAGTTTTTTAAAAAATATTAATATTTTTTTCCTAATTTCTAATAATAGATTACATCGTTGCCCTGCTATTCGAACCGTTTTCTTTTGTTTAATCAAATATTTTTCTTCCATTGTTGAACACTAAGATGGAGAATTCCGTTTAAGATATGTAGTTTTCGAAAGAAATAAAAGAGTGAAGTTACAATACTTCGAAAATTAGAAGATAAATGAATGAGATTAGCGGTCTTAATTGTGCTGATGTTATAAGATCTTTAGAAAAGTTCATATTCACAATGAACAAAATATACCTAAATCAATTAAAATGACTCATTTATTAAATACCCGACAATTTGACGAAATAATGGAAATGAGGTTATATTTCAATACTTTAAATGAAATTAAATATAACTAATATTCCTGATGCACCAGCTGTTTGCCAAAGGTAACTAGTAAGTTAATAAATACAGTTGCATTTCTAAATGTAACACATTTTATTAATTATTCTTTCTTATGAAACAATTACCAAAGTTATAACATCAGCCATACAAAGCTCACATTTTTCTCAAATAATATGATTACTTTTTAATATATTTTAAAATAATTTTATGGTAAATATACAAAAACTTTTACCTATGCAGAAACTTAGAAACCATTCAATTGTTTAACAAATTCTACATTTTCTTATTTCAGTACAACGCTCTGAACATCAATTAATAAAGATAATTTTAATTTTTGTAAATTTCTGTTTTAGTATATATTAATTATAAAAATAATTTTAATAACTTTATAGTGTTTCTTATAAACGTGGTGGATTTAATTGTATATAAAACAGAATTTATAATCAAAAATAAAAATTAAAGCATTTCATATTATCAAGTAGCTAAGAAAAAGACTTTTTTTTAAAAAAAATTACAATTATTTACTAAAACATTTCTTCAGTTTTTATTGCATAATTCAAATTTTAAGCAATGTTATTTTACCAAAGTTACATGCGCAGCGTATCTTAGATTAATAATTTGACATAATTGTAATTGCATAATAAATTGCCTTTTCGAAATTAAAGTTTAAAATTTGAATTTTTGGTTACTTTTAATCTTATTTAAAAATTAAAAAATATTTTTAATTTTAATTAATTAATAATGTAAAGGTATTTCATTTTTTCTGTGATTAAAACGAACTTTCTTCTTCCTTAGTGAAAGAACAGTAGAGGCACATAGTTCGTGTTACTTTTTTAAAACTTCTTTTTTAAATATTTAATATTTTTGTTTTGTAATCCTAGTAGAAAATATGTGTTGATAATATTGCACATAAAATTCAACAGAAATTACTAGCATTGTAATCTATCCTATTTACAAAATTCCTTTCCATTTTTTTCAGATATTGATAAATGTGATTTTTAAAAATTGCAGAATTATAAACAAAAGAACCTGATAAGACTTTCCCTAATGTTAATTCTTCAGTTAAAATTTTCCTTGTATCTTCAAAATAAAATTTAATAATTTTTAAAATTTTGTGAAATGATTCTTTAAATTGCACCCCCGTAGCAGTGCTTGCTTCAAATTTTTACAAGAAAAAATTCGGGAAAACAAAAATGAACAAGAATTTGATGATTTACTGAAAATAATAGCAGATGAAGCGAATTTATTTGGAAGTCAAACTTTTGATTTTTGATTCCTTCGGGTAGTTTCTAGAATAGTAATCGTTTGGAACTAGAAAGAATAATTTTGATTCTGGATTTTTATGCGTGCAAAGATGTGTTTGTTTTGTATTAATTTACCAATCCACTGGAAGAAATTTGTTTTAAATGTCTATTTTTTATGTATTCTTTTCCTAAAATATACAAGTAAAGTGTTTAAAAGAGAAAATTACTTTACTAAACGAACGAATTGCACCTAAAATTTATTTACATTGTAACGATGAAACACCTATAGCCTCATGATTGATAATTAAAATTAATATGAAATATTCAAAATAATATTTTATTATTTATGAAAAATGTTAATTTTTTTATAGGGTTACCAGAAATGTCAGCAAAAATTGCATTCAAATCATCACCCACTATGTTGGTGATTATATTCACTATTTCACTATTATGTTTTAATGCGCATAGGTTCTGGAATGCATTCAGTTTCTTCCTTGCTTTAATTCAAGAAATAATATTTTACAAAAGCCAGTGATCGGTAGGTTCCCGTCCTTTTAGAGATATTTAATCAAAAGTTGGCAAGATAAATCAATTCACTTCTGCAAGGTCGATTCAAAATTAAATCTTCTATTGGGTTTTTGTACAGAAATATTTTTTTTAAAAGTTTTTATTCGTTTTCTTTTTGCTTTTTCTATACTTCTAAATGATGCAAAAATTAAATCAGATAGTACATGGATAATATCAAAGCTGCCAAATAACACTGTGAAACACCGCTATTGTGACTCATTCAACATTTAATGTTAATAACTTTGAAGATTATCTTTTAATTATTTTTTACTATTCTTCGAATATTTTATTATTTTTCGATTATTCTTCGAATATGCTTTTTTTTTATTTATTTAGCTCTGTTTTGTGCTTTTCTCCAATATTTTCTATACTATTCCCAGTTTTATTAAACAAGAAATTTTAAGTCGTAGGGGAATGATCTTCTTATTTATTAAATAATTTCATAGACAAATTAAATTAAATTTATTCTGAAAATGTCTATTGGAAATATCAATTATTAAATCAAACTTTCAGTTTCTTCGATGTGTGATAATGATAACAAAATTTAAATTTTACAACTAATTTTTCTTATTTTTTTTAGATTCAAAAGATTGTTTTTAATAAATAAAATTTCAATTATAAATGAATGAAACTGAAAAAAAATATATAAATTGATTAAAAATCATATTGATTATATAATTAAGAACAGCAGTGAATGAAAGCTAAAATGTTCAAACGCAACTGTGACTGCAGAAAGAATCAAAGAAATTTGACACTTTCTGTAGTTACAGATACGTTTGATCACATATAAAATTTTAAAATTCTCATTTTATAAAATTTTAACATTTTATCACATACAAAGCATTATACACTAATATTGAGAGTGAACTAAAATACTGAATTCCACTTTATCACCTTTCTTTGGCAATTGATTTTTACAGACGAAGAAAAATAATACAAAAATAAACTGGTACAACCATGAATTCTTTTTAAATATCACTTACGCTCGTTGGGAATTTATATAATAAAATATCAGAATTGAAGCTTTCTTTTAAATCTATTAGTGGGATTTTTCAAATAAACAAAAATATTTAGATTATATAATATTAATCAAAAAATTATTTCAATTTCAGTAGCATATCAAATTTTAGATCCTGGAAATTCTGTCTGTAATACTATCTATGTTAACGATAAATAAAATAAAAGCACCAAAGGGTTGCAAGAACGTGAATAGGAAATTCTTGGCAGGTTTCTTCGATTTATAAAAGTTTTATTTTTTACTTTACAAAATTCATGATAATAAAAGATTTTAAACAGTGAGATTGATTATACGGCTTCTTAATGTTTGGACTGTTTAGAACAGTCTTTTGAGAGATTCGACCGAATTGAAGAAACAGATTGGAATCACACGAATAAATGGATATCAAGAGAAAGAAAAAAATACAAATGAAGCAATGGAACTAAGACTAGGTAAAAGGTCTATGAGTTTTCTTTATTTCATGAGAATATAATGTGCGGACTAAACTCATCCAAAGATTATTCTCGTATTAACTTAACACAATTAAATTACTCTGCAGGTCATGTGTAGTCAGCCCGTTTTATACTATTACGATAATGTGAAATATGTAATGTATAATAATACAGAAATTGTTTACTTTTAGTATATAGTCTCAATCTGAACACAATAATTTTTCAAATCATATAAAAAATTCCTTAATTTAAATGAGCAAAGAACAGCAGAAAGCAATCAATTTCGAGGTCAGTTTATTGTGATGATTGTCTGATAAACTATATAATCATTTTAGTAGAGAAAGTTTAATGTAAATACACAATTAATTATCTCTTTTTATTTTTATAGATTGAGTTTCTAGATTTCCATCTCTTTTCCCTTTTATTTCATGAACTTTATTAAAAGTAATTTACTACATAAAAATAAATTCTTCATCGTTTTGATAAATATACTGCCAGAAAAAAAAATTGCGTGAAACGCATATAGAAATATTTTAAATTAAAGTGTCTGATTACTCCTTTCATTTATATTGTGAATTTCGGTGAAGTTGGCAAAATCATTTACTGTATTTTATTGCACAGGAGAAATAAATGTATTAAACTGAATTTATATGATTCTTTCCACTTGGTGATTATTTCAATTATATCCAAAAATATTAAATCTAGATTATTTTCCTTTAGCGCTCCAAATTAGCAAATTTTTGGATCTAAACATATAAATTACAAATAAGATTGCTGATTTAAGAGAAATAAAGATATAGAGACTGGTAATATATAATATCAAAAATTAATTAATAAGGATATAAGACAGTCTTATAATCAATGCTTTTCAAATAAAGTTTTTGGCCTAAAAATCTGCTTAGAGACGTAGGTTGAGTACCTACTTTTTGGCTTATTATTTTGGAATGGAAATGTAAGCACAAAAGAATTTATCACTGTCTCCACTGATGTGCTATTTATTGACAGAAATATTTGCGATGAATTTATGAGATTAAAAGTACAAAGCTTAAAAAATGAAAATTTGTTTTGTGGTTGATCAAAAAAAAAAAAAAAGACTGATAAAAGTCTTTTTCTTAATTATTGAAAATTTTTAAATAGTGATTAATTCTATCAGAATTTTAATTGCATACTAACTGTTTTCACACACTATATTATTTTCATAACAATGTATCGCAAAATTACGAAATATTCTTGACAATTTAAGTTGGAAAAACAACATATTAAACATGTTCCTTTAAAATTTATTTTGCTTGTTTACAGTTTTATTTAGATTATTACAAACTCGAATTTCATTTATTTTAAAATCTTTCTCATTTTTTAAAAAATTTAATTTTGCATATATTTTAGTGAAAATACAAACGCTATTTTTAAATTCTATTTATTTCTTTCAATAACTATCTCAAAAAAAATTGCAATCATGTATTTAAATGGCAAAACGAAAATATCTTGAATTCTAATAACTAAAACTTTTATCCCCCAATCATGAGTCTTTCATAAAACTTCTTTTTTCACTAAAAATGAAAAATGGGGCAATAAAAATTCTGTTTTTATTGCCCCATGAATAAATCCACGATCTTATACGAACATAAGAAACATGTAATGACTTGAATATATTTGATTTAGTCATCATTTCGTAGCCCTACTTTAAAATTTGGGTCGGTAGATTTCTTTCTCCAATTTTCTTCCGAAATATAATTTTTATACATCTATAAAGTTTCAAAAATAGAAATAAATTTCGGAAAAAACAAATTAAGTTCAGATATTGCTTTAATTTTCACAGGATTAAATGACATTTCTCACAGCTGTAAGTAAAATACTTTTCAAGTATAGTCATTTAAGATAGTTTATAAGATATCTCAATTAATTTGATGAATTGAAATATAAAGAATTTATAATAATCTGAGAATGTTATTTCAAAAATTATTTGGATAATTTTGAAAAGCTTTGTAATTTATAAATTTTGTTTTCAAAAAGAAAGACGATAGAATATTTTTTGTATCAAAATGATTATTATTAATTTAATTATCTGTATAACCTGTATTATGATCTACAAATTGAGTTTATAAAAACTATCTCTGCTTTATATCTCAAGTATGCTGTTCTCGGTAAATTTTACTCTATTAATTTTATATGGAAAGAAAAAAATGGTAAATGGCCCATTATTACGACAAATGTTCCTGTGTTGCATGTATATGAAGATTGAAAAATAATATTAAATTATGTGCATTTGTTGAAATATAGTTACCCATTTCATTGACAATAGCTAAGGAAAAATAAATAGAATTTATGGACATTAGAATTAAATTATATTCTGTTAGAAAACTACCCCCGAAATTAAATTTTTAAACCGATTTCATAAGGGAAATAACAGAGCTAAATACTCAGTTTTTGAAATTATTATTTTTAAGAAATTTCAACCATTAGATATTGCTTATTTATGAATAAGAAAATAAAATCGACTGAATATGATAGAAACACTGAATTCATTGCTGAAAGATCTAAGTGTATTCATAGAATGATCTAAGTGCATATTATTCACTTTTGAATTAGATTAAATCAGGAATTTACATTTAAAGATATTTTTGTATATTAGTATAGGTTTCAAAATTTTAATGAAAAATGTATTAACAAAAAATTTAAATCTACCACATTCACCAACATATATAAAATTGTTGTGCTACTAACATCTGCAGTAACTCCTCAATATGTTTAGATACTTCTAAAGATCTTTATTACATTTCAGTATTTTGATTCAAAGCAAATATTTTAGCACCCTTTCTTACAAAATTACTACTTTATCTTTTCTTTTTAATTCTGCATTATGATTTTTAAGAGTTTTTACGAATTTTATTTTATGAAGAACAATCGCAAAACTATTCAAAATAATATTTGTAGGTTTATAGAAAAAGGATTCAACACAATTCACATTTATTTAAAATTATTTAACACTTTTCGAATTAAACTGAATGCATTTTGTAAAGATATTTATGATGGAAGAACATAGTTTTTAACGAAACAGCTCATTTGTTATATTTTTATAAAATATTTCCATGTTTAAAAAGGGATTTTGCGTGAATAAAATAAAACTCGAATCTTTCATATGTTATATATATATATATGTATAGATTAATAATCAAAAAATAGAAAAAAATAAGCAGCTTAAAATTAGAAATGTCAAACAGAGCAATTTACCTTATTATCTTTTATAACTATTTAAAATAACATATTTGTTAGCCTAATACTAAAATTTACAAACTTTTGTAACACTTATAATTATATAGCAGAGTATAAATATTCATTTTATGAAGAAATTAATCTAAAAATTAAAGGAATCAGTTTCTAAAATTATTTTCTTGGTACAACTTTTCTAGAAATTTCGCCGTTTCAAATCGTATCAAAATTGTGGCCGACTGAAATTAAACACAGGGAGGAAAAACAAATTCCTTTGATAAAAGAATAATTTATTGTTTTCATAGTGAGATGGTAAATATTATTCTGGGAATTAACCAAAAATTAAAGTATTATAAAAAAAATATGTTTGTTAAATTATTATATTTTATTGTTTTATATTTAAAAAACATTTATGAAATAAAAACGGTTAACTTGAGAAATTTTATCTTTGAAATCCGCCATATTGACTACGAAACCAAAATGCCACATTTGCTAAAACAGAGAAAGGCATATTAAAAAAGGATTTTGCATTAAAAGGAGGAGAAAGGAGTAAAGAAAGGATTTTTTTGAATTAAAAAAAATTAAAAACTTTATTTCTGAGATTTTTTTTTTCAAGTTGATACGTATATTTTGCAGCGGATAAAAGAATTTTCATTTTGTTATCAGTTATTATTTAAATGTAGGACAAAAATAAAATTATAGAATCTGGCCACAGCATTCATGTCGCATTTTAAGTCACTATTTTTTATCCTTAAATGGATTTTTTTATGTGGATATATATAAAATGGGTAAATTTATGTTAAGTATGGAAATCATGCAAGAAATCATTTTTAAATTGAAATTATTTAATTCAAAAGAACTCTAAAAGGGCTTTTTTTAAATCAGTATTTAATTTTGAATATTTACTTTTTCACAAACTCTTCAAAAATTAAATAAAAGCCTATTCAACAAAGCGTGTTTCAAATAAATGGAAGCCTAGTTTTCATTATTTATGAATGCCTAATCGCCTTTTCAAGCTAATTTCAGATAAATAAAGCTAATTTTAAATATTTAAATTTATAAGAATTTATTTATAATTTTAGGTAATATTAATGATATGCATAAGTACAGTTATGCGCAAAATCTTCGTATAGATTCTATTTTTCTAAATGGAAAAGTAGTAAAATCATAAAAAAGTTGTAACGATTCCAGGTATTATTGGAATAATAGTGTTTTAAAATTATAATAAAAACATTCTTAGTGAAATAATTACTTTTAAACGATAACAAAAATTATTTGGTGTACACTGTTTTACTACGGATCTTTAAATTATTAAACAAAAGAAATACATATGCTAAAAATTATTTTCAAAATAAATCTTTAAATTTTTTTCCAATGGAAATTGTTTTGAAAATTCTTTAAATATCTTAAAATTGACATTATTTCATTCAAACAGATTCTACAAAAGTTTAAAAAGTTTAAAAGTTCAAATGATTTAGAATATTTATTTTCTTTACAAAAAATCATTTAGAAATTAAATAAAAGTCTTCTCAACAAAAAATGTTATTCGTTTAAGTGAAACTAGTAATTTGAAATAAATTGAAAAATAAAATTACAACTTCAACATGTTATTTTATTTCAGCAACATTCCATGAATGTTTCTTTAATATTTGTTTTAAATTCAGAAAAATTGAACTAATCAAATCGAAATGATTTCATTTATCTGAATCTTTCAAGAGAAAGAGGAAGTTTTTCCGTATTTAATATATTTAATTTAAGTGTACCGAAATTAAAAGTAAGATTATAAGTAATTTATATTAAAAATACAAAATTTGCCTTGAATAAAAGTACTCAAATTATCAAAACTTTCTCAAACACCTACAGCGTATTTAAATAAATAATTAATTTCATAACAACATAAATAACCTTATTCATTTTTTATTAATACTTTGGAGAGTGTTCTAGGAAGTCGATTATAATGTGATAAATTTAATTAGAAAATTTCTTCTTGATGAAATTATATTTTCATAATTTCCGTCCAAGCGTTGAATACAAACAAAAATATTTAAGTTAACTATTCCCATTCAAAAATGCTATTTTGAAATAAAATTTTATCCTAAACAATAACATTACCAACTTTTTAAATACCTTTGTGATTAGTTATATAATCAACTTTTGGTTTTAAATTAACTTACCGTATTAATCTTTAAGAGCGATTAATGCAAAACGAACAGCATTCCACTTTGTAAGTTCCTTTTGAAGTCTATATGCTTCCAATTTTTTTTTCTCACAACGGATTCACTTCATAACTTCTAAAAATTTTAAGAAAATAATAATGAATATTAAAATGAAATATGAATTAAAATAGAAAAGTTTTATTTTAAATTTTAAGCTTTTTTAAGACATCCAAATAAAAATTTAAAATAATGAAATCGTGTAGAAAATTATTTGTTTGTATTTTATGAAGACGATTAGAAATTTTGCTGAATTTTGTTTTACGGGTGTTAGTACAAAAAAATCATTAATAATTTTTTTTTGATATTATCAACAAAACGTTCAACAGCACTACATATTTTTGTTGGATATAATTTCAAGTAAAATTTCTTATTTCATTAAAAAATTTTAATAATGAGAATTGCAATGATTCACTGAAATCAAAAGATTTTAGATCGAAATTTTTTATTAAAAATATAGGTAGAATTTATGAAGAGTATTCTATGAAACCGATTAAATGCTATGAAGAGCGCTTTTTAACGAATTTTATTTCCTATATTTTAAGAATTTTAGTTAATTATTTTGGTTAAACTCATATAAAATAAACGAGTTACAAGCGCAAAATAAGATCTTTTATATTTGACAGCTTCAACTAAATCAAATTATTTTAGACACCTGTTTTCGATATCAAATTAATAGTCAAATATATGTGACAAAAAAAGACTAATTTTCCTTTTTACGAGGCTTATATTTATTTATCCTTTTCAATTCTTTAAACTTTAAACAATTCATTAAAATTAAGCACTTTCCATGCTTTATAGTAAATAAAGCCCTTTCGAAAAACACATAAAATTGAATATCTTTAAAAATAAATATCTCAGCTCATTTTTATTTTAAATGATAATACATTAGATGATGTATATTAAATATTGTTGTGCATAAAAAGTTAAAATTATAAGTATTTGATTTTAGAATTTTTATATTACACTTACTGTGTGTTAGTCTTGAGTTATGGCGATGAAAATAGTAACATTAGAAAATATTCTGCGACAAAATATGAATATACAGTAAAAAGTTTGAAAAATAAACATTTCAAGTCATATGTCTGCTTTACGTTAGTTATAATTAAATTTAAATTTTATTTTTCAATTATTTGAAGAGAATGAAATTCTCAAAAAAAATCACTAAAATTTTATTTCTAAATTTAAAAAAAAAGATTATCGGACATTACATGAAAATATTAAATTCGCAACAAAATTTTTCTGATTTAAATGATCAGTGAGAAAAGTTCAATAATTATATTTTACTGAATGTTTATTTCTTCTTTTCTAATTATAGAATCCATTCAAATTTTTCGTATGCTCACGTAATAAGTATAAATTTTTATTTAAATGATGGAATGTCCTACTTTTATTTTAAAATAAGAAAATAAATTGTACACAAAGTATGTACTTGCATAAAATATAGCCTAGGATAAACACTAAAACAGGGCTCTGCTCGTTCCTAAAAAAAAAAAAAAAAAAAAAAAATCGTATACCCCTCCTTTTTTCCAAACTTTATGTCAACGAACACTAAAATTGAAATAATAATGAAACTTATATAATAATACCTAAACTAATTTTGGACGTATGATTTACATTTTTGAAGCTAGCGTTAATTTCTCAATGTTAACTCAACTTTAATTTATTTAGTCATTCAATTTATTTAATTTATGGTACTCTAAAAGCCTTAATTGCTTTAAATAATCAGGAATGAAATGAGAAAAAAAAAAGAAACAGTATCCAAACCAATGAGTCATTATTTGAATTAAATTTTGATACACGAACCAAATGAAAATGTCATGCAGATTTTGCAAATAATTGAAGTATTAATTTAAATCCTGACCTTAAAAAAATAAGCAGAATATTTCGAAAATACGAAATTTAACTAAGATTACTTATGATTTGGATGAAGCATGAAATTACAATAATTTCATGTTGCACAGCTAATGATTACATATTTAAACTACATTACAAACTGAGTAACAGATTAACTGTCCCAAACGTAATCACCTTGAAACTAAGTAAAATTGCCATCTTGTGAAAAGTATAAGCAAATATATCTAGAAAAGGAAAATGTCATAACAACTTCTTAAATCATTCATTAACGTACAAAAATATGTATGATTCCGAAATATAAAGGATCATTTGTCTTAATAACATGCAGAGAAAAAAAAATTGGCATTCATTCGATGTGAAGAGATTAAGTTTTTGACGGAAAAAGAATTCAAGCACAAATTTTTAACCACTAAAATTGCCATGGTTATTACAATAATAATAATTTTTCAATAGTTGATAATTATATATTTAATCTAATAATATCGCATTTCTGAATAGTAAATTTTTATCTATGTGCATTCTTAGAATAAAATGAATCGATAGTCTCTAGTGCAAAATGCATAGTTAAAAATATCTATTCCCTTTAAAGTTATAAAAACCTTGTAAATAGTTCGTGTGCACTTAATAAATGCCAAATGCCAAATCTAATCTTGAAATAAAATTGTTTGATGTTTAAAATTATCCAGAAAGAGAGAGAGAGAGAGAGAAAGAAAGAATACCTAACAATCGTATGCTGTAAGATCATTTAACATATTTTGTCACTTATAAGGAAAATAAAATCCTTAATTAAAAAGTTAGCTGACGTATAATACTCTTTATCAACAGAAGGAAAACAAATAATTCAGTAACATCAAGGAATAATAAAATTTTAATTAAATTTCAGCATCAAAAATTACATTTAGATAGGCTAAAAACATATAAAAGATATATTCTAGATACTTAAAAAGTTATGATAAAATTTTAATCAAATTTCAACATTAAAAGCTACTTTTAGAAAAATTAAAAATATTTAAAAAATATAATATAGATACTTAAAAAGTTGTTAAAATTACAGAAAAATTACTTATTAAATTTAGGTTATTGAAAATATAATTTATGGAATTTTAAGATAGGGTAAAATTATTTTTGTTTGATAATATTTTCAGAAATTGTCATCAAAGAATTATAATTTCGTTAACTTTCTAATCAATTAGAATTTTATATAAAAGTTCAAGGGACACATTCCAAGTGCATTCTGCATATTTGTTCCAAATGTGATCATTATAAATCAAATAGTTGTAGCTTGCAATGTGCTAGAAAACAGGCAACAGATACAACATCTTTTTAAAATTTTGTTTCATATTAGATATATTTTTGATGAGTATTAAATATTAATAGTTCCTTGGTCTCAAAGGCATTATTAGATCATATCACAAAAATGAAAAAACAGAAAAATTATAATTTTGTTCCGAAGCTTTTCAGTCAAATTTTCTAAACTTATTGAGAAAATTTGATGCATTATGACTTAAAACATTTAAAAAGACCTTAAACAAAATATTCGAAAAGTTGTCTACGGGAAATCTTTTCAACATTAAAAAAATGTGTAATTTTTATTATCTTGTACTTAAGAAAGGAAGAAATACACATAATGCACTTGATTAAATAAAAAAGGAAAAATAATAAGGATAATAATGAAAAAATTAAATAATTTTCTTCACCCATAGAAATTTCAAATATTGATAATCGGAACTAACTTTACTTATATTTAACATACAAGTAAAGGATTTTTTTCGTGGTTTTTGAAAATAATAATTTATAATAAAAATAATAAAATATAATAAATAAAATTATTTTTGTCATCAGTTTGTCCTATATTTGTCATCAATTTATCCTATATCCTATTTGCGTTATATATTGTAAGATATTTCATGGTGTTTATTGATATTCTGAATGTCGTACAATACACTGAAGATATAATAATAATATTGAAGGATAATTTGTGCTAATCGATTAGTTATGAATATGGAGGTTATTATATTTTATTGTCATTTATACCTTAAGAATCCTTGTAAAGTTCTTAGGATAATCAAATATTGTGTTCCCTTTTCGAAACAGATCTTTTGGTGGTCAAGTATACACTTTACCTATCCTCACATTAATATTAAAATCTTTGAAAATTACTTTAATTTCTCAGAGATAGAGTTTTGGCTAATAAATCACTATTAAAAATCCTTATTTGTTATTTTGTCTTGAGAAAGCTTGAGTTCACGATGATATTCTGAAAAGATTGTTTTCTTTATATTCTCTCTTACTTAACTGGGATCAGTTTAATTTTTAAAAACCTGAGGAACCAGAGTAAAAGAAAAAAAAATTATTTTTGCGACAAATCGATTCTTTACTTTTACACTCTCTGGTAGTGGCGCTCAGGCCGTATACACTGCCTGCTCCATCCTAATTACGCCACTGAATCCATTGGAAAGGAAAAGGGTGGTCGAGTACAGATTAAAAAAGTTGGACTCCAAGAACGTCAAGCTAAGAACTTCTGAGTTATAAACTTATTTCTTGGTTATAAGTATACTCAAGTTTAATCCAGAATTAATTATTTTTTAGAAAGTTAAAAAAATTTTACGAATTAGCAAATTACTGCGATAAAATCTTTAAAAGATTTATAAATTATTACAATTTAGATGGATGTTCAAAAGAATGATTTAATTAATTTGTATCATATCTTTAAAAAATAAAGAAATTAAACGTTTGCAGAAAAACGTTGTAAATACAATATAATTTTCTCTCGATCATTTTGTATTGAATGTACGATGCTCTTGGAAAACATATGGTTTAATACAAAATTTTTGTTAATTATTTTAATAGCATGATGTTTTGTAATTTTTGAATTTACAAATCATAACACACTTTTGAAGTTGATTATATATGTAAAAAATATATTTAGTGTAATTTTTGTAAATCCATGAAACTGTAAAAAAAAAGTCTCACTTAAATTATTGCAATGATTTAAACACTTTCCTGAATTTCAGAAAATTCTTCAGTAACTTAATTTAGAGTTTTGCATAGATTTTGGCATAGAAATCATAAGGTTATTAACATTTATATTGAAATAAAAATAAGTGATAGTGTAATCTTTTGAAAGTTCCCATGCGATGCTATAAAAACTAATCTATAAAAATTGGTTTTCATGAAGATTTTCATGTTTTACTCCTTATTTTATAAAAAATATTTAAAAAAAATATTTTGTTATAAACACAAGTAAATATTTGAGATATCTTTGAAGACAAATTTGTTTTAATATTCAACCGATAACCCCATATCTATTATTTCATTCTTTCCAAGCTCAAGTATTTCTCTTCAGATGTGTTTTTCAGCGTTATATTAAAAAGCAGCATATAAAATAAATAGTTAATTTAAGAAGTTGAATACAAGTTCGAAAATAAAAAGGATTTCAGTTGTCCTTGAATCATCAACGTCTTGACTATATTCCACTTAAAACAGTAAATGGAATTGCATGGAAAAAATCATCAGTTGAAGCAGGAATTATTTTATAAGCTTATAAAAATAATTAATTCTTTTATTTCATATTTTATTTTAGAAATTTCGATTATTTTCTTGTAAACATAATTTTTATATGCATTGCAAACATTTTACATAAATTGTCCTTGTATAAAGGGAAAAATACTTCTTGAATACTAAAAAAATATTAGTCTTTCCTATATATTTTGTTGAGTTTTTTTTTTTTCGAAACATTTAATCAAACGAAAGTGAAAGCATTAAAATCTAAATGAAAGAAAACAAACAAAAATTCAAAAATGTCCTACTTTTTTTGTTGAGGGTGTTTCCGCACCTGTGTGCAGCTCTAACTTTCTCCATACCGGTATTCGATGCAGGTGGACCCATTCCGAACACCGCACGCACAGGTGCGAATTTGCGCGTAACCGTTAAGCCTAACGAAGTTACCGGTTTTTAGGAGTCGGCCGCAGCGGCAATGTTCTGCATACCTCACCGCGGCGAGCGTGTCTCGTATTTGCGGACTTTCCGTAGCAGCGATGACGGCGTGGATAGTCAAGGCTTAATCGCCGCATGACTGGCGACGTTCTCTGCTAGTATGTGTAATTAATAGTCGGGCTCACTGGTTATAACCATGCGTTAACCCTGCTCTATATGGGTTCATAATAGTTGCTTATAGATATTTGAAATACATCAGTGGGTTGTCTTATAATAGCATCTCAGGCTTCATATGTTAGCGTTCCAGTCATAGGGTAGTTTATTATTTTCACTATTTCTCGATTATTTAACTAAGGCAAATGTAAATAAAATTCATTCAAATGACTCTCACAAAAATCCTATGGAAAATGCTTAAAAATTATGTCATAATATTATGAAATGATTCAGTGAAAAATTCAGAAATAGGAAAATAAGGCAGTCTTTATATAAATCATAATTATTATAAATAATTACATTATCATTTCATATAGCGCCTTAAATTCGTTAACAATATAGAGAATTTCAAATATGGATATTAGCTACTGAAATATAATTATATGAAAATATAAATTATTGTTCTTATCACCAAAATTCAAGAGTTTTGTATTAGTAATAAAAACAGCAATCGTTTGATTGTGACAAATATCTTCAGATTTTTCTTGTTTGAACAGATATCTTTTATTTAGTTTTAGTTCTATTTACGCTTAATGTTATATATATATATAAAGATTTAAATTTATTGCCTAACTAATAATTTTTTTATTTTAAAATTTGGCAGTGAGATTAGTTATTATTATTTTTGTTATTTAACGTTTTTTATTCTTTTCCTATTTTTAAGAGACATATGCAACATATAAATATTTGGTCATCGATAAAATAGTGTTTGAAAATTAATTTGAAAAAACAATGGGACTGAAACCCAAAGAGTGAATTAATAAAGACAACAATAAATATTGTTGAAAAGTAACAAGTAATTTTTAAATTGCGATTACTATAGTTTTGAATATTAATATGCAAATATCTGCAACAAAAATATATTAATATGACCATTTTGGATACAATAGAATTTTTCATAATTTAATCAGGCAGCAAAAACAAGAACAATTTCATGGTCTAAAAAACTTTTAGTACCACTGGAACAGAATCGATTGACACTAAAATATATAAAATGCAACAATAATTTTTATCAATAAATTTTAATAATATAAAAAACACATTTCAACAATAAAAAAAAGATACAAGTATTTATTTTTTTAGGTTGTTTTTCCGCACGATTTATTGAAATGCAAAAACAGATTTGTTTCTAAGAATACAAAAGAAACGAATAGATTTAAAAAAAAATCTAGATAGAAATGTATATTAACAATTGAATATTTGGCTGCATTTTAAATTTAAACTTGTTTCTTTCGAAATTTTTATTTTTACTGATATATACATTCATACAATTCCTTTTTTATATATATATTAACACTAATGTATAAATGAGGAATATTAGAAAATTGTGATTCTTCAATTTGCTTTGTATTCTTTGCATATTTTTCAATAATATCAACTGTCAGTTTGCTTTGCATCATTGAATTAGTGAGTTTCTAATATAAAACAGAATTATTGTGTTCTATCTATAAATTTTCACATTAAGTAATTTAATTTATTAAGTAATTTATTTAAAAAAATTTAGAACTTACACAGAAAAACCTCCAATAAGGCTTCAAGAGCAATCATTTCGAGAGGTAGAGTATTTACGTAAAAATTATTAAAAGGACAGTGAAATGCAAAAATAAAGAAGTATTATTGTCCATTTATTGTTTATTATTAAAAATGTGACTGAACTTTAGTTAATAATAGAATTGAATAATTGATATATTTATATCAAGAAAAAGAAAACAGTAAATCATTGTGTTAAAATTATAATTACTGAATCTAAATTTTAACTATTACATCGACTATAACTCAAAAACGGTATAAAATAATTTCAGCACAAAGAAAATAAGAAAAATTAGTTTCATGTTCATTATTAAAATTCATATTTTGAATTTATGATTAAATACTAATGCGATGGTAAAATTGGATCAAATTTCAAAGAAAAGCAATCAAAGTTTATTTTTGGAAATAGCAATAAACTTCATTCATTTGCTACAGAGTTTCAGGATTATAAAATAACAATTAATAAATGCTAAAAAAAATACAGATATAAAATATAAGGATCATTTCAGTTAAAAACTTCCATTACAAGAACGATATTTAAAGACGAAAGCAAACGATGTGATTCTGTATGTTAATAATACACAAAAGAGAGGTTTATGTTACATTTTTACATGCAGTAAACTAGTTACCAACTTATTAACTTTAATCATTGGTCTTATTTATACTTATTTTAAAATCAACTATTTTGATCTTAATATAAATCAAAGTAATTATTGCTATGTATATATGTATGCTCTACGTCTCCTTTAAAGCAAGTGGGTCGAATTCAACAAATTTTGCACACATATTATATAAGATAAGAGAATACTATCAATTTTTCAACTTACAGAAATTAACTAAAAATTCATTTAATTGAGACGTTTATTTTTTCTACACTTTGAATTATTCTACTATCATTTTTTAAAATTTCTCTTTTATTTTAATGCGTCTTTTGGCAATGATTTCATTTGGCAATGATTTGTCTAGTTGCTTGCTACCTTCTTTGCAGTAGCTATCACATGAACTTAATGATGAAATGCGATACATTATGAAAAGTAAACTCAATATATACTCCTATCCTAATTATTTTCCTTATCCCGAATTTAGAAAATTTTATTAAATTCTCTGACAGTATAAAGAAAATTCATTATTGAAATATTCCAACTTTTCTTTGAACGAAATGTTGATGTTTGAATGCGATTTAGTTAACAGTTTTACTTCTAATTGAAATATTAGTTAATTTTGTTTTAGATTAGAGTTGAATTTTAATTTTCATTAACACTTTAATGATAAGTTAAAGATTTCATTTGATTGAATTAGAGAGCATTTTTAGCAATTTCGTATCTCAATAAAAATAATGCTCGAAATATAAAAGTTTGCAGCAGCATTCTTAAAACAATTTTTTTCTCTTAATTAATTCTCTTTTTCTCTCAGAAATATTATATATATTTAATTCTTTTGTATACCACAAATAAAAAATATCATTATCTGGGATAGTTCTTTGTCAAAAAAATTTCTATAAATTAAAAATTATTTACAAAAAAAATGATAAGAGAAGTACATATGATATTTGTAAGTTAATGTATTGGAATTATTTTCTACTTCATAAATGGTCTTTAACAGCAGGAATTTTTATTTTATTTTTAAAAAAGTTAAAAGTTTTTTTCCCAGAACAGAATAAACTATGAATAATTCTCCATCTTAACTATTAGCTTTAAAAGTTTATATTTGATAAATTAATGAATTAAAAAATGAAAAACATTCTTCATGTCACATAGTAAATTAAAAGGTATGTTCAATTGATTTTAAAAATGATTTACAACATATTAAAATTTATAATACCAAAATTTTTGAAGAATAATTTTTCTCTCTTAAATTATTTGCTTTGAAATCAAAGGAAAAAATATATTAATTTTTCAGAAGAAATTTTAAATTATTCATAAGTAATATTTTATCCTCAACATATCAGAACAGAAAAAAGGAACTGATTCTTAAATAATTATTGGATATATTTTCCTATCAATAAAATAAATTTTTCAATAATTAAAGCTGCAGTTTTAAACAGATCTTTTCAAAATTTAAAATTTTTATGTGCTTTACTATTTAATTCAACAACCGCTATGAGGCGCCACATTTTATCTGCCTTCACTGCCGTGGGTGTGTCCTTTCTATAATTTAACATTTTCTGCAACATTAAATTAGACTGCAATTTTGAATTTTAATTTTAAAAGTAAAATATCTAATATTTTCATACGAGAAATTTTAATAAAAATAACAATTATACTTTTGTTTTTCAAGGAGCTAAAAATTTAGATATTTTTAAAAACTGCTATATTGTATTACTAAGAATTTTCATATTAATATTGTTTTAAAGACTTAAACAAAAAGTTTTTAAATATCTGAATGTCATATATTTTTATTCTATGATGAAATTCTCATTCTAAATATAAATCTTCAGAATTTTTTGAATTCATACAATTATTTGTTGTGTTATCCATATTTACACAAATATATATGTATATGAGCAATTAGTACAAATTTGGATTTTTTAATATTTTTATTATGTGTTTCTTACATTCTAAACGTTTGGAAATGAAATATAAATTCTAAACTACAGTAAGATATATCTAAAAAATTTTATCATTAACGTGGAAAAGAAACTCCTATGCAAAATAATAGATTATACAGTTTTATCTATTTGAACTATCGATATTCCATTATAGTTCCTTCAGTTCAGTAAGATAAATTCATAAATTTGAATTTATTTTAAAGTTTTAAAAGTATATTTGTATTTATTTCGGAATTGAAATTTGAAATGTTCTGGGAATAGTTTAATAATCTGTGTGTTATACTGCATATGACATGATTTTTATTAAGAATTTCTTTAAATGTTGCTTATTTATATTGGTTAATTTTATATTTAATCAAAAAATCTGAAAATAAATACTATAAAATTATAAAATTAGTCACGTATTGTAGGGTTTTTTTTTGTCAGTTTCATGTATAATATTTAGATACGAGTAAAAAAAAATTATTCTTCAAATTATTGACACCCAAATTTCTTACTAAATTTTACTTCCACAAAAATTTACATGCATTTAAATTTTATGTCGAAATTTCATTTAATTTATAAAAAACGTATGACCTTTATTTTATAGGTTAAAATTTTATAATTTAAATACCTGAATGCAAACAGGAATCTTAAATGCTTCGCTTCAGTGTAAGTACCAAAAATTGGTACGAAATATAATCTTTTCAACATTTCTCATATTTAAAGAAAAATTCTATTCAATTTTATAATTCGATAATTTTTAGGGAATTAATTTATAATCGAACTCGAAAGCTATATATCAATGGTTGAATTCAAAAATTTCTGATTCATTTTCAAATCTATTCATTGTACAAATTCAGTTTCCTTTCTTTTTGATGATTTTATTATTTTATGAGAAAAATAAATATTAAGTGACATTTCATAGATTATTCAATACATTATTAGAAAAAAGAAAGAAGGAAAAATATTTACCTTTCGAGTCAAAGTAATAAAAATCCTTATTACAGTAATAAGTTATTTAATTTTTTACCATATAAGCAAACCAGTTTTTATTTTGAATAGTTTGTGATATATTATTGAACAGACAAATATTTTTGAAAATTTCTTGCTGAATAATTATTATTTACAAATAATTGATTAATGATATTGATATAATTTAAGTCTATTTTCTTATTCAGAGAATGACATTAGAGTATTGGAATGAAAATGGTGTTTATTGTTTTGCCAGTCCTTTTATGCTAAATACAGTAAAAAGATTTTATAAGAGCACGGTTGATTAAAAGGCACTACTTTAAGTAAATAAATACAAATTTGTTATGAATTCATGGATACTAAACAATTTTTCTGACCGTCGCAAACGGTCTCCTGAATTCTCTGCCATAAACGAAATATTTCAAGTTTCCATTAAACATGTTTACTATATAAAATATTGTAAAAATTAAATTAAATTATTTATGTTATTTTCAAAGCACGATTTTTCTATGTTGTTAATATATTATTATTATTTTATAATGAAACTGTTATCAAACGTACAAGCAAATATTTTAATTCAGTTATAGAACATTCTGTTAATGAAAATTGCTAATATTTCAAAATCTGTACCTATATTTCCTTTCCTATGAAGCAAAAAGGAAATAATTATCATTTATAATTGTGGTCTTCAAAAAATATTTTTGACAGTAATTTTTGATTTAAGAAAAAGGAGATTTGTAAATAATGTCATAAAAATATCAAAAATTTATCAACGTATTTAAAATCTCTAAAAAATATTTTCAATGATTTTGAAAGTTTAATGCTTGTTTAAATTTGAATACAAGATCATTTAACGATAATTAATATTTATCTATGAATATTTCCACACAACATCTTAACTGAGTTTCAAGAGTATTTGAATAAAAATAAATAATTTTTATTAGATTTTTCACTTTGAATGCAAAATGATCCTACTTATTTGACAGAGTTTAAAAAATTTGATGAAAGCATTTCGAAAGTAATTCATTCAGTACTTCGTAAGTTTTCCACAATATTTATCATTAAAAGTGAAATTTTCTTACATTTTCCATGATTTTATTAGATCTAATAACTATCAGCGGTATTTAACTAAAACTTTAGAAACTGAACATAGTTAAACGTAACTTATTTAAACATAATATAAACAAATTTAAACAGAACATAAATAAATTTATATATAATTATTTAATAAAAGTATTTATTTCTGAAATCATTTTCAAAGCTAAGTGTGGCACAATACGCTTGTGCATCTCTCTCTATTTCATAATGTATAAGAGGAACAAACTACTAATTATAAACAAAATGATATCAAATAAAATTTTCAATTTACGGAAAGAAAGAATTGCAAATGGATATGTTTTAAATATCTAAACATAATGCTTTGTTAGATAGCTTTCTGCTGTACTCTATGAAGTGTATTTATCATTTTTATCACAAAAGTTCATAATACCATGAGGTCATAAAATCTGGGTAAATGTACACCACTGTATAAAAGTCTGAGTAAATGTACAAAATACGATGCTTGAAAAGAAAAATGTCTCAGAGCGATTTCTTATTAGCACTGAAGAAAAACTTTCTTACCTAATCATTTTATAAGATAAGAAAAGATTATTTTAAAATTATTTTCAATTTTTGTTTTTCATTTATGAAATTTTACTTTAAAATGCAGAATTGTCTTATGGGAATTTACAGAATTGAAAATGCAGAATTGTCTACAGAAAATGCAGAATTGTCTACAGAAAATGCAGAATTGTCTTATGGAAAAATTGTTTCTTAGAGTTTTTCAAGAAACAATTTTTCAAGAATTTTATTAATTTACAGCTAATGAGTTGAAATACAGTTCACTTTGAAAACTCATAATTAAGCAGTTTAAATTTATTTGATTTAGATATATTTATTACCTCCAATATATTTTAAAATTTAGAATCATTTTATCTTAGCTGTGTACGAAATATTTCTCTTCGTAATCATCTCTAAAAATAGAAAGGATAAACTATCCATATCAAAAACTTGAAACTGTTTTTAAAATATTAAAAATTATCAACGGATGAAGTCAACAAAAAGCACATTTTTTAAAAACTCACGATAAAATTAAAATGAAAGCTCGAAACTTAGTTGCGAAGAGTATTTCCTAAATATATTTCCATTTGTTTTATCTATACGTTATTAATATACCTTAAACAAACAAGCTATTCAATAAGTAACAGAATTACTATTTTACTTTCAATTCGAAGAGCTTTTATGGTACTTGAGTTTGAATATTACTGTAATTTGCAGTAATCATGAGCACGATGGAAGCAAAATGGTCTAATAATTGGTTTGCATTATTGCGTGCTGCATGCAAACAAAAACTATAGTTTATGTTCAATGATATTATTGCATATATATAGTGAAAGAAAACTCATGTTGGCTTGAGTGAATTTGAAGTTATTACGTATAAAATAACTTGTTATGTATGAATTCAAGAGATACTTATTTTGTTGCGACGCTCTTGACTATATTGTGGATATTTGAATGATAATTTAAAAAAACCGATTACGCAGTAAAATCTCATATTAGATAGTTTCCAACGAAATCATCGGCCTCAAAATGAACTCTGAGATTTGCACATTGATTGACTTTTATCTAAATATTGTCACCAAATGTCCTCCGCTGAATTTTAAAGCAATCCGGCAAAAAAAGTATTTGAAAGTATGTATGCAGATTTCGCTTTTACATGAAAATGCAAAAGTATTAATGATATGTCTCGTAATAATTTATTAGAAAAAATTGTATGTTCATTAATGATTAAATTAATGAGTAAATAAAGGTTCCCACCCAAGTTCCCATTTGAAAAACATATGAGTCGTTGGCATGTAATAGCAATCGGTATATCATTATAAACTATGAAATATCTGTGCTGTTTTTGCTCTAGTGAAAAACGGTTTCTAAATTTTAAAATTCTACGAATTTCAGCTAAAATATTCACATCAGCAATTATTCATTTAATTTTGTGAATAAATTTAATGTATTCTAGGAAATGTTATTATAGTTTGTAAAATTATAATAGACGATTCAGTTAGAATTAAATTTAGTTAAAATTTATTAATTCTCTTCCATCTAGACGTCGATAAAATCTGAAAACATTTGATCAAAATATTTTTTTGAAATTGGAAACAATCATTTCAACTAGAAGAAAAAAAAACCTGAAATATTAAATATTATTTTAATTATCAAAACTTTTAAACCTTTGATGTATTATTTTATAATTTAATTTTATCCTAAAATTATTAAAAGTCAATATGTGTATGCATGTTCCACATAATCTATAATTAAGCCGAATTCTACCAATGTCTGCATATTTATAGATAGAACTGAGAAACGAGAGAAAAAAATACTATCAGCTATTGAAAATGTAAAAAGTAATTAAAATTGAAACTCAGTAACATGGGAACAAATATCTCTCAAGAAATATTTTTATGCCATCTTAAATTTCATAATTTTACCTTTTTAAAAATATCAATTTTATTTCATTCAAATTTTATTCATTTTGCAAAATTTAAAATTTAAATAGATGTCCACAATTTTGAAATAGAGAAAACTTATAAAAACTCTGTTGTTTGAAAAGGGGGCACTTAGAGAAAGTCTACATTTATTTTATGATATTTTCATTTTAATTGTTAAAATATATTGGGTAGGATCTTTTATTGGCCCCAAAGAAATTTTAAATGTTGTTTAACTATATTAAAAAATACTACTATTGAAGAAGTCTCCTATAATCTTTATCTGCATCTTGTACAAAGTAATAAATAAGTATCATTATAATTGATTAGAATATGGAACTTTGAGAAGTTGAAATTCAGAATAGCATTTTATCTGTATATATTTCGTCGTTCAGATTTAAACGAAAGCAAGGAAATTAAACTTTTGCCAGAAAATTGATTTTTTTTATATCGAAGAACAAGAATGGGAATACATAATTATTATCAAAACACAATAACCTAAATAATGTAGAATATTAAAAGAAAAAAAAATACAAACAGCCAATTAATAATTTATAACAGATAAAACTACAAATTTGACAATTAAAATACTTTTTATCATTTAATTAATTCTCAAAACTATTTAATTAATTTCCCAAAATGCTTATTAAAACCTTTTTTAACATCCGCCTTGTGATATAACAAAGCAAAAGTTAAAGAAAGTTGAACAAAAAGTGTTTATAAGTCTTTAGCTGTATGTCTAAGTGTTTGTAAGTCTTTAAAAGTGTTTTAAGTCTTTTGGTTCAATTGATTTTCTAATTTTGATTTTTTTAAAAATGTTTCAGAGGATAAAAAAAATTTGTGTGGTATAATACCTCATACAAAAGCTGTATTTATATTAAAAATAGTAGACGTGAAATATTTCAAACGCAGTCATTAGTGATGTATAAGCTAATATTTATTCTGATCGCAAAATAATTTTATTTTATCATATATGTGCAGCTTTTACTAATTTTTTAAAGGTACATAACGACGTTCGGTATGAACTTTTAGAAAAACGTTTAAAGATAGTTATATTTTTGAACACTTGAATAAAAAAGGTTGAAAAACATCTACGGAAGCAAGTTATACCAGTTAAGTGGAAAAAGTTATTTTAAATTGGCAAAAAGGTCTTTTTCAGTTAAAAAAAATGTAGAAAGCTAAAATCTTCTCATTTAGAGTTTATCAAATGATTTGCTTAAAATTTTAGAGATAACTTAAGAAATATATTATCTAGTTCCTGAATTAAAAAATGAGCCGAATTACTGTCCGTTGTTGAAATATTAGGGTTCGACTGATAAATAACACGAAATTTTCACTTTTTTTCCATTGGGAAGAAATAAAACAACTATGAAATATTCTTAAATGATTGCTTATTTTCTAGCTCAGAAACTGTAGAACATATTCAGAAATTATTACACCAAATTTGAATATAAATTAAGCATTAAATTATAATTTATGAAAATTTTCGAAAGAAAATTCTTACAAAGATTATTTGATAAGATTGCCTTCCAAACTTGTAATTTTCTAAAAATTAGACTTATAAATAAAATTCTAACGGTTTTATAAAGATACCTATCTTAAATATTTTTGTAAAAATGGGAAATCTCTCAAAAAATTTCAATCAGAAATTATAATATTTCTGAGTTTTTGTTAAAGAATAATTTAGTATAGAAATGTAGAATTTTATTGATAAATTCAAAACAATATTCACCATAAATAATTTAAATCAATTTTAAAGGCTTTTTTCTACCATAAATATGCTTCACGTAATTTTTACTGAAATAAGTTGTCAGAAGAAATCAGTTTAAATTATATTTTACAATTATGCAATCTATTACTTAAATTAATTAACTACAAAATTTTAATTACAACCATAAACGATTTTTTTAATATAAAATATTATAGTATTACTCGAACCTCAGTAGCTTTCTCTTTTATCGCAACCACATTTTATAACTAAAAAATTTGATTTACATTTTAAATTACAGATTTTTTATTGGAAATTTAGTAAAAATTAAAAAGGAACGATCTCGTATTCATCCATTTAAAATATAATTCTGAAGCTGTAAAAAACTTAATATTAATAAAGTGTAAGTAAAAAAGTAAAACCATTGTTCTACAGATTCTAATCGAATTTCAAACTTTAGAATTATTTTGAAAGTTGATAATTGAAATAAATTATAACCATAATTAATTGATTGCTAATAATTAAGAAATCACTGATAATTGTATAAATTCATAATCATGGCACAATAAAGAATAATATTTTTCTTTTTCTCTTGAAAATGTTCTTAATTCAATACAAATTTATGTCTTTTCTTGATTTTTATATTATAACTAAAATAATCCTATTTAGAAACATTATGATATTAAAATAAAGGAAACATTTTGGTTCATTTCTAAGATAGCAGCAATTTTCCTTTCATGCAACTAAGGATTTTAATCGTAGAAGGAATTTGAAGAAAGATGTATAGATAATTTTATAAGCGAGATAGTTCTTTTCTCTTATTTAGACAGATGGCATCTTAGATCACACTGAAACGTTTACAGCAGGAAATTTTTCCTTCATAATAATCTTGTTTCTAATTTAGATGAAGATCTATGCAAAGATATCAGTTTTAAATTGCATTCAATGGAATACTCAAACGTTGAGAAACAAATAAGATGAAATAAGAACATAGAATGAACATGAAGATAAAATAAAACAAACAGTATAAATATAAGACGTAGGTAAATGATTTTTTTCTTCTTCGTTAGGCTTGTTATTATTATATTCGTAGTATGTTTCTAGGCGAAGTTTCTCCTCCCCCCTTTATATAAGCATAATACTATGTTCCGCATAGAATACCAGCTAAAATATTCATCAAAGCCTTTATTTCTTTCTTAACAATAAAAATTCATTAATGCTGCCGATCATTGACTTTTTTAATTTAATATGAAACTTTTAAGATGAAAGAGTTAATAACGACAGCTGAAAATGTTTCTTTTTCTAGTATATTGATAGTTTTTTATTAAACATGTTTTGTCTTCGATTGCTTGATTCATCCAAAAAAAAGGCATACTGCACGTTACAACGAAGTACAATATTGTGAAATATTCCAATTTCGAATATTATTTTATATAAAATTAACCAGATACAGCGCAAAGTAGCATGAACTAGAGTCGACTAGATAAAATGAAATGTGTTTTTACAGTTGGCACAGTTGTCTCCAAAAATATTTAACGGAACAACTCAATACTTAGTCAACTTCGAGAAATGATTCCTCTACAGTATTCAATTATTATTAAATTTTTTTCCAAAAATTTCATCATTGATTCCTAATAAAAAGCAATTTCAGGAAGAATAATAAATTTATTTAAAAGCATTTACATGAGTGTTTAACGATGTGGTAATTAATGTGTGACAAACTTATACAAGAAATGCATTTGAAGAATTTTAGCAAAACTGAACGTGTCCGATTTTTATCAGTTTTGTAATCTTAGTATCCGATTATACAAAAAAAAAATCTGTCTCGTTTTATCTCAAAATTTATTTTTCTGTTTTTAAAACTATCTAAAATGTTCGTTTTTTTTTTTTTTCAAAAAACTAAATATACCAACTTCTAAAAATTAACTATTTAAAGTGAATATATTCACATTTGAAAGTCCTCAGACAGAACAAATCGCAAGTTTATTATAATGAATTTGAATGTATGTCTGAAAGTAATTTGCAAATGAACTTACAAAAGTTAGTTTTAAATATCTGTGAAGTTTGATATAAAAATTGATCCTGCGAAAATTACATGTTCCTTTACAATCTAGGAAATTGTCATTATTTAAAATAGTATGTACAAAACGAAGGAATAAGGCATTTGATAGAAATTTGTAAATACGGATTTTTTTAAAAAGGATTTATTTATAGTACTATACATTTATATAGGAAATAAATATATGTATCTGATGTACAATTACAATTTTTTATACTAATTCAAGTAATACAAATGTATTAATCAGATTCCAATAAATCTTAAACTTATTTAAGTGATATCGATAAACAACAGGGTCAACTCAAAATTTTACTTATATATACTTATATATGCATATAAGAATATTTACTTATATATGCATATAAGAATATTGATTTGAATTTTTTGATTGGTATCAAAGTTTCATTAAAAGAATTTTTGCTTCAATACGTATTTTAATATTCACTAATTTATTTCGGTTCTGTCATATATATATGTTTTTACATCAGTTTTAAAACAACTAAACAAAGAATATCGAAAAATGTGAATAATATAATGATAAATGCAAAATTTAATGTGGTGTCGGTAAAAATTGTGATAAAACTTGGTTATGGAGTGATATTATTGGTATACTGCTAAAATGACTAAATCAATAAAAAGCCTTTGTTATGCGTTTTTGTTACTTCAAAACATTGCCTATGTAACTGAAATATTTGTGAATACTATTATATATGCTGTAAGTATCGCTTATATGATTAATGAGCGGGATTTTTTGCTTATAGAGATGGCTTTAAAAAATAAAAACACGTTAATTCGCTTTCCGTTTTCTTTTGGTTGTTTATAGCAATATATTGATACTATCTAAATCTTTACTGGTTTGTTTATATCAGTCATACTTATTAAATAATGTCTGCTTAATATTTTTTGCACATATAAATATATCATTATCGGAATTTTAAATATAAGTCGTTTTTTTTTGGCAACTGTTTTTATATATATTTTTTAAGCGAATTCATCATTAAATATTTGTATTTAATCTTGAGGAACATTAAATAAAGTGAAAGAACAAGGTTAAAAAAAGGAGAAACTAAAATTTCCCATGGTTTCGATAGCCACTATAAATTTGAAATTTAATGGAGAAGCAATTTGATATTTGTTTCTGTATAAAGTGACAGAACGATCAAGCGATATTAATTATTGGAACTTTTATTTAGAGATTCCTTTTCCCTTAAGAAAGTTTGCATTAATAAACTATTAATTCGAAAATCTCTTGGAAACAGCAAATACTACTTACTTATGAGTCAACTTTCCCAATCTCCTCTGTTCAAATTGGATTATTGAAGAGGAGTTAATTTTACAGAAGTGTCTATAATTGTGGCGTCTGTAGTAACGACTTTGACACAATTTCTCTAAATTGGAGATAACGTCAATGTTGGAATTATTAATTGAGACTAATGACAATGTTAGAATTATTGCGATCAGATGATGATTAACAATCTAAAGTGAAAACTTTACGGATGACTTCCGTTCCGTATGTCAGCTGCTCACAAATTTGCTTTTAGTTTTTATTAATAGTTTTACGTAGGATTTTGTGGCAACGTTTGTCCACTTATGGAGAAAATCTATTATATAAAATTGATTGTCAGTCTATTTGTTTGTTTAAATCTTGTAAAATTCCGCACATCTGACAGAATCGTACAGAATTTGGCATATAGGTTGCTTAGCGCATAGAAGAATTAACTGCAATATTAACAACAACAACAACAACAACAAACGACCTTCTGATTAAGTAGAAGTTGGGGAAGAATGATTTTATATTTTCTCTTCATAACTTTAGCATACATCATTGCTCAATAATTAATTTTACGCTTTCTTAAAATTTTAAAAATTACTTTTCCAGTGACACAATTTTTATTTCTTTTCAATTAACTCTTTAATTATAATCAGTTTTTCAAAATTAACTATTCCTTTTTTCCATTGAAATATTACAACCCATTTACTATTTAGTTTTATATATTACTAATGTAATACGCATGCTTTAGCCTTTATTAAATACACATTTTTTACCTTTTAATATATGATTGCTGTAATTAACCTTAACATATAGTAATATAAAATTTTTAGATTTTTTTTAACTATTTCTCGTAATTTTGTCTCGTATTTTAACACTTTCAAATTTTTAATGCCTCAGTTATCATTACATACGCCTGCCTTTTTAGCTTGAATCCAATAAATAAAATATTATTTCTCTGGATAAATTTGTCAGTTTTTATTGAACGCTTTTATATTTTACCTTGACGGCTTCAAATCTATTTTTAAACATGTCAACGGATATTTTTTTATTTTTGATAAACTTCAGATTTTTTTCACTTTTAAAATATCTAGAATTCAGGCATTTCCAATTTTTAACCATTACTGTCAAATTCTCCATTAATCCTAAAAACTCAAATATTCAATTGTGAATGTTTTATCAAATATTAAAGTAGAATTAAATATCATGTTTCCTATAGCATATTAGTATGTGAAAGTTGGTTATGAAATCTGCATGAAACCAAAAATATTTCCTCAATAAATAAACAAAAAATAAATGAATAATAATAATTAAGATGTTTTCACAAAATAGTCTTTTTTAGCGCGCATTTGTATATCTTTGAATATACATTTGCATTCATGAAAGTTATTTACTTGAACGTATCTACGTGTTGTGATTATTCGAATTATGTACTAAGAATTAATTGATATCAAGCGATCTAAGTCTATTATTATATCAAATATTCCAAGAAATATTAACATAGAACATCATTTAGGCTCCTAAAATTTATCTGAAATTAAAGTTTAATCTTTTTAAGTTGCCGGGACTAACTTAGAAACTTCACCTTTTTTTCATGACCAAGTATATGTTGTTGAGTTCTAAAGCCAGAGCTTCAAGTAAGCCTTACATGCGAATGAAAACCAAGTGTAATTGCTAATTCAAAACCTTTTTTATTAATTTATTAATTAATATTCAAATTAGGATTCAGAAATTATAGAATTAAAATTATATGAATTTTGCTTTTTCTTACATATGTATAAAACAAATAAATGCAGGCGAAGCCCTGTGTGCAGCAGCTACTACAAATATTTATTGTGTATATCATTATTTGTAGCAGACTGATAATAAAATTTATTGTATGTGTACGTTTTCCACATAAAAATTCAGCGCATAAAAAAAACTGAAAAGTAACTTAGTAGATTTTTATTAATTGCTAACTGATGTAATCTCGGCTTGACCATGTGTGAAAAATTTTATGCGAATCCATGAATGGTGTGGAATTACATGAGAATAAAACAAATAAATGTATTTTTAATTATATCTATAGTTAGTTGAAGCCTAAGGAAGTATATTCAGATAACTCATACAATTGACTCTTCGACCCGCCCGAAGGCACACGGATAAATAACACTGAATGACCGGACCACCGCAACAGCAACACTGGTGGGAACTATGGTTGAGTCCACAGGGCCATCACCGGCCACGATACAACCCTTCCCGTAGGAAGTATGTCCCGTTATCTATGGGAGGAGCCAGATCCCCCACCTTTTTGTGTAACCTCCAGGGTGGTGAGATCCAACCACCATACCGGAAAAATCTCATCCTTATTTCGAAGTGCCCCCGGGGGGTTTAATATATTCAAATAAAAAATTTAATAATAGTTTGAAAATAAATATTACAATCAGAGTAAAATTTCTTTTACTTGCTTAAGTTGTCTATACTGAAATGTCTGCAATTTTAGTTTATTTTCCATTCTATGAAAATATCTTAGGTTAGGAATTGTTATACAAAACTACAAAAAGGCTGGATGAATAAGCACAGTCAATGCATATTAGCATAAAAAAGTATTCATCAAGCAATTAAAACTGATGAGCTCAACATATGTTTTATTATCAGTGATAATTAGAAAGAAACAATTTAGGAGAAGAAAAACTTATAGAAGGTCACCAATTATCTGAATTCCAGTTATACATTTAGTCATACATTTCGAATAAAGAAAAAAGAAAAAAAATCCGCAAATAAAATTTTGATAAAACATACTAAGGATATCGAAACACCTGGCTTTCATATATTCAAGCAATGAAAATTTAAAACAATACGTCAATAAGCAATATTTAAACAACTATACTTTTGTTGTCATTAAATTAATAGGTTTTAGGTAATTTCATATTTTTTTCTAAAAAATAATATTTTTTATCCAATTATTTGGATCGGATTTGGTTCTAAATATGCAGGATCAGTGGAGCTTTATTGTAACTTTAACATTTTGCAAGCATTCAACATTTTATGTATAGATATAGATATAGACAGCTAGATAGATATAGATATAGATAGATAGATATTTTGCTCAGGTTGCTATTATAATAGTGTCAAAAAATTTTTAATTCTCAATAATCCTGACGAATAAAATGTTGCTAAAGGCTACTGGTATATATACATTTGTGAATGCACCAATAATATATGTTGTTCGAATAAATAATTTAAACGATCATTATCTTTTATAAACATTTTTTTAAGACTTCTACAAGGTTTCTGCAGAATACTAAATACAAAATAGAGAAGGATGAAATGGAGAACATTTTAGATTTCCAATAGCTGGAAAATTCATATTCAAAAACATTGCTATAGAATAATAAAATGGATAAATAAAAAGCACAAATGAAACGCACAAATTGTTTTATAAAATACTCCTATAAACCTTATAGTATGTACTAATGAGACGAACATAGAATCTTCCAAATTCATACATAAATGTAAGAAAGAAATCGAGATATAAAGGTATTAGTATTTAAGCAAGAAATTTCTATTTCATTTTTACTAAATAAATCCTTTTCATTCGAACCAATCTAAGCTTATTAGAAAGGAATTGTTGGATATAACAAGTTTTTTTTAGAATATTTAAGTAAGATTCTACAGAATTTCCGTTCACATATAATAGTATAACTCGGTTTACTCGATCAGATTATCGTTTTATCTTAGTTATAATATACAAAATTTAAAAAAAATTCCAATCTCTTATTAATTATTTTGTGGCTATTAATACCCATTTTTACATTCAAAAAATAAAGAAAGAAAACTGAATATTGGTAATTTGTACTTAAGAACTACTGAAAAAGAAGCCTACTTGAAATCACAGAAATATTAAAAAAATTTATAAAAAATTATAAACTATAGAAAAATTAAAATTTGTGATGTAATGAAATTATTCAATAGGTTTTAATCAATAAATTTAAAAAAAAACCTTATTTAGAAAAGATTCAACGAAATTTTGATTTTTGAAGCAAGATTTTCCTTTACTCAAAAATTTATTTTTATTTCGACTCTAATTAGAATTCTACTAATTTTATTTATAACGTTGCCATCATTTTTCGTTGGAAAACAAATTTATAGCAATTAAATGTGTTTGTTAAATTATCGTCTGCGGTCATTGCAGTATTAAATGAGGTAAACTTTAAATATATATGTGTTTTTTTTTCATTTTAAAAAGAATAGGAAAGCTCCTTCGGCGCTAAATATGATATAAATAGTGAGAAACAACATAATATTCATTTTTGTAATAATCACCGTGTTCTGTAATAGTAATAACCAAAAATTAAAGTAATTAATCAAATTACACCCAATTCGATAATTCCATATTCACTCGATGAAAGTAAAAGGACTTTAGTTAAGTTAAATTTTAAATTCATTTCTTATCGTGTTGTTGATATCTGTAATAGTAATAATAGTTTGAATTTTATTTATTTATTGACCCTTTTTTTACTGTGTACCTTTTATAATATGTCCAATTCTTAAATTAAAATTTTACTTTAAATTCTTGCAATTTTTACGAATACTTAAAATAAAGTAATATTCTTGTTATAAATTTTAGTCGTCTGCTTGTAATTCTTTATTTTAGTGTTTTTATCGAATTCTGCTAGTGTGTTCTGGAAATAATTCTTTGTTCACATTCTTGATCTTCAATAACAAAGATATTTTATTTGCGTTTAAAAGTTTTATTTTCTTTAACTTCGTTTGAATTCGTTCTAGGTAATCATATTTATTTTTAGGTATCATTAAATTGAAACTTCAAATTTTTCATTGCTCTAACTTACATAATCTTCTAAATAACAATACGATTTTTCTATTTCTTCTTAGAAGTTGCAAGTCGATTATTTTAAAGACAGATTTAAAAATCTATTTATATAAATTTTAGAATTCTTTTAAAACCAATAAATAATGCTCCCAAAATTATTTTTTAAAAAAAATCAGAAACGTCAAAAAATAAAAGTAAAAATGGTCAAAATTTCACCTTTATTAAGCAAAGTAGTTTCTATAAATTTCAGTTCTCAAAATCATCTTTATTTAATTATATAAATTTTAGAGGAAAAAAAATGGAAAGAAAAATTATTCGAGAATCAAATTGGTGTCACTGGAGAGACAAAATTTTCACTGGAGAGACACTGGAGAGACAAAAAGAATATTTAGTTCCACTTTTATAGGTTGTTCATTATGAATTACAAAAATTCAATCAAAATTAAGCTTTGAAAATAAATAAATGAATATTTTCTAATCAGATTTCAGTTTTTATGTTTACAATATTTTTACAGCCTCTTGATTTCAAATCAAAACAAAATCGTATTGATACACTTACAATACAATTAAAAAAATATGAACAATCAATGTTTTCCTTTGACTTGTTAAGCCTTTTTTTATGTGTGTTAATGCTACAAACATTTCAACTGTTTCAGATTGAATGCCGAATATTTCTGACTAGAATATCGATCGGAATCCTGAAATAATATCTTGTATCTGCAGCATGTGCGGTCATTATTATGTAAAAAAAGAATACATTGTCCTCGCTCTGCGTCTAGACACAACACCTGCATAATTGCTCGCATGAATAATTTTTGCGTTGGGCCGTAAACCTAAACAGAAAATAAAAATGATTAAACATTTCCAGAGGAGTGATGAATGCTTGAAAAATTGAAGTCTGGAAAGGGTGAATCTACTGGTTTGGTGAGGGATCGAGTATAAATGGAAAAATAGATTCGTCCAGGAGGCCATCTTTCTATCCATTGATTAGATCCGAAAGCAATTGCATTTTTAAATTTAAAAAAAGATTAGTTTTTCTAAGGGAATAAGAGATTCCATGAAATATATTGTTCTGATTGTTTTAATTCCATTTGTCATCTTTATGGCAACATTACATTATTCTTAAGATCTTCTCTCTTATTCTTCTTATAAGTAAGTTCTTAATTGGCAAGAAACCGTTGCAAAATCGATTTGACATCGTTGTCGGTGAAGATTTAAATAAATGAATAAAAAATGCAAGAAATTTTGAAAAGAATATAAAAAACACTGTTATCGGATGTTGAGAAATTCAGTAAATATATGGGAAAACACTATCATATTCCATTCATGTTACTGCAAAATCGTGCGTTGTCTAGTATTATGCATAAATCTTAGCTATGGCTACAATACTTATATATTATAGCATGATTTTTCATTAGTTTTGTAACGCGAGTTCGAAAAAATGGTCTGATTCTTTATAAACCATTAAAAAGCCTCTTTAATTTTGGAATCCCACCAGATTGAAAATATATAGATAATAAATGCATTGGAAATGCTTTAAATAAGTTCACCATATTTGCTCAAAAATCTTGACTCTATTAAAAAGTTATAATTTATGATGAAGTGAATAATATATATTCAAAAAATGAATCAAAATATGTATTATTGTTTAATAAGATAAATTTAACTACATTTTGACTAATTCAGAATTTGCTTTTATCTGTATGAAAATTCTTCATTAAATTTCTTATTTATAAGAAATTTTAATATAAATGTTCCAGCATTTTTACAACCTCAAAATGAATGGCTTAAAATGCAACAAAATTATTTTTTTATTTCTACAGTTTATAGAAAAAACATAGCTAAAACATATACTTCTAGTTTCATTTCCCATCAATATTAATTCCTAAGGAAAGATTATCCTCATCCATACTAAAATGATGAAATATCCAATCTTTTAACAATCTGTTTCAATGTTCATTATCCGTTCCGATTCAATTATTTTTATCAGTGTTTTAGTCTATCTTTTTTCGTCCATTGTTAATGATTTTTGATGAACTTTCTTACTTTTTCAATAATTTATTTTGAAATTATTGAAAAAGCAAGAAAAGCTCATTCCTTCCAATGATTTTCGTTGAAGTTTCTTGCTTTTCCAATAATTAATTTTAAACATCACCATCTTTTTATTATTTTTTTTAACTTTTTTATCTTTCTATAATTTATTTTAAGCTTCGCTCCTTTCAAATATTTTTTGAACTTTCTTATTCTGTCAATTATTTTTTTTTACTTCGCCCCTTCCCAATAATTTTTTTTTAACTTTCTGGTTCTTTCAGTAAGATATTTTATACTTTGTTCGATTTCTACGAATATCACAATTTGAAATGATTATTGTTACAAATAATTATTGTTACAAGCACAAGAGTTTTTGTCTTATCACATTTGCTTATCACATTTTTTCGGAATGCAACGCGTTGTCCTATTTTACGAGGATTCCCTGGAAAAAAATTGTTTCCATTACAAGTAAGATTAGAGAAAGAATTTTGCTTGTTAAGCGCGTTTCGACTGTATATCTATATCTATATATAATCAGTGAAACATCCTCTATTTTGTGAGACTAAAATTGAAAAATAGTTTTTTTTTAAATCGAAATATTCCCACATCCCTTTAGAAACTTTTATGATTCTTGTTTCATTTTCCATAATTATTTTGTATTTATTACGGTTTTAAACTTATTTTGCATTATTAATGTATTTTTCCGTAATTTCAGTTTTAATGCTGTTTTTATTTATTTATTATTATTATTTTTGGCTTTCTTTCTTGTTTTTATAATACTGTTATTTTGTTCCCACGGGTAATAATATCATCCGTATTTTCAAAGTAACCGCTGTCTAAAATCACCAGTCAAACAGACGTATTTAATGTGACAAGCATCATTTGACTGTTTTGCAAGAATATTATAAGTGCTTATGCATACAAATAGTAATAGTGTAATGGTTGAGACAGAGTGGACTTAGGCACAGAGGGGTTGGTGGTTCGAGACTGGATTCCCTTAATCTTTCGGGATTGAAGCAGGTAAAAATTGTCGATGTCGAAACCCCTCTCGTTATCATAGAATGGGAGCATGAAGAGGATAGCAACGATTCAAATGTTGACATTTATTATCTAATATATTTGAAAATTAATAGGTCCCTCACAAAAAGGTTTCATGTTGCTTCAAAACTGGACGATTTTCTAACTAATTAAATTATAATAGTAATGCTAATAGCCAAGCATTCTCAAATATATTTATACAAAATTGATTAACTGTATTTGAAAATAAATGCAGATATTTTAATAGATAAAATTAAGTGAATGGGGAAGAATAATTAAGACATTCTGAAAATACGACTTCACTTTTTGGAACAGATATTTAAAAAGCATAGATTTTATTTCCAGCGGAACGTCGTTCTTCAGTTCTTCAGCTCTATAATATTCCAACGACATCTTAACAATATGCTAAGGAATTCACAATATCAAACAACATGGTCGAAACATTATATCTTGCATTTATAGAGGAATACAGGATTCTAGCTTCTAGAATTCTCAAATATATATTTTATACTAAAAGAAAAACGGTTGATCATTTTAACAGACGAAACTGTTGTTGATTTTAGGTAAAAGAATGACAGTTTATTTCATGATCAATTCAGAAACAAATTATTCGAAAATGAACAATCGTAACATTTTACTTTGGATTTAAGCATACAAATCTACTAGATTCTCGATCTCGAGTTGTGAAAATAATGATAGTGGAGTAGAATCTTCAAAGCTTTAGCAATTTATAAATTTAATTATTTAAATTATTCAAAGAACATGTAAAAAGTCTACAATGTAATATTATTTTTATATTATTTTTCAAGTATGAAAGTTATTGTTAGTAACAATTTGAAGCCATTTAATATCAAGTTTGGAAGAAAAAGGCTAATCTTATGACAGCGAAAAAAAGAACTTGACACTACCGTAGGAATTCGAAGGTATCACTTCGAAATCTTTTCAACAAAAACAATAAAAAAATTTATCTCGAATCGCCCATGTCTGAATTTTTAACTGATATGTATACTTTGATTAATAATGTTGAGGGTACCAAAAGGAAGATTCATTGATCTTACTTTTGCAAGATTGATGAGGTTGACAGCACTAAATTGATATGACACATTTTAAAAAAGCAACAATATCACTAAATCAAAATTTGTGTTGAACGACAGTTTGTGAATCCTGAAAGCTATACTCACAAATCTATCGTTGAAGTAGAGAAAAAAAAATAATTGTTTTATCAGATTGTGTGAATGTCAAAATAAGATTAGTGGATTAAGAAAATTGAATTATCTGCTGAAGGAGAAGTTTGGAAATGATTATTTTGATTCTTTTCAACAAGAAATGGAGATTGTGGAGATGAAGGAAAGTTATTTCATATCATCCATGGTTGAGTTTTCAACAAATATGTATATTTTGATCGATTATGTTGAAACTGCCTGAGTGAATGCCTTTTATCTGTATATCTGCTTGAGTTGATGGTGGATGGAAAAGGTTCGAAGAGCACCAACGACAAAAAAATTTTTGTTGGTTAATAGCAATTTGCGATTTTTGGTAGCTTAAAGCTAAATTATCAAATACGATTGTTGATTTCTTTATAAATTAAATGTTGTTCAGATAGTTGAAATGTCAAATTAAAAAAAATTTTAATGGTCGAATGAACGCTAGCTGAAGTGAAAGTTTTACTTTCTACTACTAGATTGAACTAATCTGCTAGATTTTTAAACCTTAATGTACGTGTTTCAAAGTCTTTTCGTGTATTATAATATTCAGTTGCTTCTATTGATATTAATGTTAATGCCTCAACTTTTGTCTCTGAGTCTTCTCGTGTACCATAATATTCAGATGCTTCTGTTGCTATTGAGGCTCTTTTCTCAATTTTTATTTGTAACTCTTCGCGTGTATCATATTATTCAAATATTTATCTTGCTATTAAGGTTCATTTCTTAACTTTTTTTGACAAAATTTGAGATACAGTGATTATAAACCACTTCAAGAGAAAAGTATTAGTGGTATTTAGAAGGTTTGGTAGTTTATATGATATATTCCATGAAATAGAAAATATTTTTATTGAAAAATTGTAAATTTGGGCTTGGATAGGATAGGAAACATGCAGTAAAATGCATTCTGAGGCAAGATACAATATTTCGTATAACTTCTCACTTCAACCATATTATTTAAATAATTTCTTTATGGTGATCAGATACCGAAATATGTGTTTCCAGTTACCTTATTATGGGATAATTGGGAACACAGCGGAGTAATTAGGAATGCTCCTTAAGTACGGGTATTTTTTTTAAAGAAATATAATTTCTTAATGAACGTTATTGAACATAATCTTTCATCAAATATGCAAAAAGTATAGATATCTTCTTAATCTTAGACTATCATTTCGAATTTAGGAAATACTGGCAATGGGAAAATTTGTTCTTATTTAATCTACCTGATTTATCCTTTGTTCTTTAGCAGGGTATTTTCGTTAGAAGACTGAAATGATCCTGTGTTCTTTTTATAAAAATGTTTTTAATTAACCATTTTATTGTGTCTCATTTTTTAAAAAAATTATTGTTTAGATTTCCTTCAAGACCTTCTTTGTATAGTTAGAATCCCAGATTCAATACTCCTGTTCCAAAGCATCCTAGGCTGAAGATATAATCACTTTATTAAAGAATTATAAATTAATAATACTAAAGAATGAAATGCAAATAATATCAAATGACGCAAGCTGGATTCTATTTAAATGACGCAAGCTGGATGTAGTTCCTTTTCTTTTACTTACAGTCAAGAACCGAAAGCGTGACTAAGAACGGACTCTTCTCCTAATATACAATTTTTTTTTCCTTTGAGATACGCTTTATATTTTCCATTCCAAAGTTATTAATGTAATGTAATCTGCATTTATTGCAGGCCGATGTAGATACAAAAGATGACAAGGTACTCACGAGAAGCAGATGCATAAGATGACAAAGTATTCATGAGATGTAAATGCACAAGATGATAAAGCAATCATGAGACGCTGATGCATAAGAGAATAAGGTAATCAGGTAATGCTGATGCATAAGAGGATAAGGTAATCATGAGACGCTGATGCATATGAAAATAAGGTAATCACGAGACGCTGATGCACAAGATGATAAGGTAATCATGAGATGTTGATGCAAAAGAGGATAAGATAATCATAAGATTCTGATGCATAAGATGAAAGGTATTCATGAGATGTAGATGCACAAGATGATAAGGTAATCATGAGATGTTGATGCATAAGAGGATAACGTAATCATGAGATGCTGATGCACAAGATGGTAAGGTATTCATTGGATGTAAATGCATAAGATGATAAGATATTTGTACATATGCTCATGTCATCATCATCCGCAACATCGATGCAATATTCTAAACCCCAAATCAGTGATAGTCTATCATCATAAAAATTAATACTGCCGAAAAAAGTATTTATTAAGGAATTGTGTTTTAACAAATTAACTGCATGCTTCTTTTCTCATAAGTAGCTAAAATTTTTAAATTTCGAAAAAAGATTTGAAGTTTGTTGTTACAGAGTTTCTATATGTCTATTACATTTCTTAAACGTTTTTCAGAATTTTTGTGTTTTTTTTTTCTTTAGAAAAATGATTTAAACGATTCGCATTATAATTAGTTCATCTATTATTTCTATCATAAAGTAAATGTGGGAAACATAATACTGCATTTTTATATATTACAGTTATGTAAAGTACAGTTTAAACTAATTTATGATATGAAACTTTCACTTTTACTGGAATTTCCTGCCTGAAGAATTTTGAAAAAAGTTGAAATTTGACATAAAGCGACCTGCACTTTTTATATTCAGTGTTTTTCTCAATCAAGGCTGCTGAAATGTTATTTTACGAAGATATGCAACATCCACCATGTTTTATATATAATAATTAATAAGAATTTGTCCTCCTTTATGAAAATTTTCATACAAAATCACATTTCAAAATATTATCTGTGAACCTGTTTTTTAGAAGAGCGATTTTGAATAAAAGCAAACGAATATTCAATCATTCAATCATTTTGATCTAAAGTCAGTTCTTAAAGTTATAGTTAGTAGAAGACTTCGTCTACATATTGTCCGCTAATATCTCGGTATGTAAGTCCTTACTGCTAATCTTGCACTGGATGCTGTCGAAGCAATAACACGCGAAATCAAAATTCAAAAATAGTTAATGAGAGAGGGCCAGAAAAAAAATACTAAGAACACAAAGAAAGAAACGAACTTTATAGAGTAAAATAAAAAAAAAAGGGATCATTTGCATACTTTAAGACGGGTCTGGTCGAAATGCAGCTCTGTTACCTTCAAATAAAGAAAGGATTCCATTTAGTCTTCAAATTAATGAACCATTTCAGTGCACAGTAAGTTTGCTTGGACTGCTGGATGCCTATCTCCGACTTGCAGTTCCCTTGCTTGTTCATTCATTTTCTGTATTGCCTTCATATTCTTCTTATTATTTTTTTTCATTTTAATTGAACTATCGAATTCTCAGTGTAAGAAAGAAAACACAATGCACCGAACTCTGTACTTATTTACTTAACTGAATGGAAAAATAATTAAATTGGATGAAAAAGAAAAAGAAAAATGCAACTTAAAAATATTTCTAAAGATATAGCACCTCTGTAGAACCAATAGACGAATCGCCTCTGGTAGAAATTTTGGTTTGGATTCTTTGTGGTATTGGTCGAATCACTCTTTTTTTCCGAAACAAAATTTGTCGGAAATGAGCTCTCTTCATATCCAATAAATCGATTGAATCACCGGACATGGTAAAAACTCGTAGCAGCAATTTTATTCATTTAAATCAGGGGTTGACAGACTGTTTCGGGTTACGGGCTATTTCTAACTTTTTCAAGATGTTGCTGTCCACCCAATGGCGTAAATTTACAATATTTATCAGCATTTAATAATAAATACAGAATATTACCCCCTTACCTACATAATTAGAAACATAATAATAATTGCCACAATAATATCAAATGATGCATTTGATATCAAACATTAAAAAATAAATCATTTTCATCTAAAGTCAATTCTTAAAGTTATAGTTAGTAGAAGACTTCGTCTACATATTGTCCGCTAATATCTCGGTATATAACTACTTACTGCTAATCTTGCACTGGATTCTAAGGGGTCGTCTAAGAGACGGGAATGATATGTCGTCACAATTATATTCATCGTTGAAAATGCAGATTCACACAAGTAGGTAGGGACAAAAAAGATGTTAAATGATATGCAACTTTTTCAAAAATTAGGCTACGTCCATTACATCCCAGAAGTTATTCTTAGGTTCTGAACGACGTGCTTTTAAATTTATGTCATTTTGAAGGAGAAAGTTTTCTTCAAGAGATAAAAAGAATACAATGTTCCAAAAATATGTTTTTTTAGCATGCGCTTCTTAGATCTTAGTAAAGGCGGTCACCCCAAAATGTCTTGGTGGTTCATCGACCAACTTAATGCCCGCCCTTGATTTGTTAAATTTTGGCAGGTTTTTTTTTTTAATATGTTTTGTCTGATTTCCAACAATAGATTACATTATTGTGGTTAAATTAAATTTAAGCGGTTTTCATTGTTTCAGCAATTACTTATTCCCAGGAATTTCTTCCACTGTTGACAACTAATGAAAAAGGATTCTATTTAATATCTGTGTAGTTAACGAAACAAATAAAAAAGTGAAGTTAAAATATCGCGAAATTTGGAAGATAGGTGAATTTGATACTTACGTTTTTAAAAGTGCTAGTCTCCATAGAAAGTTCTTGTAGGCGATAAACAGAACTTAACTAAGACAATTAAAATAACACGGCTTTAACATCAGGCAATTTGGTGGAATCATGAACAGAGAGTTATAAAAAATGATTTATCTGAAATCAAATATAACCAATAATGATAATGAGGCGACTAGTTATTAACAAAAAAGTTTCAATTTTGCAAGAAGTAATTTTGATTGATAAAAGTTTAATTTTGAGCGCATTTCCGGAATTCTTCATTATTATTTGACCTTTATTTTCGCCCTATTAGATACTTTTTTGTTCAATTTTTTTTCTTCACTTTTATGTGAATATCATGTCGTTTCTGACCGTATTATTTTAATTCAGTCTGAGAGTAATCTGAATTTATTTTATTGTTAAATGTAAAAATACCCTCATTCCATCTTTCCTCTCACCCCTATTTTGACGAATTAAACCCATCCTAACGCATGCGCAAAAGCGCGAAGGGTTTTAGAATCCGTTGTCAAACAATATAAGTGAAACGGAGTCTTCTCGGGCTTGTAAACAATACTTAAATTTCAAATAAGCGATACAAGGGAGGAGTGAATATGGAAATGCTTTTACATATGTTATAAAGGGGAGGGGAAGTTAATGTATCTTATTCTTTAACAGCGAGAATGCATGTCTTCTAAATCTCACTTCATCAACAAATATGGCGTGGTTCATCGACTTTTTTTTAAAAAATGAGGAGTTTTAATACATATTTAAAATACACGCTAATAATTTTTCGTTAATACAGAAGAAATTTTTACTATCTTAAAATATTATTGAAATCCGATTAAAAATAAATATATACTAATATTCTGGATGGTTAAAATAACCAATCCATATTTTAAGTCACGATTGGACAGTACGTCATTTTGGAAGAGCCATTTAGACAAATAGACTGATAGAAGTTTTATTTTTAGATCTAACTTTCAGGAAATGTAATGCATAATTTAGCAAAATGAAATCGTTTTAAAATTACACCAGATATAATTTTTTTTAAATAGCTATACGCGGCCTCGACTATAGACAGTTGACTTAATTTCCGCACAATTTTTTCTTCCAACTTTAATTAATTTTAAATAATACTTTTAAGTATATTTTACAATAATATTTTTAATGCCTTTAGTTTTTGTGTATATACTCATGTGCGATGCGATGATTTTAGATACATTTTTTTATTTTCTCGCCTAGGAAGTATAGAGGAACAATTATAATCGTCAATAAAAATTCAAAATCGAGATTATGACGAACCATGCAAGTTTTAAACGATCCTATATCGGAAAAATATATTTTTGACATTATGGCTATCTGCCACTCTGCCTATGAACACGATAACTCAAAATCCGCTTTAAGCTAGGCTGAGGAAATTTGGTATATTGACTTAACACTAAATTTATAGATTTCTATCAAATTTTTAATGAAATTCATTCGCAAAATGTTTGACTGTCTGGGAATTCGATTACAAATGAACACGATAACTCCATAACGCAAAAAGCTAGGTAAACTAGGTCCATATTTTCTAATGCATGGAAACACAACTCACAAATGAAACGATTTAAACCAATGAAATTCGGCATGTTATCTTAACACAAGAATTGTAGTCAATTATTAAGCGAAAATGGCCCACATTTGTGTTTCATCTTTTTTTTTGGGGGGGGGGAGCATCAAATAGAGTGAATAATTTGCTATAAAATTTGGTATCTAAATGTCTCCTTTAGAATAACTCTGCTTAAAGAGATATGAGAATATGAATTATATGTAACACGGGCATTATCATTCATTGAAAAGTTAACTACTCTTCACATTGCTATTCAGATTATTTGAAAATTTTGTGACATTTTCCAAAAAGCAGCAACTGTCTGGAAAACCAATTTAATGATCCATATCTGCACTTTATAATCCGAAACGTTTTCAAATATCTCAGAAATGTCTCTTTGCATAAGATCAATAAGTGTTGTTTCCTTAAGTAAGGAATGTACATTTTGAAATACCTTAGTTTCATGTTTCAGCCTCCATTCATACAAAATTGGAGCCCCTAAAGAGGGTTTCAATACAGAAAGGTACTTAGGAAGAGCCACTGTAATCCATGTCCACGTCCAGTAATCTAAATCTGCATAAGACAGTTTGATTTTAACTCTGCTAAGCCTACACCGCAGAATGGAAAAGAGAGAGAGAAGGTTTATTTCGAGCCATTTAGAGTTAAGTACCATGGAGTAATTCATCTTCCAACCTCATAATATTAGGATGCCATATTCCGTGGAAACATAATCGGAGTGCTTTGAATCTTGTAAGCGATGGTAAAATTGTAACATTTCCTTGGGAATCGAAAAATTGAGAGATATTTTTTTTTATAATACTGAATATATCGTATTACTAATTCAACATTATACATTGAATATATTGTGTTACTAAGAGAACATTATACACTGAATATGTTGTGTTACTACTAATTGAACGTTATACACTTAATACATTACGTATAATGTTCAAATAGTTATATTCAGTGCTCAATCTTTCTACACACTGAATATATTATGATTCAGCTCATTAATAAATAGCATTGTGAAGAATTAGTTGCAACGATGTATATGAAAAGCATACCTAATACTACTGTAGTAGTGATTTTTGTTCTAAACACGATAATTGTCAAACATTTCTTTATTTGCACATTTTAAAATTAAGGCACAGATCCAAAGATACATCATTTTCACATTCATTTTCCCTTTTGTAAATATAAATTATTTTACAAAAATGAGAAAAAAAATTTAAAAGATTTTTTATGATACCTTCCTATCACCTGCGCAGATTTGCCGCACAGATGACAACCGCCAAACGACAGCTGTTAAATGGAAATATAAAGTTGATGAAAGCATACTTAAAAATTAAGAATAACATCATTTTTTTAGTATTATCTACCTAGAGATTTTTTACATGCAAATTAGTCGCCTTTGGCGACCAGCTGCTTTGCCGGAGATATTCGTTAGATTTAATTTCATTTAAATCCTTAGATATAATTCCATGATCATGAATCCGTCAAATTACCAGGTATTAAAGACGTATTATTTTACATGTGTTCTATTCATTTTGTGCATGAACCTTTCTAAAAGAAATGTTACATGGCATCATAGCACTTTTACAAATGCAATTATTTCACATATCTATCTTTACAATTTCAAAGTATTGTAACGTCATTTTCTTATCTCTGATTATTCACTTGTGCCTACCAACTGTGACACTGGGAATATTAGTTTTATTTAATTTCAGATTATTTATTTCAATATAACTTCAGTTCATGATTCCGCAAAACTGATAGATAGTAAAGCCGTGTTATTTAATTATCTTACTAAGTTCTGTTTAAAGTGTACATGAACCTTTCTAATAGAGACCAATCCATGGTATCATAGCGCCATTAAAAATGAAAAGGGTTGATTCATCTAACAGATAGATTTCGGAGTAATGCAACTTTACCTTTTTAGGTAAGATTGGACATAATATTGGTTGGAAAGATATTGTCCATAATCTTTCGTTCTCAGTTTTCAACTATAGTGGAAAATCACACGATCAAATATTTGGCGAAACAGTAAAAAAAGTTTGAATTTCAAGGCAACAATGCAATCAGTCGTTGAAAATCAGGCAAAAAAAATATTAATTATCAGGACAAGTTCTTAGGAATATTAAATCAGTAACATTAAAAAAAATTTTATTTTAGATATTGAAACGATGTAAAAACCAGTTTTTTTTGTGTTTGTGTGCAATAATATTTTCAGAAGTTCTCTTTGAAAAAAGCGAAATTTAGGCTAATTTTTAGTTTATATTAGAAAAATATCGATTTGAGGTGTACATTCGTATCTTCCATATTATATATTTGGAGCTATGGATTAAATGGTCTAGCTTGTAGTACACCAATACACACAAACGCGCAGATTAATTTTTATTAGTAGTAAAAATCGTAATATCAATCTAAAAATGGAAAAACTTTTTTTTATAGCAAAATAGATACTCGAAATGTAGAATCAGATAGAATAAGCATAGTAAGTGAAAACAATTTTTGTCTTACATTAAGCTAAAATAAAATGAACTTGGCCAGGAAAATAATGAATGCCAGGTTTAAGGAAAAGAAATAAATCCCCAGTAGGATATAGTTTTGAGTTATTACCATGTAAGCACCAGTTTACACAAGCATTCCAGGCTGAATGTCACAGCCGTGCTAGTCATTATTTTAAATATAAAAAGAGACTGGAATCTCTGCATTAAGCATGAAGCCTATAGTATGATAATATTTTGGGTTTCATTCATTTATAAAATTTCTAATCCTCTAAAATTCCTTAAAAATTTTCTCTTTACTTTATTACTGAGATAACTTGCATTCAAAACGATATTCTCAAACGTCGCAACAGACGTGAGTATAAATTTAATAATTAAAATATAAAATAAATAAATTATAAAATATAAACTTTTTGAAAAATTCTTTGATAGTAGAAAAAATTATAGAGTAATGAAACTAATATCAGATAAAGGCTTCATTTTTAAATTTTAGAGAAAATTAACCCCCCCCCCTTTTTTTTAAAGTTTTTTTGATGTAAAGTATTGAGAAAAATGTTAAAAGTTGAGCAATTTTTAATTAAAATATTAAAACTCTCTTTTTCAGTGAACACCTGACATCTCAAAATTATTTACTTGTCAATTGAGGTGCTCTCAGCTTAACGATTTGCATGCACTAAATAAGGTTTTACCCAATTTTTTTTTTCCATTTTGCATATCGCAATTGATAGATAGTATACCAACCTATAAACATTATCATGTTAAAAGTCAATGCATTCATTAGAAATATGTAATTGAATATTCTAATACACAGGCAAACACAACAAGAATTTACATACAAAAGGGCATCCGTTTAATTCCTTCTATACTACGTTAACATAAAAACAGCGATAATTATTGCCTAAAACTTTGTATTTAAGTATAGTAAGGTGATCGTGCGTTGCACGGTAAATCGGTTATGATGCCACCTGGTAGCAAACAGCGGAATTATCATCCTTCTCTGGAAAACGGCACAAGATACGGAGGAAAAAGGGCGTCTTCGATTTAGTTAGAAAAATACTTTGCATACAGAACGCTTAAAATAATTTTTTTTAATTCTCATTTTTAGAAATTGTGACACTGCAAGACATGGACACAATGCTGCTTTTCGATTAAAAATGGACCTAATATCCTTTTTAATCTCTCATATACAAACTATAGAGAAAGTCTTGTATTCGTTAAAAAATTCGAACTCGGGATTCTGACAAATTTCCTCATTTCAGACTTTCCTGAGTTCAAAAAATACATTGTTGGCAACTTGTGTGTCTGTGAACTCAAGAACACTTTAGGTTAGATGGATAAAATTCGGTATATGAATTAACAACAAAATTTCTAGATTTATATAAAACTTTGTACAAAACGCATTAGCAGGAAATCTATCTGCCTGGATGCTTGAGTACAAGCGAACTTAATAATTACACAATGCAAAGAGCTAGATAGAAAAAATTTGGTGCAAAGTTTTAACCATTTAAAACATAGATTTTCATCAAATTTTGAACTAAATCTTCAAATGGTTAATCATCTGTCGGTCTGTACTTTCGCATACATGTAAACGAAATATTCCATAAACCAAATGACTTAAATCAATGAAAATCCCACATATTATCGTGTGACTACAACCGCAATTCCTTGCCAAATTATGGTGTCTATCGATCAGTAAAAAAGACATCCAAAATACATATTTTCACGATAGATTCAGTAAAAAGGATAAGTGATTTGTGGCAATAATGCTTCTCATCCTCGTGTTAATATGGATAAAAAGATCTTTAATAGATATTCTATATATTGAGTTTTTTAAAACTTTTGTATTTGAAAAAAGTGTAAAGAGAAATTGTCGTCGAAAAATTCAAATTAGAGATCTTAATGAATCTTTACGTTTCAAATCTCACTTAATCTAAAAACAAATTTTGGGAATTATGTCTATGAACATGATAACTCAAAAACGTTATGAGCTAGATGGATGAGATTTGTTAATAATTACACTCCTTACAACAAATGTTGAATAAAATCCATTTACAAGTATCCCTGCTTTTTGATTGTCAGGTTACAAATGAAAACGCTAACTACTATTGAAAACAGCTAGATGGACAAATTTAAAATCACAGAGTCAGCATCTACTCCTTAAATTTATATCTAATTTTGAACTAAATCCGTCAAGAAAATCAATCTTTAGTCTATCTGTACTTTCATATCTTTCGTACTTAAAAACGCAACATCTCAGATGAATGAAATACGAAACAAATTTTTAGCATTTGTAGTGTACTTCTTATCAAATGTTCAATAAAATTTATTACGGGGGTTGTCTGTCTTGTCGATCCGTGCTTTCACATGCACATAAGCACAAAAACTCAAAATGAAACGGCTTAAGAAAATGAAATTCGTTAAATGATCTTGATTTTTATTCTCGAGTACTTTAATTATCTGTCAGATTTGATTTCAATTAGTCAAATAAAGGCATCTTAAATACAAACTCTGTTTTCTTTATTATATTACTGAACCGCAAAACATCATGTACAGGACTCTGAAAATAAAAATCTGAGCAACCATGACGAATTTTTTGCTCACAACTTTATGCTGGGAAGAAGGTTTATATCAAATTTGTTTTATAGTATGAAAGAAAGTTTCCGGGAGACCAATCCCGCAATTTTAATTAACGAAGTGTTTAGGTTGTGCTTAAAAGGTAACCAATTTTTAGAAATATATAATAACTAGTATTTTAAAAATCAATAATTCATTGCATAAATATTATATTTACAGTTAAAACTGAATAATTATTATATAAAATATCAGTTCAATATAAAATATAAAAGGTTTGAGATTTCGCCAACAAATGGCAGTTTTGAATAGCGGATAAATGCCTCTTTATTTTGACGCTCTTAAACGAGCGCCATTAAAGAAAAACATGAAACGAAAAAAATTGCTTTTAAAATACTTAATAATCATTATTAGATTGAAATTAAATGGAATAATATACCGTAGGAATGTTAATGGTAAGAATTAGAGCTATTTAGAAGATCTTCGTAATAGGGAAAAACCGTTTAAGAGCCACGCCGCATTCGAACGAAGCTAATATATGCGAATCAGCCCTTTCATGTTTCCTTGCAATAAAAATTGTTATTTGTACAGCGATCCTTTCTGATTTCCGTTACTACTCGAAATTGAGTTATTCATTCGGAAATAGCGAAGAGTAGAATAATAATTCTTTAACTATAAAGACATCTAAAATACTATGAAGACAAAATGGAATGATTTTTCAGTTGGTCAGTTGCCAATCCTTAACATGCAAAGCTACCCATTTACAAGTCTGGATGCAATAACTGAATTTAATATTCTGTATGAAAGACATCGGTAAAATATAGATCATGGTACTTCAGTAATCTTAACACTTTATTTAGAATATGATTAAAACCACAGTATTATTATTGGGAAGGGATCCCAGAATCTGAATGGTGGTCCAATAGTGAGAACTTCTGAATCAGAAATATCATTATCGAAACTTCCGTACCACATTAATAGACAGATGCTTGATCCTGTGGGATATATTATGCATCCAAGACGAATCCATAATGAAATCGGATATCGAAGTGGATACTCGATAATTCGACGACTGCGGTTTTCTGGTTTTCATGGATGCATGCATTTGAAATGTCAAAATCTTGGAATTGTTATTTTCAATATCTTTTCTTGCGACGTTATTATTCTTGTCAAATTTTCTAAAGGTAAACGTTCGAAACAAATAACTGCGTGTTGATGTCAGTGATCTAGGAGCAGCATAAACAATAGTTTACGCTCATATTTTGAATTATGTTATATTTGTTACAAATGGTGAAACATAATGGTATATACATTTCGTAATATTTTGTGCAATGAACATATATTTTGTGACTACAACTCTTTTTTTTTTTTGCATGGATTGATAATCCGGAGGTCTCATCAATCCGACTATCCAGATTTCTCAAAGATTGTAGTGCAATTAATTACATATCTCTATACGCTTCATTATTAAAGACTTTAATATTGCAACATTGAAATATCATGTGCATAGCCTTCAGTTATATTTGAAAATCACAACATTTATTATGCTGTGCATGAAATGGCAACAAATTGAAATTAGTTTTTAACAATCTCTCAGGACACTTGGACATGTAACATAGACATGTGAGAAATTTGTTTAATTCGAGAGTTGCTTAATTTATAAACACAGTATCTATCTTCTAGAAGTAGAGAAACTGATGTGATGTGTAAACTAATGTGCTCAAAAACAAATAGGAATCTAATTACTCTTAGTATATAGTATATTGCACTAAAAAAGGTACTCTGTCCTCTCTGTAAGAAAATCTAACAAAGCGATATCAGCTACTCATGATATAATAAATCTCTGGAACACATAATTTTGACTTCTGAAAGAAAAAATATTTAACTCAAAGTTCAACCGCTGCAATAGAAAACGACGCTATGGAGCAAGCAGTTTACATCTTCCTTAACTTGCCTATCAAGTATTGTTTTTGTGCACTATCATATAGAAGTATAATAAACATCAAGAATGAAAAATTGTTTTAACATGCTATAACTTTTATTACAATTGTACGAAATTGATTAAAAATTAATATAATTAAAGAAATTTGCGCAATATATTGATTGCTGTCACATACCAACATTTTAACACAATTTTAATTTTTTTAAATTTTTTAATTGAAACCAATTTTATTTCTGTGCAAGTTTTTGCTTTAATATTTACAAAGGATTTTAAATGTAATTAACAACAAATTATTAATAATAATAATTTTCAGTGATGCAAACAATTTTCGCACATTTTCTCCTTTAATATATAATTTTTTAGAAATATTTTTATTTTACAGCAACACTTTTCATTGTTTTAATTAATGAATTTATGCTCAAGCACATACTTTTTTGTATATACATTATAATTGCTATACAGATGAAAAAATTCTTAAAGATAATTTTAATTTTAAGACGGAAGAATCAACCTTAAAACAATATCATTCTACGATGTTTCAATATATTTCTACGATGCAATCATTATCATTCTACATTATGATAGTTTAATTATTATCATTATCATTATAGTGTAATCATTATCATTCTACATTATCACAGGGCAATCATTATCATTATCATAGTGCAATCATTATCATTATCATTATAGGGTAAACATTATCAGTCTACTTTATCATAGTATATTCATTATCCTCATCATTCTATTTTATTATACTTTAATCATTATCATAGTGTAATCATTATCATTATCATTCTACATATCGTTCAGAAAAACAATATCATTCTGGGTCGTAGAACAATTATCATTCTAGGATATCAAAGAAATTGAAAGAGACTCGCCAATTTTTTTTTTCGACGGAGAACAGAAGTTTATAAAAAAACTCTCACTGATATACTTAAAAGCGATAGCATGGCATGATTCTAAGAAAAATAACATTGTTTTCTCTATTTGATACTTTTTTACTAATCATATTTATCTACAGTCATGTTCAGTATGCAAAAGCGAAAGTACTTGTACTTGGACAGTCGAACAAATAGACTTCCTCCGAATAGATTTTGTTAAAAATTTGACAGAAATTTAGAAATTCAATCTTAAGTCCAGATACCAAATTTTATCCATCTTGCTGGAAACGTCTTTGTGTTATCGCGTTCCTTCACAGATAAACAAATGGAAAGAAGGAGTAACAGACATAATTCCAAAATTTGAGGAGATTTAACAAAACCTAACGAAACCAAAGAAGCGTACATGTTTCATTTTAACTCAATTATCCTCGTGCAATCTACGAATCTTCGCGACAGCCGACAAGCGATTAACATAAAACGACATCTCCGAAAAGCGACAATGATGAAAAAGGTAAAGTTTATCTCCTTAATTGAGCGTCCCATAACAATAATCGTTATCGTTACTTGTTGGACGATGTCTCAAATAGTTCTAAATCACAACTTTCTGGAACAGGCTTCACCGGCCATAATGGTCCACAATTATCGGAAATTACTGTCATTCATCCCCGCCAGTGACCTTTCCCGACGACGATGATGGCTTAGCACGTAAGAAACGGCATTTTGTTGATGATACGCATTACATAATAGATCAAACTGTATTCACTGCTTCTTTTCCCACATCGGTATTTTTGTTCATGTTGATGTCTCGGGAGTTGTTGAAACAAGGCCAGTGTGTGTTTCATCGGTTACAATGAGAAACAATGTTTGGCACTTCGAGCATTAATGCGAATCATAAAAAAAAACATCCTCATGCTCAGATTGAGTTAATGGAACATGGATGGCTTTTGCGTTTCGTGACCTGTCTTTAATAGCCGTTTAGTGCAGGAACAATGGCCTGCCCTGGAGTTAGAAAGCAGTTCCATAATAAGGCATTCTTTATATACGAAAAGGTTTTACCATGATTTCGTGAACAGTTTAATACTGGAAAAACTTTTAGCACTGTCGTTTCAGTTGATTATTGTCTTTATCAGCGGTAATCAGCAAATGTGGAAAGTTAGTGAAGTCTGTCTTAGTCACAATTTGATTTTCTTCTCCATTGCTAATAAATACTTGTTGTCTATAAAAGCCAATTAAATGATTGACTATCGATGATTGAATATATAATATTCGTATTAAAAACAGCAATTAATAAGAAATAGATTTTTACATTTGCCGGTAGAAAAGAATATAATAGAATGAGGACATTATACTTATTGACTAGGCTCAGCACATTATCAAAATTTATACCTGAAATGCTAAATTCAGTTTTCTACGTTAAGTAATCCAAACTTTAGTATTACGAAACTCCCCTTTAAAAATTGAATCTATCTTTACCCTCTTTATTTTCAATGCATTGGTTCTTTTCAGAGAAGAACAGCATATGTTCGTTCCACAAAAGGATTTCTGTATCAAAAAGGAGCTTTTGTGGGGAAAAAAGTCTTTATTATAACAATCTAATACATGTTTACTCAAATGATAACAAATTGCCTCGAAAGCAAGGAATATGCAAACTGATTTTAATGTTCTTATTGAAAGGAGGGAGCGTCTGGGATTTTACATGGAAACGTAACAATCACACAGATCGTAGATAGGAGCAAAAGACAACGCAGCAGATGTAGTCTATAAAATGTCAATTGTTTATGCACATCAACCGCAGATTGAAAAAACAATTGCTATTTTCTTCATTTCTTTTCATTCGACACGAATTACTTACTTGCACACTGCGTTGTTATTTTGCGATGTTGATACCATGTTTCCTAATGGAGATTTGAGCAACTAACACATTTCTGAAATTATGGAAAATACATATAGATACAAGATCTTGTCAGAATCCACGAGTGGCCGTCACATTAAATTTGAGAATCACTATTCTACATTATGCTTTCATATGGAATGATGCAATTACGCTTTCCCCCAAAGAATATCCGAAATTGGAGAATGTTTTCCGACCACTATACTGACATGCCCACAGTTTTTAAAAATTACAGACAACCACCCAGTTACCACAGAACAAAGCCGTATAAACAGAGATTGAAGAATGTGAAATGGAAATTAACGTATTCAAACAACAACCTCTCTGAAGAGGCTCTCAAGAAAGCTTAATGTTATTTTAAAAATACAAGGATTCTACTTTCAACTTTATTGTATAATTTCACAATAAAGCATGCTTTAGATCAGCGTTGCTATATATAGAAGAGAATCAAAGTAAACATTTGGAGCTTATCCTTTTAAACGGATTTGATCCAAAAATGGTCCCACTTTACCAAACAATACCAAATATAATTTATCCAACTTGTTACATTTTTCAGTAATCGAATTCACACATTCACGAAAAGACAGAGAAACAGATGGTAAATCCATCTAAAATTCAAAACAGAATTATAACTCAGATGAAAAAAAAACTTATATCAAATTTCGTCTGTCTAATTGATCGCATTCTTATTTTTCATACTCATGTACGTTAGATTGATGTACAGATAGATTTTTTCATAATGGATATTCTCCCAAATTATCTCAATTTGTAATTCTATAGCAAAAACTAGATATTACATTTCATTTCTCTAATAGATGTTATTTTCGAGTAATCCTATTTTCAATCTGATAGAGCAACATAGAGATATAATTTCAGAATATGGTTTATAACTCAAGGTGGTTTAAACGTAAAGATCTTTCAAAATAACGAAATCGGCAATGCTTTTATACTTTGAATATGGAAAATTTAAAAATGCAATTATATTAGTGTAAATCCTTGGAAGTAACCATAGGCCACTACCATTATTTGTTAAAAAGTGGGCAAGTATTTCATAATGAATTGAGAAACAAAAATTTTGGAAACCTTCTAAGAATGTTCATTGATTGATCTTGGAAAATTAAGCAAGAATATATTAAACTCACTTTGAGGATAATTAGGGGAAAATCTTGTTATTTTGAATCGGAGTTAGAGATGACTCAAACGACATTTTAATTGAAATTATTTTCATAGCGAACTTGAATTGGGAAGACACAAGCCATCCTTTATTAATTATTAAAGGGAAGGGGGATGTTTAGAATGCAAAAATTATAAATTTGAACTTATAGATTTTGGAGGAATGGTGTACTGCACATGAACATGTCTACATTTAAACTGTGAATGCCTTTTTGTTTGCCAAAAAACAGGTAAGATTTACTTTGCGAACTCCAACATTGCTACAAATCGCAGATCCTTCAAATCTTAGAGAGGGAACAAATCACTGAACTTGTTGTGATTTAAAATAACAGTCTACTCCACTGATTTTAAATTATATTTTATAATTTTTACAGGGAATAGTATAATCTTCTGTGTAATTTTTTAAATATTTTGTGCAATAAGCATACATTTTGCTATCAAAAGGTATTCGTTAAAATGAAATTCTATTAATCCTGTGCTTTCGTTAATCTGTCAGTCCTTTGGTTTGATATCTACAGGCTTACTAAAAGCCTATTGCTTTGAATTTTCTTTTGAAAACTAAAACGCATGATATAGAAATTGCTTCTTTTTGGACGATGGCCATAAATTACCTCATTAACGTTAAGCGTTACATTTAAGTATTCCAGGAAGAGTATTTCGAGAATCCCGATTTTCGACCCTCTTTCGTCCCTACCTTCAGTGAATCATTCCCAAAACAGAAATAGAAATAACGGTGTGGGGAAACTTGATTCATTCAATAAATGTTCCAAATAAACGTATTCGAAAGCACTGAAGTTATTTTGGCAACGTAAAGGGTAAGTTCCGTTAGAAAAAAAATAAATTAAGTTCCCAAGAATCGGTTCCAAACTGTTTAGTCACCAAGAGGAATTTGTTTGGATTGGAGAACGGTCAAAGAACTGTCACGCACTGTTCATTCAAAAAGGATAGTCTATTCTTGTGTTTTGTAGTACAAAATACAATGGAAGAGCACTCGGTAACTCATTAATTAAAACCACCAAGTTAATTCAAGGAAATTTGATAATGGTAGTTCCGATTCCTTACCACACCTTTTCTTGAATTAATTGGCTGGATTCTAAACAAAAAACGCTTTCTAATGACTATTTATCAAAGCAACAAGTATGCTTTTTAGAATGAATTAGAAAAGAAATGCCTAGCACAGATTCTTAATTGAGAGATGTATCAGATAATTAGATTGTTTTTTTTTAGTTTTTGAGGCTTTTTTTTATTTTTTTAGCTTAATCAGTTTAACTGTATCAAGTTTCTGTCTGCCATTGCTTACTGTTATTGTTAATTGCTGTCAATTACTAAAATTTAACTGTGTAACATTTGTTTCTATGTAAGAGAATGTACTGTCTTCACAGAATTTGGTGCTGATAAGAAGTTCACCTGAATGAATCAATGGTAAGTCTTGACAACCACCGAAAGCAAATCTAGAGTCTTAAAATACTATTCACGTATTTTTCTTATTTCGCGCAATAAACATGTAAAAAGAAGTAAGCATCAAAGTATTTCCCAAGAAGGTGAAAGTACTTTGAATAGAAGGACTTCTACAAGTTATTGAATCTCTACGTTTTTGACCGCCTCGTGGTTAAAAGTCCGTTTTTTTTATTAGTTTGTTAGTCTATGATCTCGATCATTGGTGTATTTTGGAATTTTGCACCCCTAAGCAATGCACATTATGAGGGCATTGTTTCAATTGACTCGTAAACTTGTTTAATATATTTTTCACATATTATAGATTTATTTTAGGTTATCTTCTTTTATATTGCTAACATCGTGAAAAGTGTATTTATCTATTATGACTAATAAATAAATTAATATCTAATATTTATACATAATGTTATTAATTATAAATAGTCTAATAACTGAGTAAATGTCGGGAAAATATAAGAGTCTCACCAATTCTAATTGATAAATTATTAATATCATTTTAATATCTTATAAGTCAAAAAAGTTGCGATTTTACAAACTTATTTATTTGGTAATTAGGAAAATAATCGACTTGCTTACGACTCCTCTCTCTCAGCCTAGTGGCAGCTGATTGTTCAACCAAGTCAAAAATCCGCCAATGATCTCAATAATTTAAAATCGCATGTGCAAAATTCGATGTTCACATCAAAATGGTAACTTTCTATAAAATGTTTCTCAGGGCCTGAACTAAGGCAGGGGCATACGGGGCAGTTGCCCCGAGCCCCCACATTAGAGGGGCCCCCAAATCAAACAGAAAGTTCATTTTACGTTTACATCTTTAATGAATGTTCTTCATTGAAGAAGTAGAGGAGGGGTCCCCAAAGTAGTTTTGCCTCGGGCCCCAATTAGGCTAAGTCGGGCCCTAAACCTGACAAAGAATAATTTATTTATAGATCTTCGATCTGGAATGATCTGGATCATTGATAGACAAACTACTGTTAACGATGTGGCCACTTGGACCCAAGTAATCCCACAACAGGAAAATCTAGCTCGTGTCTAACTTATCCGATGGGGAATTAATTCAGTCTGGATAAAAATATGGCCAATTTAAAATGGAATCGGTAAATAGATGATATTAATGATTTGAAATGAATCTGGAATTATTATCTTTCTGTGTTTGATGTCTTTATATGAGATATCCAAATTGTTCAGTGTCCATAAAATGGGTGAGATGTAATAAATAATTAGAAAGCAAAAAGATTGAATATTTTGAAAACGCAACAACATAAATATGTACAAAAGAAGTCTAGGCACTTCCAAATTCTATCTGATCGTCGTTGATTTGAAACATTTTTAGAGCATTTAAAATTGCTATATTTGTAGCAAAATATGATGTTTATAAATATATGTGTGCGCAGACAAAATTTAATTCGTTTCATTAATTATCTAAAGTTAATCATTAGTTATTTAAGAAGATCCATCGTTAATTAATACCTGGAAGACTATTACTCGCTAGGCAGTTTTTTTAAATGTGTGAATGTGTTAAAAACGTATCAGATACAGATTGCATATAAATATTTTTCAATCTTACCTACATATGATTGACTTTTAATGAAAAAAAAATCATGAAGGCAATTTGTTTAACTTGTTATTCGAAACGATTTGCTATATTACAGTATTCATTTTACAGTTACTAACTGTATATTTTACTTATATTTTTGAACTGTATTACTAACTTCGTGAAAGATATTATTTCATGCTATAATGTTTTACCGTGCTATATGACATTGTCAATATGATAGATAGAAAAAGGTAATAACAGTTAGTTATAAAAAAAATTGTGCTTAAAATCGCTTTTTTTTTCAGGAAAGATATCTATATAGATAAACCTAAAAGCAAACACTTATCTAAATGCAAAACTTGATTCAAATTGTTCGAGCCGCTTCCGAGATACACGAAATAAATAAATTTATATGTGAACAAGAATTTCTCGCTTAAAGTTATAAGATTATTAGACAAGGGAAGGATTTGACTGACAACTATTTATCCACATTCCCATTGCCCTTCCCCAATGAAAATAAAATTAAATCTAGAATATGTCACAATATTAGAAATAAAAAAAGCAGACTTAGCTGACCAATTACAGAGGTCCTGGGAAATTTTAACGAATTAGTTCACAGAAATATCTTTCACAGCCGTTTTCTATTGTAGTTTATGTATTCTCCCTTTTTTTTGTGATCTACATTTTAAAGTTCCAGTAATAAATTATAGCAATTCTGTTAATACGAAGAAGAAAAAAATCCGCCGAGAAGCAAACACCGATTTTTAATCGACGACGATTCATTCACAAACTAATAAGATATTCATAAATATTTACAAGATGCAAAACCAGCGGAAGAGGTTTCCCCGAAACCTTCTCTCATACTCTCTAATAAAGGTGTTATCTGAGGGAACGCCTTGCATGGCACTGGCGTACAATGGTTACGAAATATTAACCTTTGGCGTGAGTATAGCATTTTTACTGATCCTTGGCGAATTATTTATTTGGTGAGTAGACCCTGGCATGCGGTTAATAGTATCCGAAAATATAATTTGTGTTTTAGACGTTTTTTTTCCCAACCGATTGAAACAAAAACTGGACATACAACTACAATTGTAGTCACAAAATCCCATATATAATTTGATATATTTAAGTCACTGCATTTTTTAGCTATCACCTCTATATGTTTCTAAAAATGCAGACCGACAGTTGGTCATTCCGTTGTTGGATTTGGCTCAAAATTTGAATGGTGTCTAGATTATACATGTTGATTCTGTGTATTGAATTTTATCTATCTGTATCTTTTTGTTTAGTACTTATAGTGTTAAATTATATTTGAACAACAGGACGGACAGACTTTCTCTCAGAAGAATCTGCTCAAAATTTGACAGAAATCTACAAATTGGGCATACAAACCAAATTACATCAGTCTAGTTCAAAGCGTGCTTGAGTAATATTCATCACAGACAGACAGACAAACGAACATTTTCTAAAAATGTGTTTTTCAAGCTGAGGGAGGTCTTAAACTTAAAGATTCGTCAAAATCTCAAGTTCGAATTTTTTGACGATTACTATCCAATCTCTATACTATGTATGAGAGAAAGTAAAAAATAATATAAATGAAAACACACTGTATTTTCATCTCTAGAGTGTCTTAAGTTGAATAGCTAGTAATAGAAGGATAACCATCAAAATATTCTACTAATCACTTTGAACTATGTGTATTTGAAAGCTATTTATAAATATCTGAAAAACAGCTTATGAACAGTGATAAAAATCCATTGATGTTATATCGAATTAATTACTGTTATTAAATACTTTAAATGAGATATTTTAATTATTTCCCCATAAGTAAAACAATAAAATTCCGCAATGGCACATTTTAAATTGCAATAATTTTTTCCTCATTTTAATTTCACGTCTGATAAATTTTCATAATACTTTTTATAGATTATAAACTATTCTACTAAAATCATTTAGTTATTATTAAAATGTCTTCCAGCATTTTTTTACAGCTGTTCTCTTATTTTTAGACTATTTTAATGACTTTTTTGAAATCCCTTTTAGCCAGGGGATATCAAGCATTGTCTCAAGAGGTCATCATCTCTATTGTAAACCTTCCAGGGTGAAATATAATTTTAATAACTATGCCGTAAAAATTTTTAAAAAAACTATCAACATAATTACTCTTCAATTTCCTTAAAAAATTTTTACGGTACCAGTTTGAATAATTTATAGTTACAGTTATGATTACCATCGTTTTTTTCTGTTGTTATATTTCAAGAAATTTTAACGAATATATGAATATATTAATTTGTCTTCCTCTTTTATAATTAAATAAGATATGCATTTAGTTATATTTAAAATTTTTCATTAGGTACTTAACGAGAATTTTTAAAAAATGTCAGTATATCATAGTGCGATCATAGCTTTTACAGCAGGCCATGATGATAATTAAGCAAAGATGTAGTTTAACAATAGGGTTTTTCTTTGACTCTGTTCTTATATAATTCAAAGGTATTATTATGTTCTTCATATAAAGTAGAAAAAAGAAAGATTAAAACTTTATCAACGGAATTACTTTCCACTTTGTGAAATTATATGCATTTTAATGCCCTTAACCGTCGGTTTGTGTTAAGGGGTTAATAAAATGATAATAAAAACATTGCCAGTGGCCATAATAACAAAGCTGTCCAACTAACCATGTACCTAACATTTATTTAAAAACTAGATACGACCACAAAGAATTGAAAGCATGTATATTTCACTGTGCGGTGGATTTTAGAACAAAATCCTCAGATGTCACTGCAAACAAAATAACTTTATCGTCTTTGGCCCTGGAGAGAATTGGGCTAAATTGTCCATTGTCGAAAAAATTCACAAATGAAAATCTAGAAATAAACTATAATTTGAAATATAATTAAACAAAATTAATTAATTTAAAACATGTATAATGCAATTTTCATATATCTTTTCTTTTGCTTATTTTGATTTTAGTTGCTTTATTTCCTTTATTCATTTTTTATGACTTCTTTAGTTCATTCGTCTTTTTCTTTTTTAAAAAAAATAAAGATATATTTTGATATGGGTATTGGATTTGAAGTAAAAATCCGGTTTCTGAATTTTATCTAAGAAATTTAACGGTAAGTCACTGAACAGGATTTTCTATTAAAACGACTAATTTGCAAAATAACGCAAATTTAAAAAAAAAAATCAAAATTATTTTTTAAAGTCTGCTTATAAAATACATTAAAAAACAGTAGCCATATATATAGCTTGGAGAGTGAAATTTTTGAAAAGAGTAAAAAGTTACCAATTTTGTAAATTTAAATTATTTTATATTCTTGGCAAAGTTTAGGCTAGAATTTAGGTGACAGCAATAGAATTTGATGTTATTTTTTGGTGATTAAGAGATAGACATGTCTGTATATTTGGTCGCAAAATTTCTGCTCTTTTCTAGAAAATTCGGTGATAAAAGAATTAAAATCTTTTGTGACCAAAAAAACCAAAATACTTCCAAATTACAGAATTCGGACAATATTTAGACACAATAACAAATATTGGACATATATTTTTACTTTCTCGTATGCGTAGTATAGAGAAAGTATAGTAATCATTAAAAAAATCGAACTCGAGATTTTGAAAAATCTTCTCGCTTTAGACCTCCCAGAGTTCATAAAACTCATTTTTAGAGAATGTCTATCTGTCTGTAACAGAGATAAAACGCTTTGAGCCTCTTATCCAATCTTGAGTAAGAGGAAGTCCGTCTGTACAAATATGGGTTAACACAATTATAACAAAACCAAGGGAACTAGATAGATACAATTCCTTACACAGATTTAATATCTATATTGTAGACATCTAACAAATTTTGAGCCAAATCCAACCAATGGTTGATTATCTGTCTATCTGTACTTTCAGAAACATGTAAAAAAAGATAATTCAAAAATGCAATGACTTAAATATATCAAATTTGGTATGGAATTTTGTGACAAGCATGGTTTTGTGTCAAATCTTTGTTTCAATCGACTGAGTTTAGTTTAGTTTAGTTATATTAACGTCCCGTTTAAAGTAACGCTAGGGCTATTTTGGGACGGACCTCGTAATTTTGAACCGCAGTCAGATGACGAGGACGACACCTGAGCTGGAACCCCCCCCCCTCCTCTCCACGCCACATCAGTTTAATTGATTGAGGAAAACGTGTATGAAACATAAATTTGATTTTTGGATGCTATTAATCGCATATAAGGAATTAGTCTCGAAATAGCTCGCCAAGGATAACAAGGTAGATTCAGTAAAAATGCTAATTTCACACCAAAAAATATTTTGTAACTGTTGAACGCCAATGCCCTGTAAGGCGTTCTGAGGGATAACATATTTATTAAAAAGTTTTGTGGAGACCAAAATATATAACTCGGTTACAATTTGCCTTTTACTTCATTTCTCTCAAATCTCAGAAACGGTTCAAAAAGTGTATTAAAATAGTGCATCATGGCTTTCTAAAATTCGGTTTCAGTTTAATACAGCCCAAGTATTAGAAAAATCTCTCAACATAAGCCTTATGAGGTCTTGGAAACAAAAATTTCATTTCAAAACTTGGTTAATTGTTTAATTATATGTTGAAACGCAGATGACAATAACTTAAGGTATTGATCAAGATTTAACCAATAATTGGAAGTATGTTCCCATTGAAAAAAATTAAAACAGAAAGAAAAAGAGAATGGTATTTGAGAGCGTTCAAGCTAATAAACTCCATAAAGTGGAAGTCCGAAATATTTCTCAGTTAAAAACAACATATTAACAATATATTTTTTACCAGGATCATTGTTTAGGAACCAGGAACCAGGTGAAAGAACTCAACGAATGAAGATGCCGAAAGCGAAACTTCGCTGTTTGACAGTATTTTGGCAAAGGCTCCCAGGTTTTATCACCAAATAAACGAGAATATCATCAAAACGAAATCGTATAATGGAAATCTGCTGACTTGAAGTTATCCAAAATCGCCAATAAAGCGGGGATTTAAATATCCATAAATAAAAAAAATTACTATATTCAGAACGACCTACAGTTTATAACAGAAAATGATATCCATAAAAATTTATCAAAAATATTCTTTGAAAAAGTGGGTAAAAATTTCAAATTTACCGAAGAAATTGAAACATGTGATGAGAATGACTCTAAAAATAAAAGAAAATTCAGAAGTCTTATCAGGGATTAGATCTTCCATGTTTAGATATTTCGTCATGCCAACATGGCTCCTGAACATGGAATTCTGACAATAAATAAATGCAATGTGAATATGAGAAAGCTACATTCAAATCATCATCCGCTTTTATTTCATTTATTTTTTCCCGTACTTTAAATAAAATACTATTGAATTTCTTGTGTTTTAATTTTAAGACTAATATGACCATTTCATATTTTTAAATACCGTATTTGCAAGGCCATTTTGTAAAACGTTTTGAGTTCAGACACTCCTTCAATATACCATACATAGACGATCTAAAAATAATAATTATTTATAAAAATGTCAGTTGCCACCTTTAGATTGGAAAGGCTAATATTGTTTGCAACGATGTATATATTTTGTCAGAAGCTCATTTGAGGCAATCTACACCGGAAATGCCTCAATGTTTTTCAAGACAGTTTGAAAGAAAAATTATTAGCTGTTACAATAAAACCCTTCCCTGGTGCAGAAAAAAAAATTGATAAGAATACTGTCTTTCTATTTTTATAATGATTTTTCTTATTCAACTTTATAGTTTTTTATTATTAGTAGTATTCTTTTCTTAGTCTGGACCTTCAAGAGCCATTGCGTGTAGTTGGAGCATGGCATTGAATTATAAGACCTGAAATAAAAAAAAAGGGGGTAAAATCAGTTGAACATAACCACCTTTCAAACATATCAACTTTTAGATATTCAATTCATTATCTTTCTGAATCGAAGTGATGTGAGGTCCCAGAAATGGATGAAACTTTCATTACACAGCTTGTCTTCCGTTGAACCTGATTGGAATGAAGACATAATTGCGAAGGGAAGGAAAGGTTTCTTGTATTCCTTGCTGGTAAAAGCAGATGAGACTGACCGGTGGGACTCGTCTTCCGGTAAGTATGATGAGATAATTATAGTTGTTACTGGGATGATGAGATATATTAAAGAATAATTGCAAACTTGTAAGTTGGTAAACTTATAAGAAGATCATTCAATCAAAAAAGCAAATAATATGATAATTAAAACGGAAAAAAAATTGTATAAAAACTATCGGTACTGTTGTTTTTCTTTATTTACTTCTACAGGCTTTAATTAATAAAAAAAATTCAGAAGAAATATTTTTAAAAAAAAGAATAAATAGTTTTCAACACATGTAAAAATACTCTTAGATTTCAAAATACGATACTGAAAATATCCGATTATAGCAAGATGGTAAATTTCAATTAAAGAAGAAGATGGTAATTCAATTAAAAAAGAAAATATTATGGTAAATAAAATGAAAATAAATCGAATCAAACTATCGGTGGTGAGTCGGTGAATTATTCTTTATTTCCTTCTAACGTCTGTAATTAATAAAAAAGATCCAGAAAAAAATACATAGTTTTCAACATATTTAAAAAAAATTTTAAATCTCAAAATTTAATACTGAAAATACACGATTATAAAAAATATGGTAAAAATCTATCAAAGTAGAAGAAGAAGATGGTCATTCAAGCCAAAAAATATAAAGATAAATAAAATTAAAATAAACCGAATAAAATTATCAGTCTTTTTTTATTGTTTTTATTTGTTTTGACCATATCAAATTAATAAAGAATTCAGAAAAATATATATATAATAAAAAATACATGTTTTTTTATATGATTAAGAATTCTAGATCCCAAGATGAAATATGAAAAGTTGTCTCTGGAACTTAAAAAAAAGTTGTTCCTCAATCATTTTTCAATCAAATAAAGCAAATAATATGATAATTAAGAAGAAAATGGATCGAATGAAACTAATAAGGTTATTTTTACTTTGTTTGTTTCAACTATCTATGATTAAAAAAGAATTCAGAAGAAATATTTATGGATAAAAAAAAGAATTCATGGTTTTCAGCATATTTCAGAATTTTTCTAAATCACAAAAGTGTGGTATTAAAAACATTAAATATAGAATTTATAGGAAAGTGAAACATTCATCAACAGACTATTCAAAGAAGTGAATAATATAATTTAAAAAATTTAAATCGCATAAAACAATTAGCGCTCTTTTACGTTCCTTTTCCTTATTTATTTTGAGCATCTATTATTAACTAGCCGCCTTTGGCGACCAGCCGGTTAGCCAGTATTACCGCTCGCTACAATTTTCAATTAAATATTTTAAGTAACTGGTCTCTTAAAGGATTCTCAAACAAAACATTTTTAATCTTCAAATTTTGATAGTCATACCAAACTTATATTGTTTAGATCGTTTCGTTCAATTTACTATATATATTTTGCCAATTTGTTGCCATTTCCGGTAAAACTTCAACTTTAATTAAAAATGTAAATGACGAAATTGCAATTAATATTAAGATATTTTTTAATAAAACCAAGAGTTTTATTTTATTAATCATCTTTATTGTTATTTATTAATTATTATTATTATTGAATATGAGTATTGCAAACAGAATCGCTCGGTATTTAAGTCTTATGTTAACTACAAAATATTTTTCATAGTTTATGTAATATCTCAAACAATAATTCAACAAAAATTTCTGAGATTCAGTATAAAATTCAGTTTTTAGTTTTGCTTTCAAAAGGATTGAAACGAAATCAATAATAATATTTTGTTCCTGCTTATAAATATATTTCAAAAATTATGAAGTCTAAATTTAATGCAGTAAGGTATCATATTCTGATAAATATTCTGAACACACCAAATTTTAAATAAATGAATGAATGTTTCTATTTTCCACGATCAACTTAGACTTATTTATGAAGTTTTAAATGTTAAAAATTTAGAAAAACTCACCATTTTCATAATCTTAGGCCAATTAATCTTGAGAAACCTGCGCGCTGATTGGCGTATTTTCTTTGAAACGATCGATGAAAAATCTAAAATTATCCTTTTTTTATTGAATAGTGATATTCAAATCTTCATAAATCAGTCAGTTTAAGTGATTTGAAATTAACTCTTAAAAGTCAGTGATTTAGTTGATTGGAAATTAACTCTATGACCACCATAAAATCTGTGCTTTCTCTTGTGGTGTATGCATTCTCTTAATATCCGATCAAATAAAACATCACATACAAAAGTACTACATAGAACAAACACATCAAAAGTAAACATAACATTTCAATAGTTGCCAAAAACAAAAGAGAGAAAAATGCAATTAATAAGCAGACGATATTTAGAAAAGTACAGATATTTAGACTGGAAAATGAAATTATCTGAAATTAAAAACACGCGCAGACGATATTTACAAAAGTAAAAATATTCAAACCTGAAAAGGAAAATATATGAGTTATTCCATCAATAAATGCCATAAGTTTGTTTACATCTTCATTATTTTATGAGTCATTAAATATCAAAGTGGATACGGGACTGAATAAACACCCTGTATAGAGAGTGTAAAAGATCATAAAATAAATTTTCTTGAATTTATTTTTTAGAAAAAATAATATTTCATATTTGTTTCATTTCTTACAGACACTTGCCGAAAATTATAATTTTGCAGATTTCATTTCCAAAAAGATTTAATTTATTTTCAGTTAGAGCTTTAATCAATGTGATGGCAACACTTTGAAAAAAACTATTTTTTTCTCATGAATGCGAAACGTGCTTAATCCTCATTTTTATTTTTGACGAAAAAAATTATTGAAAAACATAGTTAAAATATTTATTTAAAAATTCATTAAAAATAGAAATTTAATTTTAAGATTAAAATAGTAGTATCATTTAAAAGATAAATTTTTTATCTTTAACTTCATGTAAAAATCTTTTTTTGTGCGGTAATATTTTCGGCAGTTATAGCAGAAACACGTCAAAAATTCGCTTAATTTTTAAATAAATAAAATTCTAGTTAAAAATTCGAAAAAATAACCCCCAGGTGCACATTCCCGGCCTCCAAGGTATACACGTGCCAAATTTGGTAGCTGTAGGTTGAATGGTCTGGTCTGTAGAGCGCCAACACACACACACACACACACACACACACACACACACATTGAGCTTTATTATAAGTATAGATATAGATATAGATATAGAGTTCAGAAGAAACATTTATCCAAAAAAAAAGTTTATTTTCAACATACTTAAAAGTTCTAGCTCGCGTAAGAAAATACTGAAAATGTTCAATATGGAATACATATAGTGTCAAAAAAAAAAAAAAAAAAAAAAAAAACCTCCCCGCTTTTATTATAACTGCGCAATAGATTATCTATCTGGAAATTATTATCTGGCAGATGGCTATAAATATCGGAAGAAAGTTGTATTTACAAAATGTATATAAAAACCCTATTTTAATATTAATGTAGAAAAAATTGTTTCATGTTGCTTTCGATGTGTTTTTTTTTTGTTGGTATTTTCTTACAGTTCATTTCTGATGACTGTAGAGAGGGGGGCGGGAGGGAGGTAGAAATCAGTAAATACAACAATAGCACTATAAAACTTTAAAATAAAAAGTACAACAAAAATCTAATGCATTTAAAGCTTTTTGAAAACGTAAGAAAATCTAGATAACTTTTTTTTATTAAATACCTGTAAAACAGTAAACTCCTTAAATGAATTATGCCTTAACAATTTTTAACCTTATGATCATTCCGAACATAAGATATGGAGATAAGGAGCTCAAAAATAATTCAGAAACGAAAACATTTTTTTTTTAATTTTGACACAATTATAGAAATTATATTTAATATTCAACTGATAGCATTATAATTATATTTAATTTTCAATGGATTAACCAGTTAACTGTTTCGATCTCTTCGAAAAATTAATATCAAAACTGTGTTGCAAAAATTTAGCTATATTTACTATTTATTACTCCTCACGAATAAACTTGTCATAACGCAAAATGCTGTACTTCTTCCAGGATGAATATACTCGTCAAAAATAGGTAACTGGTTAAAGAACAAATTTCAAAAGAATTTCAACTGAAAATGGTCAAATTAGTCAAGCTGAACTGGGTTTATATAAACTGTGATGTCTTACTGGAAATATTATTCAAATAAATGTATTTTGTGATCTTCCTTTTTTTATTCCATTAATTTGAAACTTTTTGAATGAAAACGTTTTAACCGATGATAATGATTAGGAATAATACTTTAATGTTGTTTGAAAAAAAAAGCACTGTGCTTAACTTTATCTTGCATATGATTATTTTAGGGACTGAATTTTTCACCCTTTTAATGTTTCATAGGTCGTTCATTTTTTATTTCAAAATTACTTACAAGTTTGGCGATTACTTTTTTAAGTAATTGGTCCACGTTTTCATGATTTCATATTACTGACCGTGATTTTTTTTTCCTGTTTCTAAAAATGGAGTTTTATAAATGGTATATTTTACTCTCTTCCTTAATAGCTGAACTACTGAAATTTTGTTCAATTCTACATTCCCAATGAACATATTGTATTAATATTTTCAAAATGTAATAATTAGTTAATCAATTAAATTTTGATTTCAGGTGCGGGTGAATTTTTTAGAAAAAGCTTATTTCATACTCTCACAATAAAATTGAATATTAAATTAAAAACCTAAAAGTAAAAGAAAATTAAAAATAACTTAATTCCACTCTTTAATACTCTATTAAAAGTAAGTATTTTTAAAAAGTATTTCTTGTGAATAATACACATATTAATAATACAAATTAATAATAATAAATAAATAAATAATAAATTCATCCGACATGAAATTATCTGAATTATGCTTTCTTTATTTAAAAATACTTCAATTATGAACGTATGATGGGTGTTTTTTTCACATAATGATATTTTAACATTGTTAAAGATATAATTTATAGTTAGACCATTTTCAGGTAGAATGTTTATATAGATAATCCTTTAACAGGACTTTTTATAAAGGGGAGATGCACTTTTGTGCATTTTTATATGATTTACCCAACTTCACGTAGGGCGAAGATGGAATTTTGCCGTACTTTTTTCGTTTATTTTCAGAACTGCTTATTTTTAAAGCATTTGAAATTCTATAATTTTCTCCACTTGTGTATTATCTGTGGGAACAAGTTATTTTAAAATTAACTGTTGGGTAATCAGTCAATTTAATCAGATTTTAAGTAAATAGCAATGATGTCCCCAGGTATGGAATTAAAAAAAAATATGAAGACAAGAGCTCATAAATGTTTACTATAAGGCACTAAAAACTGAAAAATAGAAATTAATTTAAATAAAAAATTCAACTAATTTTAGCATACTAATAAAATTATTTTTAAAATTTATTATCCTTTAAACTATCAAAGATATTTGCACACAATAATTTATAATAGTTATATTACCCTTATTCTTATAAAGTTATATGAAATTAGAGTTTGGCATACCATTGCTAAAAATTTACACAGGCTAATGTCGGTTTTAACTTTTTAAACAGTTTTATTAATTTTTAATTAAATTTTATCAATTTAGTGATAATTTATTAAGATGGACTCTACTTATGATTATCAGAAGATCATTTTTGGTCCAAGCCAGTGATATTACTAAATAAAATAAACAGCTTATTGGAAGTGCTTTAAAAATAATATAATTCTATAAATATGTAAGGGCAGTAAAAACGCAAACCACATTCGTAGCATCATTCTTATTATTTATTCATTTTAATTAGAAACAGAAGAGTCGACACAAAATACAGGATAAAAAGATTTTCATACGTATCTATTTATCTATTTATATTTATATTGATTTATTTATATATATTTTTAAAAAATTATCTAGATTATTGACCTATGAAGGATAAAACTTTTATATGAATAATATACCATAAATGATTTAACGTGTTATTGGTACCCATCATCTCTTCGATACATCCGTATGTGACAAATTGTACCTTCTTTTATGTTTTTAGCTGTCTTCCAATTTCCATCAACATTGAGTCTTCTTCCTCATCGCTTTAAATACCCCCCCCAAAATCTTTTCTATTAATTTCTATTAAAATAGGAAAAACTTCGCAGTTACTAACAAATGAAAGTAGACTGTAACGGCTTTAATCTCTCTCACAGACAAATAATACCGTTTTGAATTCAAACTGGTGAAAAGACATTTGACTGATTTAATTTACACCTATCCAGATAACGCAAATATTTCGGCAAAATCAGATCTCGAATTCTTGATCTTCCAGTCCCAATGCCAAGGTTATCGCCACCATACTCTGTCGCCTCGAGGCATAACTTTGGCAGAGTTTAGCATTCGGGACCTAATTTAATGACAATACCTTACATACGCATATACCATTTGTACACATATATTTGAGTACAAATATACTTGTACGCATATACTTGCTGCAAATTAAATTTGTAGAAAAACAACTTACTTCCGCCGTTATGATGTGAAAATTTGGAGAGGGTGTATCAAGTCAAATACTGCTCTTGTTATCTGGCCATAGTTCAAAATTAAGAGGTCCGAACCAAAATGTTTCGAACATCTTAGTCCAAGTGGTAATTAAAAGACGCGATTCTTTAATAATAAATACTCAGATACTACTTTTGTTCATCTGACCATAGTTCTAAATTAAAAGGTCCGTACCAAATGTTTTGGGTATGTTAGTCCATATGACAAACTAATAGAGGCGATTCTCTAATAATAAACGAAACAGCAACATCAAGTCTAATGTGTCTAAATCTCGAACCCAAACTACCACCAAATAAAACTCTTTCGCCAAAACCACGATTAACAACTAGATTTTATGAAGAGAAAATAATCGTACGATCACCCTTTTATATCCAAAAACTAAAAATAAATATTCTACAGAACAAGTTTTTTTTTAACAAAATACGTGCACGAGTGAGTGGCACGATTCCAATGATCTGTACGAGTTCACTCAGTTAATTACGAACGAACGCTATCACTGATATTTCTGAAAGTTGTATTTCGTGTCCCTGACTGTCAAGATGAACCTTCGGATAAAAAGGGTCATCCGTAGATCTTCTAATTGACTCGATTCATCTTGAGAAACCCAAAAAGGCTTTTAAAGTCGTCCGGATCATTAACGCTAATTTTCCGTAATGATACATTTACAGAGGTATAATTAATCGCCAAATAAAACAAATTAAATATCTTTGCCCGGCTGTAACCAAAGGACAGGGAATATATTTTGTTTCTGCCATAACTTGCATAAAAATTGGGAAGGAAATGATTCTGAGAACAATGAACAAATTAGGCCTATTCTCATTAAACCAAACTTTATTTCATTAGCCTCTATTTAAAGCATACATTTTCCTATGATAAATATTTATATTTCGTGAAAAAGGAATACTCAAACTTTTATTCATACTATAAAATTCTTTATTAATAAACTTTTATTCATAGATAAAATAAACTTTATTCATAGATAATTAAATAAACTTTTATTCATAGATAAAAATTTGTGAATTATGAATATATTGTTCAGGCATTTTAACCATGTAACGAGTCATTTTAACTCAGACTTTTATTAAAATCAATTTAATTGCAATTTAAAAATAACTAGTTGATACATCGCCGGTGATGGCCCTTTGGACTCAACCACAGTTCCCGCCAGTGTTGCTGTTGCGGTGGTCCGGTCATTCAGTATTATTTATCCGTGTGCTTTCAGGCGGGTCGGAGAGTCAGTGATATGACTTACTCCACATCTCTTGATTGACTGTGCTTGAGATTTGGTCACATGTCAGCGCTCGAAAATGAAGAATGTATCAGTCTTTTGTTTCAGTTATTTTTGACATCAGTAAAAATTTACTTCAAATCATTGAAAAAAATCTCAAAAGATAGGCGGTCAGAGGCCGAGAGCGATGCCTGGGCTAACATCTTTTTTCCAAGCTTCCTCAATACACCAGAAAGAGAACCTTGTAACCCGATAGATTTAGCATGCAACTGCTAGCTTACACAACAATTCCCCGGTGGAAACGTGTTTTAAACCAAGAACCCTCCAGCCAAGACCCACCCACTAGCTTACCGCGGTCCTTCAGCTGTGTGGTAACAAGTATGCTATTTTGGAAAAGATATTGTTGTTTTGAACAGGGATTAGATAACGAGAATGGCACTTGATCTACTAGCCTTCTCGCCAGTTTCCACACCACACTAACGTTAAGTTAATGGATGTGAGATGAATTTAAGTGCATCAAGTTTCGTTGCAAAGTAGATTTTTGACGGAAACAATTTTTGAACCTGGAATCCTCATTGAGTTGAAAATTTTTGAGTCGATTTGTCTAAAATTTTATATATTGGAATTTCTCATTATTCAAAATCATTTTTAAAAAATTGGGGGTTGCAATTGGAAAATTTGACGATCAGACCGATATAAATGTGCAGATGTCCCCTTATATGAAGAGGACGTACTTCGAAGTTCAATAACATATTTTCCTTGAATTTAGTATTTATGCTTTACAAACGATATGCAGCGGCGGATAATTTTTTTAGCCAGCTTGCAATGAACAGAGAACGTGGATGTCTTCCAAATGACTTTCTTTCCACCGATTCGGTCCAAAATTTGATACATATCCTCACTGTTAGTGGAAAGATCGCATTCCAAATTTCATCTGTCTAGATGATTGAATTTTCGAGTAAGATTAATAGTAAACAATAGACAGACAGACGGTGATTTCTTCGTTTGATTCAGCCTACAATTTGATGCAGATAGAGACATGTATCTAAAGATCAAATAAAAATGTTAAAGTTCCCGTTTAATGTTTAAGTTCTAAACTTAACGTTAACAGGCATTCTCTCGGGGGAGCCTGTAGCCTCTAAAGAGCGCGACCTCAAGTGGCGGATTGATGAATGCCTATACTGGATTTTCCTTTTTTTTTGTGAGAGTGGAAAAAAAAGGAAATAAAATACATTCTACAGACCAAGAGGAAGAAGTCCAATCTTTGAAAAATCTGGCACTCATTTTCCATGGATAGTGTAATGTTCTTTTCTTTTTGCTGAATAATCCATGGGCATGAAAACAACAACAATAGCAGGTTAATTCATATAGCTATTTGCGTTTTTGAATTATGTTGTTCTCTTGGATGGAAAAACAGACAGGCTTTCCATGAGGGGATTTCATTTAGAATTCGAAAAAAAAAAAAAAAAATAGTTTTGATGAAAGAGCCATAGGTTAGAATTCATACCTGTAATTCATTGCTTTTCTCGAATAGTTATTGCGTTCCTTGACCGATAAACAGAAAGACACAATTTCATTCAACCAGAGTGGTCTCACAAAAACTTTCTCGTATACTCTGTAATAAAGGTGTTATCCCAGAGAAACCTTGCAGACCACGGTGGCCTGGTGGCAAGGTATCGGATTCGCAACCGGAGGGTTTCAGGTTCCACCGAAGAACCGTCGTGTAAGCGGGTCTGGTAACGTTAAATCCATCAGGGCTAAACATCCTCCCGCTGGCGTGGTGCGGAAGTATGGAGAGGGGGTGTCAGTTCAGTTGTAGTCCTCGTCATCTGACCGCGGTTCAAAATGACGAGGTCCGTCCCAAAATAGCCTTAGTGTTGCTTTAAAATGAGACATTAATATAGCCAAACCTAGAGAGGCGTTGTATAGTATTAGTTAACAATCGTTACGAAATATTATATTAACTTCTGGTGTGAATTAGCATTTTTACTGAATCTATCGAGTGTTCACGGGTAATTAATCCCTGGCATGCTGTTCATTAATAGTATTCGAAAATCTTCGTGTTTTAGACACGTTTTTTTTTTTCCAACTGATTGAACCCAAAATTTAACACCACATATTCAAAATTTAACATATTTAAATCATTGAGCTTCTGAGTTATCGCATTTGCATGTTTCCGAAATTATAGACCCATAGGCGGTTAACCCCTACTTGGATACAGCTCCAATTTTGATTAGCATGTATACTATAGATGTTAAATCTGTGAACGAAATTTTATTCATCTTTAGAAGTTATCGTATTAACGTATATTCTGACAACCGGACTTCCTCTAAATGCATTTTGTTCAAAATTTGGCAGAAATTTACACATTTTGTGTAAAGATTGTATAATAAATTCCATCTGTCAAGCTTAAAGTTTTAATGAGTTATCTTTATCACAGACAGACAGACATAAGTCTAAGAATATGTTAAGGCCGCGGTGGCAAGGCCTCGGCTTGGGAGCCGTAGGATTTCAGGTTCGTGACCCGATTCCACCGAAAGAACCGTCTGTTGCACGTTAAATACGCCAGATCAAACGTCCTCCAGCTGGTGTAGTGCAATGTGGGGAAGGGGTGCCAGCTCAGGTGTCGTCCTCGTCATCTGACCACGGTTCAAAATTACGAGGTTCGTCCCAAAATAGACCTAGTGTGGCTTTACATAGGGACGTTAATATAACTAACTAAACTAACTAAGAATGGGTTTTTCGAACTCAAAGAGGTCTAAATCGTGGATATTCCCTAAAATCTCCATTTCGGAATTTTCGACAAATACAGTACCTTCTGTATGCTTCGTATACGAGAAAAATAAAAATATGTTTTTTCGTATTGACAGATGTCTGATATATTCTGAGATATAATTCAAAATCTCAAATCTTTTGATGATTATAACACTTTTTTTGTAAGTTTCGTATATAAAAAGTGTAAAAACAGTCGAATGTTGCTTATTAAAGAATGCTTAATATAACGCAATAAAAACGTGGTTTTGGAATTATGTCTGCCAGTGTGTGTGTAAACACGATGAATGGACAACTCTTCGAGATTGGCGGATGAAATCTGTATTGAGGTCTTTACCCTAACATTTTAAATTTCTGCTGTATTTCGAATGGAATCCTTTTTAATGAAGTTTGTCTGTATCAAGTGTTTACTCGCGATAACTCCAAAACGCTGAAACTTAAATAAATGAAATTTATTGCGTACTATAATGACTGTAAGTGTAGTTCCATATTAAATTTCGGTTTTAGTCGCAAGGAAAAAAGCATCAAAAATACATATTTGATTTTATGGTACTTGTGTCCGCGATTAATCATCAAAATAATGAATCGCATGTTAGATTCACTTAAAGATCGATACTTCATAACCTTTTTTCGCCAATGGCATGCGATTTATACAGAAGCACCAATTTCATTTTCTATGCTACAAAACGCACGGTTCTCATGGTGAAAATAAAAATACTCGGGACTTTCAGAGCCTTACCCAAGATCCACAAATTTAAGCTGAATTGCAGAGGGATAATATCTTTATATGATGGGATGCGAGATAGTTTTGGGGAGACTCATTTAATCTACTATAACTAATTGTTTTCAATAATTTTAACATTGAAAATAGAGAATTGCTGTATAAAAAAAATGATGTTGGATCTGAAATTTAACAATATTTGATCGCATCCCTTAGGTTGTGAGTTCGAACCCCGCCGGTGGAAGACTCTCCGCGTGTGTGGTGACTGGCGCACGTATAAATCTGTCGTGGTTATAAATTCCTCCATGTCGAGAGTAATACCACTGGGGATACTGCTTCAGAGGTGATCGTTCTCTGATTCAGGTCTAAATTATTATCTGTGAATGAAATGCATGAATGAATCCTTCTCGTAAAAAGGGTTGTGATGTGTGAGTTGCTCAGTCGTACTCTTGGCCCTAGTTGGCGCTACTGTAAAAATAAGAAAGGCTCATTCGGCTTAAATCGCTGACAGATAACTGTCAGCGGGCTTGAAAAGAGCCATAAGTCACAACAACAATATTTAAAGTGGGTTTTTTTTTTGTATTGTCATTAAAATTAAGTCCGAGATTTACCAAGTGATTTTCTTTTTTTAAAGTTTTGAGATAATAAGCCCTATCCGTATCAATATCTTGGTACCAGTATTCCGCAATTGCTTCCAACGAAACAGAATAACCGAATTATATATTATAAATAAGATTTCATATAAAGAATGGAGTAATTTAGAATAAATCAAATAAAAAATTCTGCTTTACAATACATTATTAATATTTTTTGAGACATACAATATCAAGAATGTATAAAAATGTATGTATGACAAGATGAATTTGCTATCAAATCATAAACAACTCAGAAATTATTTTAAAGCGGCTTATTTTAAAAAGCCTCGAATGAAAGAAATATTTACGGAAGATAAAGGCCATTTTCATTAACTTTTGTGTCTATAACCACTCTTTTAGCAGCTTTTTTTTTCAATTCCTACTATTATCTCTCTCTCTCTCTCTCTCT